>VDFB02168118.1:7884214-8221826 GCA_007258455.2 Sequoia sempervirens
GAGCAATAGTGTCATGTTTGTTATGGAGATCCTGCATCTCTTGCACGGGCCACATAAAAAAATTGAATGAAATATCTTCCCCTTCTTTCACTAAACCAGACACTTGTGAGAAATCCATAGCTCCCCAAAACACACCCTTGCCCTAATGCAAACCAACCGGAGGATCCTCCTCATGAGACACCTCATGGAAAAGCTTGGTCTTACCCCTATCCTTGGATGTTGACACCTAGGCAAAATCTTCCACATTGACCATAAAATTTCCCTTGCCCACGACAGGGGGGCCACCATGACCAAAATTCCCCAAACCATAACCCTGGGTATTCTCTGCCACCTCTTGAAATTTATCACCCACTTCCTTAGGCTGGCCCTTGGCTTTCTTACCACCAGAAGGTCCTTCCTTCGTACCCTCCACAAAGGCATCCTTAAGTTTGCATTTGACCCACGACAAGAGAGATTTAGCCTTGGAAGTTGAGGGTTTCAACCCACCAGATGAGGGGGTGTAATCTAGGTTAGTATCATACCCATTGGACCAAGCCTCCAACTCCTCTTCAATTTCAGTCCCCTCACTCTCAGGAATTTCTTCAACCCAACATTTCCCACTCTCTTTCCTCTTCTTTTTAGAAACAGGGGACTGGGGAGTTTGAACAATACAATTAGCTCTAATGAACTCAATAATGAGCAACATCAAACCCTCATGCATAAAAGGGTTTCTAGGTTTCTTCCTAAAACTGAAAATTCCTTCTTCCAAAGACATTAACAGGTAAAACAAGAAAGACACAAGCTTACCATGCCTGAAGTGGTTCAACAGAACAAAATGGTGACCATACAGTGTCATATATCTGTCGTCGAGGGTAAAATACTTCATCAACGCAACCACCACATCCTACCATATGGGTTTAATCTTGGACCTATCATATCCTCCACAGTCCAATCTCATCATTTTAGCCTGTTCTATGTCCCAGAGAAAGTTTTTCCTGGCCAACTGTGAGATATTCTTATCCCTGTAGAATTTCCTACCTTCCATCAACATACCCGTAACTTCAGCTATAAAATCTTCATTCCTGGTAGTGTCCCTACCAAACATACTAAGCACATGTCCATGTCAAGCGTCCAAAAAATCCTTGGACACATTGGCCTTAAAGCCATGCAACCTCTCCATGAAAGGAGTCACACCACCTCTCTGTAGAATTGCCCAGACATCAACGTTGGCTTTGATGTCATCGCAAGAGAGAGGCTTCGTTCTGCACCTGTCCCTACCCATCATCGAAACACTAACAAAAAGAAACCACAAACAACAATAGAAAAACACAAAGGCAAAAAGAAAGTCAACACCTAGAAAGCGTGTGCAACTTCCAAGAGCGGTACTAGTAATAATAAATCCAAAGAGGCTTATACACCTCATACCTGAAAGACCACAAATTCCAAGGAGCATCACTTGTGCAGAAAGTCTAATTAGCCAAGAAACCCCATAATGCAAGCGCATACCAAAGGCCAAAGAGGTGGCCGAAAACAACGAGCTAATGTAAGTCATTATGAATAAGGGTGCATAAATCAATAAGAAGGATGTCATTCACATTCCATGATCTTGCCGACATCACCCCAAAATTTTCCAACCAATCAGTTGCAGAATCCACCTCTCTATAGGCATGAGATATGTAAATTTCATCAAACTCCCAACTTAAGGAAATGGCATCAAGTATAAAAAATTTAATAGACCAAGAGGGAGGGATCCATTCCTTAGGCAATTAACAATATTTAGGGAGTCCCCTTCAATCCAGAGCTTAGAGACTCCCATATCTCTAACCAACTTGATGCTATGATAGGCTACAACATCTTCAATGAAGTGGTTTGTCTAGATTCCTAAAGGGAGTGCCACCGCTAAAACAAACCTACCATTGTGATCTCGAAACACTCCCCCACAACTAGTAGGACCCAGATTACCTTTAGCTAAACCATCAAAGTTGACCTTGTGCCAGCCAGGAGGAGGAGGAAACAAAACCACCGCATCCCTATCAAGGTTATCCTTCTTTAGGGGTTTAGAAATATCACATGAAAGTTTCCAATGGGATTCTACCAAAGCATCATAGTCAAACACCAACACTCTTCCAGGAATATCAATTTTTTCAACCACTAGAAAAAAAAAATCCTTGATAGAAGAGACAATTTTGAAAAACAAAGAGGAGAGAGGAAAACATCCCTAAAATTTTTGTTGTTCCTCTCCTTCCATAAACCCCAAAAAATATGAGGGAGAATAAGCAACCACAACAACCTCAAGGAGGGATTAGAAGAAGGAGCATGCCATTGGAGCCACAGATTGTAGATCGAAGCAGGAAAAATCCACTCCACACGCCAAAGATTGAGAAAGAGAGACCAAAATTCCTAAGCAAAATTACAACCAATAAATAATTGAGTTGTTCTCCGCATCCATCTTACACAGGTAGAATCTATTGGGCACGGAGAACCCCCTTTTCCAAAGATTGTTAATAGTTAAGATCTTATCCTACACCGTTAACCACAAAAAATATTAATCTTGGGGATCAACTTTGAAGACCATAGTAAACCCCATGGCGGCCTGGGTCCAACAAAGTCATTACAAGACTTAAAGGCAGACGCCACCAAAAAACCCCCACTCGAGAGCCCTCTCCAGATCACCATATCCCTCTAGGGGGAGATAGGAATGTGCATCCTAGAAATCTCATTATACAGCTCCATCAACATAGGAAAAACCTCATGGATCTTCCTTCATTCCCCGTTCATAATATAATCATCCACATGACAGCCGAACTCATGAATACATAAATCCCTCCAGGGAGTCACCCAAACAAAATCACATAGCAGACCATGCCCATACCACCAATCATCCCAAAAGAGAATATCATGGCCATTCCACACCGACCATTGAATGCCAGCAGAAATAACACCTCTAGACCTGATCAACGAATTCCAAAAGTAGGATCCCAAGGGAGGAGAGAAATCCTCTTTCAAAAAATCCCAAAAATTATCCACCTGAACAAGATATTTAGACGCAAAAATCTCCACCCAGCCCTATTCACCACGAAGAAAATTCTGAAGTTGTTTGCGCATAAGGGCCAATTGAAAGGCCTAATTCTGTGGAGACTTGAACCTCCTTGGCGTTTTGACTGGCACACCTCCTCCCACAACACCAAACTCAATCTCTTCTTGTCCTCCACACTCGACCAAAGAAACCTTTTTTGAATACATTCAATCTTCTCCCAGAACTTACAAGGCATCTAAAAGAGGCTAAGAGCATATACTGGGAGATTTTGTAAAGTTGATTTGATGAGCACCACTTTTCCAACCTGACTAAGCAAAGCACCTTTCCAGCCAGCCAACTTCACGTTGCATTTATCAATCAAGCCATTCCAAAAGGAATCATGAGATGAATTAGCACCGAGGAAAACCAAGATAGGTCAACGGTAAAGACCCCACAAAACATTGAAGGATACCAACAATTCTCTACATTCTCCTATCTGGGGTATTGAGGAAGAAAATTGTGCTCTTGGGAAGGCTCACCAATTTTCTAGACGTTGCCTCATACTTCTGAAGAGTCAACTTAATTGTCCTAGCTTCCACAATAGATGCCTCACCCATGATCAAGGTGTCATCAACAAACTATTGGTGCTCGCAAGGGGGTGAGGAAGAAGGTCTCAGACCCTTCAGGGCTCCCAAAGAAAGCTTCAACCGCAACAACCTTCCTAGATTTTTAGCCAAAATAATGAAGAGGAAGGGAGAAATTGGGTCACCCTGCCACATCCTTTGGAGCTTTTGAATAAATCTGAGGGAGAGCCATTCACAAGAACAAAAAAGGAAACTGTTGAAATGAGGCTCCTAACCAGCTAAGCAAAAATATCAGAGAAACCAAAAGCAAGGAGGATTTTATATAGGAAAGACCAATTGATCCTATCATAAGCTTTAACCAAATCTAGTTTTAACAAGAAACCAACCTTTTTGTTAACCATTAGCGAATGGATGTTTTCATGCATAGTGATTATAGGGTCAAGAATTTTCCTACCCACCACAAAGCCACTTTGATTGGGAGAGATGATCAAAGGAAAAACCTTTTGTAGCCTGATTGCCAGAACCTTGGAGAAAATATTATAAATTGAATTGCACAGGCTAATAGGTCTAAACTCATTAAAGGTTGAGGCCCTAAGGATCTTCAAGATCAACACCAAAAAAGTAGCATTCAATTCTTTAAGCAAATTATGGATGCCAAAAAACTCTTTAGTTGCATCCACCACATCCTTGGAAACAATAGACCATAACTCTTGAAAGAAAAACATGGGGAACCCATTCGGGCTGGGGGCCTTATTCCCAACAAAAGAGAAAACAACATTCCTAATTTCCTCTGTAGAGGGAATACTACATAGCATACAGTTAAGATCATCCATTACTAGATGAGGAATGACTTCCAGCAAATGATACTGATCAACCAAGGAAGGATCAAAATCATCTGTCAAGAGATTAGAAAAGAAAGCAATAGCCACCTGCCTAATCTCCTCATCATTATCAATCACCCTATCATCCTGAAGAATTCACTTAAATTCAGTTGGAGGTGCAATGCTTAAGCGTGGTGAGGTGAAAGAATTTAGTATTCTTGTCACCACAATTAAGCCACACCGCCCACAATCTTTATTTCCAAAATTCCTCCTCTCACCACAATATTATGTAGATGGGACAAAAGCACACTCTCATCATTAGCCAAGTTAGCATTATATCCCCCAACTTGAATACTCTGTTGAACAAGATCCAGGTCCACCTTGATACGAGCTTTCTCTTGGAAAATGTGACCAAAGGAGGCCTTATTCCAATTTCTCACATTAACCTTAACTGCAACAAGCTTCTTCGCCACCTTATACATTGCCAACCCATCCACTTAGATATCCTACCACGAAGCAAGCTTAGATTTAAAGTTAGGATGAGATGTCCACATTTTCTCAAATTTGAAGGGAAAGTAACACCTGTGACCAACAACCTCAGCCGATAAGGAGATAGGAAAATGGTCCGACCCTAACCTTGCGAGGGCAGAGAGGGAGTAGGAAAAATGATCCAACCACTCATGAGAAAGAAGGGCACGGTCCAGCTTGACTTGGATCAAAGCATCACCAGTCTTGTGATTTGACCAAGTATACAAGGCACCACACAAATCCACATCAAATAGAGCATTGTCATCTACAAAAGACATTAAGTCGAATCTGCTCTCATCATCAATCTGGGAGCCCCCCAACTTATCAATAGAGATTAGCGGCGTATTGAAATCTCCCATAACCAACCATTGCTAAGAGGGGAAATCATCCTTAAAGGAGGACAAGTTCCCCCAGAAACGCTTTCTAGCACTTCTGACATTAGGAGCATAAATGTTCAAAGTAACCCAGGAAAAATCACTTTGTTTATGGTAAAAAGAAGTAGTAATGTGATTATGGACCCCATAGATAGCCTTACCAACCACAACTTTCATATTCTAGAAAGTAGTCACGCCTCCAAAAGCACCATCCACATCAAAACCATGAAGGACACACTCCTTGAAGAATCTCTTCTTAAGACACTCCGACCTTTCAGCAGATATTTTTCGTTTCTTGAATCAAGATCACATCCAGTTTATGATCCCTCACTAAGTTAGCAAGGATATCCTATTTATGAGGGTTATTCAACCCTCAAATATTCCATGATAGAATCTTCATAGAGGAGTCTAAGATGCTCCCTTAGGACACATCTCGAAAAGAGTTTTCTGGGATCTATCAGCAATATCATCTTTTCTTTCCTTCTTCCTACTCTGAAGCAAAGTAGGTCTCCCTCTGCCTCTTGGTTTTGAACCAAAATCGACCTTTGAATGGTTCCTTGTAGCCACCCCTTGAGGTGAAGATTTCTTCTTCATGTTTCTAGTCTTAACCAAAGAGAAAGGAGGTTCCTTGATTTGTTGTGAACAAACAATCTCACAATCATTGACAGAAGAGGTGAGCACCAGATTTGAGATAGCCCTAGGGGGCTCCTGCAATACTGTCACCATACCATCCTTCTCCCTATCAAAAGGAGAAAACACCACTGTAGACGGATCCTTAATAGCCTCTGCCGCCTCAATATTCTTAACATCCACCACCTCCTCAGCTATTTTAGAGTCCCCCACCCCAAAAGAGGGAATAACCAACTCACTGGTAGCCACTTCCCCTTCTTCAACCAATTGATCCCTTGGCGGGATCAAAACATCCTTAGGGGATTCTGCCTCCACATTCGCCCCACTCTGAAAACCCACCTCCTTAATAGAGGTATCCAAGACCCTTTCCTCTGAAGTCTCCAGTTCCTTAATAGCCTCATCCTCTTCCCCAACACCTACTTCTAAAACATTTTGTTTCTCCTTCCATTGCATATGTGACTGGGACACAATGGGTTTAACCTTTGACGGGCATTTCTTTTCCCAATGACCAACCTTTTTGTAGTGGAAACAAGCAAAGCGAATCAATTCATATTCAATCGATTGGCTCCAACCCCCCAGCTTTGATTTAATCATCACCTTTTCAGGCAGGTCCATAGATTGGTCCACAATCACAAAAAAATGGGCATAGACTAACCTCTTCCTGGAAGCAGTCATTTGATCAATACACAACAACTTACCAAACATATTAATAATGCCAACAAACACCTGTTTGTCCCAAAGCTCCAGAGGCAAGGCTAGAATCCTCACCCACACAGGGGCTGAGGAAAAAGAGCAAGAACTAGGATTAAAACCAGCCTCCCATTTCTTAAGAACCAAGGATGACTTACTGATCAGCCATGAACCACTAGTTAGAACAACAACCATGTCCTCATTGCAGGTGAAAGAGAACAAGAAAAAACATTTAGCAATTGCGGCTACTTCCACCCGACCTTTCATCCTCCAGCATTTAGAAGCAAGATTATGGACCAACTCAACATTAGGGTGAGGCCCCATAAAATTTCCAACAAGAGTAAGGTCCATAGACACCAACTGGTTCTCAATAATAATCAGGAACTAACACCAAGTATTCTCCTGTAACCGGAGTTGCCTGAAAGCTAACCAATGTCGAGGAGCTCTTCCCTTTAGGCTTAGCACCCAAAAGGCTAGACTAGCTTGGTCCATTTGAAAAGACCTCTGCATGCTTATGTCCTTCACCATCAACACCTTTTCTAGGAATCTCTGGATGCTGGGAAGAGGACAGGCTCACATTATGAGGAGGAATGGCCCCCACACAAAGTTTGGAAAGAGGTTTGTCACCCAAGCCCAAAGACTCTGGAACAAAAGATAGAAAGGAGGACCCACCATCAAAGCCCACCGTCCCACTACAAGCTGACAGTTTCGCACCATCAACAACAACATCCAACCTACTGCCATTACCACCACGAGGAGAACCAACATTTCCCGCCCTTGCAAAATTTTGAAAAAATGCCAACCCACCAGAAGAGTCTCCCATTCATGTGTGAATTTGTTATTATTAAGGCATGTTCCTTAATGTTATTCTAAATACATATAAAATTAATATAATTAATATATAATATATATTTTTATAATACAAATTAAATTATATATAATATAATTATATTTATTATTATATATAATAGTATATAGGTTGTATTATATTCTATAATAAAAATTAATAAATATAAATATGAAATTATTATAATTAATAATTAATATATTTTTTATATTGATCAAATTCAATTAATATATAAAAATATAATATTAGTAGTAGTAATAATAATATATAAACAAAATCATTTTCTAAATGACCTACCAATTGACCTCATGTACTACACAAATGTATGCAAAAAATAAACCAATTTTTTTCCTAGAGTTGACCTTCCACACCCCTTTGGCGTACCCATTGCACACCAAGGTGCAATTACTAGTACATGTTTACACGAATGGACAATCAGAGTTTTTAGTTTCACACATATTTGTTTTGACCATCCTTTATGCTTTTATGGATTTTTATATCACATTTGGAACTCACATTTTGATGCAATTCAAAGAGAATAGTAATAGATATCTTGAATTTTTTATTCTTCATCTACTGATATGTTTTCTAATATAAAATTCTTTATTTCAAAGCTGTCAAGATTTAGTTTGGCTTTTACAATCTTTTCAACCTTCAATGCTTCTCTTTAGGCTTTTAAGAACAAGTTTTGTTGATTTATTTTTAAAAATTTAGATCATTCATTTTATTTTAGTCATTTGAATTTGTAATTAATGGTCATCTTAGTTGTTATGAGCCTTAGGAGATCTAAAATTGTAAGGATCAAAGAGGTATTAAGCTTTTAAATCTACTCAACTCTACTTGGTTGCTTGGTCACAAGGTAGACTCACTAGGTATACAAGAAGAACAATTTATATCACAAATTGAAACCATTAAATGAGTTATATCAGACATATATAAAGTTAACTTATATCAGAAATGGAAACCATTAAATGAGGTAGAATAATTTATATCAATACATCAATACAAATGATTTTTTATAGAGGTGCAACAAAATTTACTCTCCAATCGTGCTTTGCTCTCAATCTATATTTATCATTCCATATATATATATATCTTTGATGTGTAAGCAAGGATTTGTATTACTTTATAAAAGGATTTATCATTCCATATAATTAATTAGTAAATATTTAAATTATTATTTTTTACTTATTTATTAATTTATAATTTTAATTTTAATTAACTTATTTAAAATATTATATATTACTTACAAATTATTATTTTCATAGAGGTGCAACAAATTTTACTGTCCAGCCTATGCTTTGCTATACAATCTATTCAAGTTTTCTTATTGCATTTGAGAGAATGTTTGTGAATCCTTTTCACCAAAATTTAAATTATTAGTTTTTAAGTTTACAAATTAATTTCTTCAAAGAGGTGCAACAAATTTTATTGTCCAACTCTGCTTTGTTGTACAATCTATTTTATAAATTTTATATTGCATTTGCTAAAATGTTTGTGAATCCTTTTCACCAAATCTATTTTATATATATTAGAAAAATTGATTTGTATATTAGAAAAATTGAGTTGCCTTTCATTTTCTCTACATAATTAGCTACATATAGTTGGTCTTTTTTCTACAATCTATTTTGACTTATTTGTGAAATGAGAAGAGCACTTGAAAATTTCCCACAACTTTAGATTCATAGGCCATGCTTATGTGATATATGGTTGAAATGAAATGCATTTTTTAATAATGTTAAGAAAACAATAATCCATGTACTACGAGGAGTAATAAAAGAGTATCATGTAAATTTAACTTACTAAAAGTTTTATAAATTTTATATTTTTATGTTAAATAATTTTAGTTTAGTTTTATTTCTTTAAATTAATTATTTATATTATTTTGATTAAAGGGGAAAACAGGTTTTGAATGGACCCGAAACCATTTACAACAGGTTTTGAATGGAACTGAAACCATTAACAATCAGGTTTTAACGGGGACTCAAAACCCACCCAAAAAGACCAAGCTACAAAAACATAGAACAAAGACAACCAACAACGAACCAGATTATAAAATACACTACATGAATACACAAATTTGCACCAAATAGAAAAGGTTTTAATGAGATCCTTAAACCCAAAACAAGGGAACTTGCATCCAATAACTACCTGAAACGGCCAAGTAACCATCAACCTATAATAGCTAGACTGTAGCACTACACTTATTAGCACCAACCAATAACGCACTTCCTAAAACATACAGGTAACCATCAGCCTGTATCAACTAGACTGCAACACAACACTTATCAACACCAACCCACGAAACCAAACTCCCCACATCAATAGGAGAGTTAGGAATCAAAGTAGAACACTGAAGAGCCACAACAACCAAATAGCACCAGTCAACCCACAATACCAACCCAACATCCACCTCAATAGAAAGGGGCTCCCCTCTATAAGAGAGGATGAAATGAGTCTCGAAACCACATAAAATAGTACTTCTCACCAGATCCACAACACACCTCTCCACCTTCAAAGAAGAGGGCTCTACCTCCAAATAAGACCATAGCTGAGAAAATTGAAGGGAAGCAACTACACCTATAGTAAAGAATGCCATAGCATCCTTTGGCAAGTCAATAAACTGGAGCAAAGAATAAAAAGCAAATCTCTCCTCAACCAATAGCCATGAAGGAAGAAATATCTGATCCAAAAGCCAGAACATTTGAAGGAGCACAACAAACATAATAAGCACACCCCCATCCTAAAAAATGAAATTTAGGACCCAAAAGGGGGAGAGCACAGAGCTCAGCAAAAGAGACTAACAGTCCAACAAAAAACCACCTAGCTGAACCATGGCAACAACCACATCCACCAACCACAATAGCCTTCCAAGAAACAAAACCAATAAAAAAATGAAGAGGGTTGAGAACCACTCCACCAAGGCCACCCAAAGTAACCAACACCAAGAGAAACACTCCCCACAGGAGCAAAAAAGTGAAACATCACTGCCACGAAGTAGGACCCAGAGAAGAGAAACCACATTTCCCAAAAAAATAATAAGCACTAAAAAAGAGCCAAAGGGACCAGAAGGAAGTAGGGAAAGTTAAGGAAAGCCACCTAGTAGAGAGAGTGGGTAGTAGGTGAGACAATGAAGAGCAACTTCCAACCCTACATACCAGTCAGGGTCTAAAACAAGCCAATAACTATCCAAAAACCACTCCACTATAGGCAAACCAAAGACCTCCACCAACGAGCACCAAGAACAAGGGCAACTAGAAGGTAGCAGTAGAAAAGAAAGCAGAGCAAGTTTGGAAAGGCAAGAGTAAACCTTGCAGGGAAGAAACAGGGTGAAGGCCAAACTAGAAAGTGCAACCACACCTATAACACGCCGGTCAGAGTCCAAAATAAGCCATAACCCTGAGCCACATCCTGTAAGGAACCTGAGCCTCAAAAGATACAACTACTCCCAACACACTCCAAGTATAGAAAGGAAAGAGGAAAACTTGCAAGGAAGAAATAAGGTGAAGGCCAAACTAGAAAGCGCAACCACACCTCTAAAATGCCGATTAGAGTCCAAAATAAGCCATAACCTTGAGCCACATCCTAAAAGAAACCAAAGCCTCAAAAGATGCATCCAATCCCAACACACTCTAGCTAGTTCCCAAACCATAGCCAACCGTAGCCCAACCCCCAGTGCCCAAACCACAGCCAGCTGTAGCCTAGCCCCCAACACCCAAACCTCAACTAGCCGCATCGCAACCGCCGATGCCAAAACCTCATCATCCCCATCATTAGGATCCAAGCCATCCCCACCATTAGCATCAGAGGATTTCAAACTCCCAGAATGATTCATATTCTTTCCTCCTTCAGAAGCCAACATCATTGTTAATCCAATTATTCTTACTAATTATTTATATTGTTCTTTCTTAGGTAATTTTATATTTAATATAGATATTAATGTATACTAGATATTCTATGAGTAATTTTTTTATATAAGAAACCTAGTTTTAAAAGGATTAGGAACCCGAAAAAGGAAGAGAGGAAGAACTATCAATAACCAACAATTCAAAGAGAAAAATATACAATGGCTTAAACAACCACCAAGACTGGATTGCTCAGACAAAAAAAACACTAGAGAGAGACAAAAACTACTTACAAACATTATCACATTGCCACAACTAGCTTGTCATCAAACTCCAAATTGTTCCTGTCATCCAAGACCAACAAAGAAGCTTCAAATATGATGTTATCCATCCATTCTTTATTGGAGAAACTAGTATTATGTCTTAGAAGAACACCTTCATTCATTGCACAGTCAAATTTTTTCCCAAATCTACCAATGTGAGTGATTTTGGTCCCATCCAAGTCACTAAGATAGATTTTAGTCACATCTACAATCACCTCCAGTCTCTATTTGTGAACTTCTCCCCCTCTCAAAGCCCCGATAACAAGCTTGGAATGACCTTTGATTCAAAATTTTCTCCACCCTTTCTCTTTGGCTATAATCAAACCCTACAACATGACTCTAGCTTCAACCAGATTGTTAGTGTCACTACCCAAATCCAAGCATAGAGAAAGCTATATTTTCCTAAAGCATCCCTAAAGACTCCTCCATGACCAACTTTTCTAGAGTTCCCTTTAGCTGCACCGTTAAAGTTCAACTTAATCCATGCCTGCTCAGGCACCTCCCACTTTGGCTTCTTCTTGATTCCTGAAGCATGCACCAAGGCCTACACCATCCCCCTAAATTTGGGCCAAGTATTAGCCTAGTAATTCTCATGTGCATCCAAGGCTCGACTATCTATCCTATGAGTTTCCCCCAACTCTTTGATTTTACCAACCACTCTATCCCACAACCTTTCAGTTGTCCATTCTTCATCTATGAAAATTCTACAATTTATTTCCATCCAAATATTACACACTATGATTGTAAGTGCCATGCTCCAAATGAATTATAGACCTAGAATCACAACCTTCACAACCCAAGACTCCAGAAGACTAGCCACATTCTTAGGAATACCATCTAAAGGCCCCATTTTCCCCAAAAATGATTCCAAATCTACCATGCCACCTCAAAGTGAGAAAAAAAGATGAATGTTACATTCCTCCTGATCCTTGCACATAATGTAGTGAGATAAACCAACCTTTCCCATCCACTAAAGTTTGTCCCATGTCAAATCTCTCTTCTTCCACATAATCCACAAAAAAGTGTTCATTTTTGGAATACAAAATTTATTCTAGATCTTGGGATTACCTATGGTCTATGCCTTAGAGAAATAAGTGAATACGTACCCTTTGACTGTCATAACACTACTACCATGCCCTTTCCATACCAATTTTTCTTCTTTAACCTCTCCCACTAGAGGCCACTTCTCAAGTTTCACCTGGATCTCATCACAAACATGTCACAACTCCTCAACAGGGGTTTCAATTGTTTTCCAAGATCTAAAGGGGGCATTAACCATGATGTAATCCTTCACCCAAATACCCTCAACACCTTCAAAGTGTTTCATAAAAGGAATGAAGAGGATAATCAATAAAATCTTCATGCTCCAACCATTTGTCCCTTTGCAATATGATTTTATCCTCTCTACCCAGCTTTCAATTCATGTCAGTATTGAGAAAATGACAACAAGACTTGAGATAATTCCAAATGCTAGAGCCTCTCGGGAGCTCACAAGAGAAAAAATTGTCCACATTACTTTGCAAATACTTGGCTTGAAGAATCTTTCTCTATAGTTTTTTCTCCTCATTATAGATCCTCCAAACCAATTTAATTCCTAATACCATGTTCATATCTTCTCTTTCTCATGCCTGACCCTCCTTGTGAAACCATCCTGCACACCTCATCCAATTTAACCAGGTTATACTTGAACCATTCTTTACATCCCTTATATAAGAAGCTTCTTTTCACCTCTTCCGAATACTTGGAAAAATTGTTAGGAATTTGAAAAATGGACATGGTATAAACTGACATAGCTATCAGGGAAGCCTTGATGAGGGTAATTATACTATCCAAGGAAAGCCACTTGCCTTTCCATGATGCCAATATAGCCTGAACCCTGTTAATGACATTAATCCATTCTCTCTTGTATGTTCTACTATAATCAAAGGCATCCCAAATACTTACTTGGGAGGAAATCAATATCAAAACCAAGAATCCTTTGAATCTCTAATCTTTCTAAATATCCTTCCTTTAAAAAGAGGATTCTAGACTTAGATGTGTTCACCTTTTTCCCGGTAGCAACCTCATACCTGCTCAACACTTTCTTGAAAATACCCACCTCATCCTTAGCTACTCCAAAAAGTAGAGTGTTGTTAGTGAATTATAAGTGGGATACATTGCCAACACCTCCACAGATTTGCAAGCCCTCCAAGTTGTCATTCTACAAATCCTTCAGATTTTTTCCCAAAACATCTACAACAATTAATAAAAGGAAAGGGGAAAATGGGTCCCCTTGGCACAAACCTTGCTTGGCATTGAAAAATTAGTAGGAACATCGTTCACTAGGATAGAAAAATAAGGAATAGAAATGAAACTATAAACCCATTGACACCAAGACTCACTAAAACCAAATTTCCTCATGACCTTAATTAGGATGTCCAAAGGAACTTTGTCATAAGATTTATTCATATCTAATTTGATGACCATCCCTTCTCTTTTTCTACATTGGACTGAATGGATAACCTCATGGGCGATAATGATACCATCAAGAATCTACCTATCCTTCAAGAAAACACTTTGTTCTTCAGAAATAATGTTGTTCAAATACTCGCTTAGCCTAGAGGCCATGGCCTTGGAAATCACTTTGTATATAACATCACACAACGCGATAGGCTTGAATTGATCAAAGGTTTTTTGATCCATAACCTTGGGGATAAAGGATAAGAAGGCCAAGTTCCAAGACTTTAAAACCACTCTTTGCATCCTACACTCCTCTACTACCCTCAAAACATCTTCCTCCACAAGTTTCCAATATTTTTGAAAAATTCTACTTGGAAGCCATCTGGGGAACGAGCCTTCCTGGTACCTAAGGAAAAAACAACATTCTTAATGTCCTCCTTAGTGAAGGGAGATAAGAGGGATTCATTTTGAGCATCTGATATTATGTTGGGGATGAAATTTATTATTTCCCATTAAGGAAGGGGGTCATTCTTAGCAGGGGGCGCAAGAGCTCCTAAAAGTACCTTAAACCTCCAAGTTTGATGGATTCAATATCCTCAAGCATAGATTTCTAGAATTATGAGTACTCAAAATCTTGTTATGTTACCTCCTAATTTTAGTGGAAAACTAGAAAAAGCCTATGTTTCTATCTCTTTCCTTAATCCATTTGACCTTGGATTTTTACAGCCAAAAGATCTCTTCCATTTTGAGCAATCTATCATATTCATTCAAAAACCGCACCTCCTTTTCCCTAATGTCAAGCGTGTATCCAGACTTGGAGATGTCACTTCCAATATATTTTTGTTTGGCTTCAACTTTACACTTGTTGACAAAAAAGTTTCCCATAGCCTCCTTATTCCAGCCCGTAGTCCTCCTTTTCACTTCCTACAATTTCTTCACTACTATATACCTCTTACATTCCATAACCTCAGTGTTCCACCAACCACTAACAAAATTATCAAATTCATGGTGTTAATACAAAAATGCCTCCATATTGAAGGGGACACCTTTCGTATTGTTGGATCAACTTAGAGATAAAGAAATGGGCCAATGATTAGAGCCCCCAAACTGCATAACCTTCAAGGAGAACCCACCCATGTCCAACAACCACTCAAAATTAAGGAAAATTTTGTCCAACTTGCATTAAATATTGTCATCAAGCAATCTCATATTTCTCCATGTGAACCACCCCAATTTAGGTCTAACATCAACCATAGTAAGTTCATTGCACCATCTCCTAAAATTAATAGATCCCTGGCTACCTTGCAACCTACCTCCGTATTTATTTTCCAAAGCTAGAATGGCATTAAAATCACCC
The DNA here is from genome assembly GCA_007258455.2 of Sequoia sempervirens. Lineage (NCBI taxonomy): Eukaryota > Viridiplantae > Streptophyta > Pinopsida > Cupressales > Cupressaceae > Sequoia > Sequoia sempervirens. The sequence goes on from VDFB02168118.1 coordinate 7,899,648, forward strand.
CCAACAACCCAATTGTCAAGGGCATGGAGTGTCCTGAGGGTGCAGAGATAATCCCAAACCACCACATGCTCTAGCTCTAAGTTAGGCCCATAAACATTTGAAACCATCCATTGACTTCCATTCCTCACATCCTTACACTTCACAGAAAGGAAATTGTTTTTGGCCTTAATCACTGATTCACATATAAAATTCTTGTTTCACATGATGGTCAGCCCCCAATAGAGCCAACCATGCTCTGAGCCTCTCCTTCCCCACTCTTCCAGAGCCTATAAATTATCTCTCTAAAACTAACATCCTCCATCTTTGTTTCCTAAATAAACACCACGTTAGGAGCTTCAATATCAATCAGTCATTTTAGATAATGGTGCTTCTTAGGGCCATCAAGACCCTTGATATTCCAGTTGAGCAACTTCATTGATTACCTACTGTAGGGAGGTGCTCACCTCTAGATGTAACAAACTTTCTCATTGAAACCTGTGACCCATTCTATAAATCCTCCAAATCCTTGGACTTGGCTTTATGTGCATCCTTTTTATCCCCTTACCATTGGAGCCCCCTACATGAATAGAAATATTTGACTTACTACCAAAATTTTATGTTCTCCCCATGGCTATGCTCCATCCATTCTCTTTTTCATTTGTCAAGATTTCATCCATATCATTAGCCTTATCCATATTTCCCTTAGGTTCTGTAAGAACTTGTCCAATTCTCATTTCATTATCTACTTTAGTTGCCTAAAAAACATTATCAATGTTGTTCAAAATATTTCCCTCCTCCAAAATAAAGGAAGAATATTCTTTATTGGAATTTAGAGGGAGGGGGGATCTACATGAGACACAACTATGGACAAAATCTCCCCCAACTCCATAGGATTAGGCCCAAAGGCTTCCATAATTTTGCTCAAATCAACCATTCTTGTGTTGGTGTATGGCTCCATCAGCGGGGATCACCTAGATTTCACCACATTGGGATGCAGAGCATCCCTACTATCCCCTATAGACACCACAATGTTGTTGTTTCTACCACTACAAATAGCCTAAGGGGACTCTCCTTTGCACTCTTGAATAACATACGACCCCATCTCTTTGCATGAATTGGCCATGTGCCCTAACCTCCTGCATTTAAAACATTTGATTGATAAGCCCTCAAATTTGATTCTCTGCATCCATACCCCCAAGGCATAAGAGATTCTAAGCAAAATTTGAATTAGACAGATCAGGTCAATCCATATACGAATCCTAACCCCAACCTCAAGCCCTCCATTGTCCTATATTAGCTCCCTCTAGATGTAAATCCCTAATGAATTTCCTATCAATCTATAAATCTCTTCTGATCTCAGTTCATGTGGGAGTTTGAACAGCCTAATACACATCAAAACCTTTCTTATTTGTTCCAAAATCGAGTTGAAACCTAGAGTCTAGGCCTGCATAAAAATCCTAACAACCCCCATAAACCATGGGCCACTCTCTAAAATAACATCTTTCTCTACTTCTGTTGCAAAGACCATCTAGGAAACCCCAAAGGTAGAATGCTAACAAAAGGGGAGGAGCCCTTCCACTATTGTCCGTACCATTTCTTGATTTAGATCAATGAAGACCAAATGTTGATGAGCTTTTCCATCACTGTTGTCTATTTCAGGTGCTCTACCTTATAATTGAGGAGATAGTATAGAATTACAATATTTTGTGCACCTTCCACTATGGATAAATTCATATTATTCACCGCAACTCTAGCATACTTCCTCTCATCCTCACCCAAGGAAAACCCTAGATTCACTTCCACAAACAGTTTTCCAAGCTACCACACTTCCTTTGACTAACCCTTGGCCTTGTCGTTCTCCGTAAACTTCCTGTGGTTCACACTATTGGAACCCTCGCTTGCACCCGTGTTACTCATCTTCACTTAGTAATTATAGTCTAACACTGCATGGTTTAATTATTCTACTAGTAATGTTGTTTACAAGGTTTGATATGTAATTCAATTTGAGTAGTCAAGCATATGTGTGTTGTTTTTGTTAATTTATTCATTTTATTTTATAAATTATTAAAGAAGTCAAATGAGATGAATAAATAATTATGTGATTAATGATTTCAATAAAAAATATTAAATGATTAGATTTATATTTAATTAAAGTATTATTTAAATAATTAAATATAATCTTAAATTTATTAAAGAATTAGAATTAGGTTATCAAGTTCAACAAAATCAACTTTAATTTCTTCAATATTTTCTATTTGTCATATTGTGTTGCATGGTTTGTAATAAATGACCATTAATAAAAATAAACCATTGGTATATATATTTTAATTATTAGTTTCCATTACTATTAATTATATAATATTGTACACACTTAAAAATGACTAATGCATTTTCATCTTATCATTTCATCATTATCATTTCTTCTATCTATATATTTAATTAAGCTAAGATTTTTCTCTTTTCATCCATAATAATTAAATAATTTTTAATTATACAATTAATTCATCACTTATTATTTTCCCTCCATCACTAATTCAAATTAAATTCAAATTTATCTTTGGTCCTCTATAATTAAATAAATTTCAAAAATTATTTAATTAGCTAACACTCATCTTTTAAATAAATTAAAAATATAATTTATTTAAATTAAATATTTTCTTCTAAAATAAATAAATGAATATTTATTTATTTCTCCAACTATCTTTTTTTTGGTAAATAAGTACTACCAGAAGGGGTAGCACCCATTATATTAAGTAGCAAAGATTACATTTGACATTATTGCCTAGTGCAAGTTAAAAATATTTAAGGCCAATTCTATAGCCCGAATGAACAATATAGGCCCAAATAACCTTTAATGATTGAGATAAAAAATATCATCTCCATGTTTCCCTAAGCTATGCCCTCCCTATACAAGTTCAAGGCTTCAACTATGATCTTTTTCTTTTTTTTGGTTGCACATGTGTCGAAGAGGCCCACCACCCGACCTCCTTTCAACATGCATCTGATACCTTCTATGATCCTTAGTTTCATCAACACTACATCCAGATTTAAGAGTGCCACCATAGACACCTCCACCAACTCCTTCAACCTTGAGCCTTGAATCAAGTTAGTCAAGAATAAATCATATACTACGACATCATGGACATGACCTTCCTCCCATCGTGAGCATCCAACAATTTTTTTAATAGCGTCCATCTTATCCTCCCCACATTTAGGAAACAAGCACCTTATTTTTTCCTTTCAATCCTCATGTAAGCAATTGCACTCTTCCTCCATACTGTTGACACAACATATGGATCTCTTCATAGTTAGTTCCTCTTTATACATCATACAATTTCTTGGGTCCTATTTTATATTTTAGGTAAATCTTACGATTCATATAATTTAAATATCAATTTGTATCCCAAATTCCCATAGAAAGGGATATTGGCTTCAAATCCTGCTCAGGACTTGTCATCATGCACCCCTTGATGTGACACATTTGGTGACAATGAGTACTTAACTAGCCTCTCAATCCACTTACAGTTTTGTTAACACTACTATATCTTCTTGTCTTTTCCAAGAATCCAAGTTATCATCTATGATAATCTAGGAGGACTGGGACACCCCACGATTCACAGTAAGATTTTCTATCGAGTTAGCTTCCCTATACACATGTGAAGTTGTAAAGTTTGTAATTTCTTATAAAAGGTGTCTGATGGTGTTCAAACAAGGTTGTAATTTATAGTTGTTTACGTGATTTCTCTAAACAAGTTCAACACATACAATCGAATCACCTTCTATGTCTATGTGTCAGAATTCCAATGATTAACATTAACAAATCCCCTTAATTAATGCTTCAAAAACTGGCTTCATTGTTGGATCCATGATCCAGGGGAATACTTATTCAGTGAAAATTGAAGTGTCCCCAACGCTCCATAATTTAGCACCATCAGGAAGAGCTTAGAATAATTATTCCAAAGCAACTTGAACGGGCTCAAAAGGAGTCTGTATGCCAAAGATACAGCGAGTCAAACTTTAATCAAACTAGTACCTAAGGCCGTGAGAAAAGCGAAAAAAATGGTCGACTCAAAATCGGTCAGAACTAGCATCAAGTCAAAGAGCTCATTGAGACCTTTCTAATGACGTTCGTTTTGTCGAATTTTGAGTCCGTATGCCCTAGTTTGATTGAAGTTTGACTCGCTGTATCTTGGGCATATAGACTCCTTTTGAGCCCGTTCAAGTTGCTTTGGAATAATTATTCTAAGCTCTTCCTGATGGTGCTAAATTATGCCCAAGATACAGCGAGTCAAACTTCAATCAAACTAGTACCTAAGGCTGTGAGAAAAGCGAAAAAAATGGTCGACTCAAAATTGGTCAGAACTAGCATCAAGTCAAAGAGCTCATCGAGACCTTTCTAATGACGTTCATTTTGTCGAATTTTGAGTTCGTATGCCCTAGTTACGCCAAGTCAAAGTTGTAGACACCAAGGTTGACCAAGTCGTATGGACGATGTCGTTAGCATGTTGACATGGTAGTTTGTACTGTACGACAGATGAGGTGGACCATTGATAGCTTGACACGTGGCATCTGACTAGGCAGCTGAGTCAATGAGATTGTACAATACAGTCATCATCCGTACCCTGACGTGGCAGCACGAGGTGGCGGGTGACGTGTTTCTGGAAAATCAGAGGCAACCACGTGCCCAATCGGATGGTGCCATGTGGTACCTCAACGACACTTTACTGCCTTCCTCTGGCAGATCCATTAACAACTTACCAAAAAAGTGTTTGGTGGGGGTCAAACCCCCCACCTCTACTCTCTGAATGTGAAGCTCTACCTTTGTGCCTCACGACTTGTGTGTTACCTCATATGGGCATGGGTTAGTTTTGATGAGTTATTGTTAGAAATCGATTGTTAAATGGACGGTGGTGGGGGTCGACCTCCCGACCACCAAATTTCTTATCCACTGGTGAGCCATCAAATGACTTTAAGCATATAATGGGATTTGATGGGTTTTGATAAAGGTTTAAAACTGATTGCCCTTTATTTTTAAAACAAACACCCCCATATTTAAAAAAGAAAAATCCTCCAATCTATTAAAAGATTAAAATAAATCCAGAGAAGCCTAGGAATAAAAATATTAAGGGGCTCTCATATATAATAAATATTTTAAAAGAAGATTATATGGGGGATATTAGTGATTTTTATAAATAATGGGGATTATGAAGGATTTCATTGTAAAAATGGGAGATAAGGCAATATTTTGTAAATCATTTGGTTATGAACCAAATTGGGCAATTTATTTGTATAAAAAGGGGTAGAATGGGCTTGTGAGGTTAAGGGGAATTGGGTGAATTCTTGGGAACTTAGGGAAATTTTGTAAAATCTTTGTGCAGACAATAGGGAGATTATGCTGAAGTGTTTGTAATTGAAGGAGAGAAGATACTGTCAATTTCCTTGTTGATCGAGAAGGCTTTGTAAGATTTCTTGGAGCTGAATTGAAGGATCGGTCACTCCGTTGGAGAGGGACTCGAAGACATAGCCAGTTGGCGAACTCTGTTATCAATCAGTTGTCTTGTCTTGTCTTTCTCGTTCTCAAATTTTGTTATTCCTTTATTCATCTTTTCAAGCATTTGATATTAAACATTTCAATTATGTTAATTTCATTCGAAAGATTTAATTAATCGTTGTAATAGTTAAGCATTCATAGCAATTGTCATAGATCTTAATATAGATCAAGTTTGGTATCAGAGCTTTGTGTGACTAGTATTGCAGAAGTGGATGCTAACACATTCCAGGAAACAACAAGATGAAGGCGAGCTAGAAGAATACAATCCTGAGATCAGAAAACGAAGGACTTTTCCAACGATGGAAGAAACTAAAGTTGAGAAAAGTACTGAGCCTGAGCTTGATGACAGGTCTTTTCAGCAAGCCTTTCTTAACATGAAGGCTATGGTGGAAGAGCTTTATGCGGAAAAGAAGAAGCGCGAAAAGGGAGATTCTTCGAAGCGAGAAAAGAAGGAAGATCGGAAGGACAAAGAAGGAAAATATCTATAAACTCCATCTCCTCCATATTCCATTTCTTCTCCATCTTCCCCTTCTTCTTCTTCTTCTACTACTACTATTAATCCTTTCAAGAGCAAGTCTAAGCCTATTATTAAACTGGATGTAAAATTTGAATTGCCTAAGTACTGTGGGGAGTTAAATGCTGAAAATTTAGATGATTGGATCCAGTAGGTAGAAGTGTATTGTAGGATTCAAGGCCTAGCGGAAGATGATTCTATGATCTAGTTAGCCACTCTCTTGTTGGGAGGTACAACTCTCACCTAGTGGGAGAGTAGGACTCGGGAGGAAATTGCTCGCCATGATAAGGTTAATTTGACTTGGATGGAATTTGTTGCTGCCCTTAAAAACTAGTTTTACTCTTTAGGTTATATGCAACAATTAACAATGAATTGGAAAACCTTTAGGCAAGGTAAGGGTCAGTCTATCCAAGATTACACCCATGAGTTTAGAAAACAAGCTATTGGTTTAAATGTTCCATTGTATACTCAGGATACATTACTTAAGTACATAGGTGGTTTGCATTCTTATCTAAGACATACTATTCTAATGTTGAGTCCTAGTAATCTAGACGAAGTGTCAGTCCAAGCCACTCATTTAGAGTCAAGGGGTAAGAACACTTTCAGTGATAATTTCTTAAAGAAACCATCTAAGTCAGAGGGGAAGTCTAAGGGTAAAGATAAAGATAAAGATAAAGATAAAGATAAAGATAAAGGAAAGGGGAAAAAGATAGTTACAGTTAAGAAGGAGGGTGATAAGCCCAAATGCTCCCATTGCAAGAAAGAGGGGCATGATGATTCGAAATGCTGGAAGCTGCATCTAGAATTAAGGCCAAAAAGATATGGAGACAATAAATGCAAGCAAAATATTGTTGTAGTGATTCAACAAGATCTTGGATCCGACTGTGGAGATGAAACACAAATCTTTGTTGTCGAGGTCCAAGGTAAAGGGAAAGGTATAATTCTCTCTTCTGATGCAAATGTTTTTGATGCAAGTACAAGTAAAGTATCTTCTCCTCCTAAAGCTGATAAACAACAAAATGAATTGTTTCATATTCGAGTTGTAACTAAGCACACTAAGATTGACACACTGTTTGATATGGGTTCTCAAGTTAACTTAATATCTAAAGAGGTGGTAAAGAAACTTAATCTAGCTACAACACCTCATCCAAAGCCATATCCGCTTGGATGGATTTGCAATGATGCTCAACTGCAGGTAACAAATCAATGTAAATTGAGATTTGCTATCACTGCAAACTTTGTTGATGAGGTAGAGGTAGATGTTGTTCCTTTGGATATTTGTGGGCTTGTGTTAGGGAGTCCTTATTTGTATGACAAAAAAGCAATATTTTATAGGGTGGAGAATAAGTATCATCTTTTTAAGGATGTGATAGAATACATTGTATGTGCACACAAAGTTAAGACTAATCTTGCACTAGTTAATGCAGGTCAAATGAAAAAGGTTGGTCAATTCTAGTAAGAACTTTGTATTAATGCTTGTAAAACCCAAAGAGGATGAAAAAGCTGAAGCATTTAAGGGGTGTGATCTAGAGTGTAAAAATGAGATGGTCAAAATAGTTTCTACTTATGATGACTTATTTCAAGAGCCAAAGGGGTTGCCACCTAAGAGAGAGATACAACATGAAATCCAGTTGTAGCAAGATGTGCCTCTTCCAAAAATTGGCATGTACCACTTATCAGTTTTGCAGAATGAAGAAATCAAAAAGCAAGTTTCGGAGTTGGTTGAAAAATGAGTCATTCATCCTAGTACATCTCCTTGTGGTTCTCCAATTGCGTTGGTTCCAAAGAAGGATGGTCTTGGAGAATGTGCATTGATTATCGAGCCCTGAACAAGATAACGGTAAAGAACAGGTATCCTCTTCCTCGAATTGATGATTTACTTGATCAATTAAAGCATGCAATTTATTTCACTAAGTTAGACTTACGTAGCAGATATCATTAGATAAGAATTGCAGAAGATGAAATTTGGAAAAATGCATTTAAGACAAAACAGGGACTGTTCGAGTGGTTGGCCATGCCCTTCGGGCTTTGTAATGCACTAGCTATATTTATGAGAGTCATGAATGATGTCTTTCGTCCTTTTATTGATGATTTTTTCATAGTCTATTTAGATGATATTCTTGTATTCAGTTGAACTTGGGAAGATCATGTAAGTCATGTAAAGAAATTTGTTGATGTATTGAGAAAAGAAAAACTCTGTAAAGATGTCTAAATGCGAATTTGTTAAGACATCCTTAGTGTACTTAGGCTATGTTATAGGTGGTGGCCAATTGAAAGTAGACCTTGTGAAGGTCGAATTTATTGTAAAATGGCCTAAGCCAAGTACAGTTACTGAAGTCAGAAGCTTCTTAGGTGCAGTCCAGTACTGCAGGAAGTTCATTGCAAACTTATCCTACATTGCATCACCATTGCATGGATTAACCAGTACGAAGATAACTTTTCAGTGGGGATGTCCACAATAGAAGGCCTTCAACACTTTGAAGGAAAAGTTGAGCACAACACCAGTTTTGGCTTTACTAGATTTACACCAACTGTTCGAGATCGAGATAGATGCGAGTGGATTTTCCATGGGATCAGTGCTAATGCAAGGATGTAAACCAATCTGCTATCACTCTAAGACATTTACAGGTGCAGTCATTAACTATCCTACTTATGATAAGGAAATTTATGCATTAGTTTAGAGTGTTAAAAAATAGAAACACTACTTAATGGGGAAAGAAACAGTAATCCACACTGATCACCAGCCACTTCAGTACTTGCACTCACAGTCTAAACTACAACAAAGTAGGCACTTTAGGTGGATGGGTTTTCTTCAACAATTTCATTTGGTAATTAAGTACAAGAAAGGTGTCCATAAAAAAGTAGTAGATATGTTGTCAAGGCCTTCTGTTATGAATGCTTTGATTATCCTTAAAGGTAGTTCCATGGTACATGAAAGTTTTCAGGAACAGTATGCTAACAATGAAGACTTTAAGGAAATCTATTCAGCTCTAATTGCAGGAAAACATGTAGAAGAGAAAGATTACTATGTGTAGGATAAACTGTTGTATCACTTGGGAAAGTTATGCATTCCAAAAGATGAACAAGCGTAGGTAATCAAAGAAGCACACACCTTATGCAAGGCCCCCTCCCCCAACATAGGCTACTCGACTAGTTATCCATCTTCCTTTGCATCTACTATTTGTAACCTAGTCAGATAGAGTACTCTCTCAATTTGGTGACACACCGCATAATTCTATTAGCTTCTTAGTTTAGGCTTAAATTACACTGAGGTTAATTCCTTCAATCCTTCTTTTGCCTCCCCACATATTGGAAATAAATTAAATTCAACCCAAGCATACTCTTTGTTTGAATTATGAATGATATAATTTTCCACATTCTTTCCCTTTATCATACACATTATATCCCTACATGATCTGAGCACTGCATCCTTTGTTAAAGGCTTATTTCCATTCTAAGAGTTTGACAAAAGTTTGTGGAACAACCATCATTGATTTGCCAAGTTAAGTGGTCTGTGATTATATTCCTACATTCCCACATAAATTCCCAAACATGGGAACTAGATGAGGATTTGGAAATCATCAAGATTCTACATGGGTTATTATAATTCAGATATTTATTTTACATAATTCTACACCAAATCTTGTCCATAGACTTGTACATCTTCTATACCAACTTTGCGCCAAGTGCTAGATTTTGGAGCTTCAAATTTTTAATGTCGACTCTGTCCATTATAAAAAAATTTACCTTATCCTAATGTATGAGAGGAATTCTCTTTGGTTCATTGGAGCCTTCCTAGAGGAACTTTTTCCGGATGCTATCCAAGTTTGATAAAACTTTGCCGGTCAATTGAGTACATGATATTGTGTAAATTGGTATTGCAACCAAAACCACGTTGATCATTGTGATCATGCTTGCTAGAGTGAGCCACCTACCTTTCCATGATGTGGCATGCCTTCTACAACTGTCAACAACATCACAACATAAAATTGATCTTACTATTCCTTTGAATATTGGAGAACCTAAATATTTGCATGGGATTGAATCCATCCATACCCTAATAGGCTAGAAATCTTCTTCTGTACTATTTTTTTGGTATATAAAAGTTAAACTTTGGATTTCTCTGTGCTTATCAACTGACCTGAAACCACCACATACTTGTTGACAATTTCCTTAATAATCTTGGCTTCCTAGATTGTGGATTCTCTGTAGAGCACTATATCATCGATGAATTGGAGGTGTGTGATTGATTCGAGGATTTTTGCCACCGTGAGATCGTTCCACCTCCCCTCCCCCCATTTTTGGTCTATCATTGATTTGATTTAGGATCTAGACTAATTGCATTTGAATGCTTAGTGATTACAACACTTAATAAAAACTCATAATTAAATGTACATTATTGAAATTATGCTTAAAATCAAGGTGATAAAACTAGAATGAGAGAGAAGAGAGAAAGTGCAAACAGAGGTTTGATAACGGAGTTCGCCAAAAACAATGGCTACATCTCTGGGTCCCTCTCCAAAGAGTAGACCGATCCAATTATTCCTCCAAAAACTCGGTTACAATCTTCGGCATAGCCTTCCCTTGGATTACAAAGAAACTGAAAATGCACTTCCAAAGTGCGTGGGAACAAGCTTCTCCAAAAAGCACGAAGTTACAGGAAGATTTCTCCAAGGAAGAAAAATTCTAACTCTCCACTTACAAAAATCACCTCCAAAATTCCTTACAAAATAATTAGCTAAAACACCCTTAGCTAAACTCTCACTCATTCACCCCTTTATACACAAAAATATTTGCCCATTATGGTTAAAACCATAATATTCTACAAAACAACCCAATCTCCCCATTTAAAAAAAAAATCATGAAAATCTCCTCTAAAAACCCTCGGGTAAATATAATCCATTCAAAAATAATTTTCATTTAGCCCTTTGTATTTTATCTAGGGCTTATATTTATCTCTTGAATGGAAAAAAATGAGGTTCTCCTTTTTATTAGGAAATATTTATCCATTGAATGGAAAAAAATGAGGTTCTTTTTATTAGGAAATTTCATTTGATTATTGAGTTTATATTTATTTTAAAGATTTAATCTTCTTTAACAAAAACCATGTTCACCCCCTTTTTAATAGGGGAGGAGATTTTAAAATCTTAAAATAAAAGTTTATCCCATTAAATAGGGATCACCATCAATATTGACCTTTTACATTATATGGGGTGGCATTTTAATGGGGCCCACGTTATTTTTAAGTGGAGGTTTTTTTTTAGATGTTTTTTGTTTATAATTTTTTTATATATATTTTTAATAAAATGAAAATAATGGGGCTATATGGAATTTTGCAGCGACGCCATGTGTCGACACCATACTAGTCCAACTCGCTGACTGGGTATGCTGATGTCATCGGTCAACCGTAGACTTTGACCATTTGTAACTCTTTCATATGGACTCCGATTTTTTTGAGATGAGTGGCGTTGTGAAGCTCTTGACGAGCTCTTCGTGTTGATATCCACTTTGACCATCTTTGAGAACTTTGAATTTTGACCCTTTTTTCTGACCTGGTTCTTTGAGTTGACTGAAGGTTTGACTGAGTGTATCTCAAGCACCGTAGCTCCGATTGACCCCGTTCGAGTTGCGTTGGAATCAAAATTTCAACCACTTCCTGATGTTGCTAATTCTGGAGAGAATTGAGGAACTTCAATTTTTGATGAAGATCCTCTAGATCAGTCCTCCCCATTGGAGAACTTTTGGACCTCCAAAAGTGACATCTATTCAGACATTAAGTGAGGACTTGGCCTCCCCACTTGTCTTGTATCATCTATGCATCTGTAAGCCTAGCTCACAATCACAATGAAGACTGCAACAACATTGTTGAACATAAACATCATTCTATCACTTCCATAAGAATCTACATCAACTATCATAGCTACTAACCAACAAACATTGACTAGCATCAAGCTGAACAATAATGTAGATATGAAAGAGAATAAATCAACAACATATTGATCTTTCACAACAGAAACATTTTTACCCAAGGGACCATCAATGCTTTCATTCACCATTCCCTCATGTTGTATTGTTGGTGCATCCTACAACATTTGACCCTGATTAGCTACTTCAAGTTCATGTCTAGAACCACCTGAACTGATAGACATAAGAGTCAAATCTTTACTTGCATTAATTACGCTCTTTAATTGCCCTGTGTTTGCAAAAGAACGTCCAGTGTTAATCATGTGAGAATGTACAATATACTGTATGCCATCTTTAAGCAAATGATAATGATTATTTTCCTTGTAGAAAATAGCTTTTCGATCATATAAATAAGGGCTACCCAACACTATCCCATAGATATCTAGTGGAACCACATCAAATTGTACTTCATCCACAAACTTACTAGTGATTGTGAATCTCAAAGTGCATTGTCTTGTTACTTGCAATTTATCATTCTCACAAATCCAGCCTAGTGGATAAGGTTTCTTATGCAGTGTAGTTTTCAATCCCAAGTTTCTTACAACATTTTCATAAATTAAGTTAAATTGAGAACCACTATCTAGGAGTGCATCAATTTTAATGTTCTTAGAAACAACCCTTAAATGAAACAACTCGTTCCTTTTCTCATCTTCAGATACATCATTAACTTTAGAAGTAGAAGCACAACTATCAAAGGAAACACTGGAAATAGGAGCTTTACCTTTCAAACCCATAGTCGTTATCTTAGTTTCATCATTAGAATTGGAACCAAGATCCATAATAACATTTATGGCTTTCTCCTTACCTTTTTGTTTCTGATTTTGTTTCTGAGGCCACTTAAGCTTCAATTCGGGATGCAACTTCCAACAGTGATCTTCATCATGACCCTTCCTATCACAATGAGAGCAAGAAAGCTAGACATCCTTCTTAACTGTAGTTGTCTTCTTTCCTTTTCTTATCTCTACAACCTTAGATGTTTTCTTTACAGAGTTATCATTATCAAACTTATCAATAAAAGAGCCCTTTCCTCTTGACTCTAAATGTGTAGCTTGGACACAAAATTCATCAAAATTACTAGGGTTCAAGACCAAAATAGAATGCCTGAGATATGAATGAAGACCTCCTATGTACTTCAACAATGTGTCCTGGGTGTACAAAGGAGCATTTAATGCAATAGCCCTCTTACAAAACTCGTGGGTGTAATCTTGGACAGTTTGACCTTTCCCTTGTTTAAACACTTGTCAATTCATCATTAATTGTTGCATGTGACCTAAGGGATAGAATTGATTTTTAAGAGCACTAATTTTTTTTGTCCAGGTTAAACTGACTCTACCATGCTGTGAAATTTCTGCTCTAGTCCTACTCTCACACCAGGTAAGAGTTGTACCTCCCAACTGAAGAGTAGTTAATTGGATCCTAGAAGCATCATCAAAGAGGCTTTGGACTCTACAATAAACTTCTACTTGTTGAATCCAGTCATCTAGTTTTTTAGCATCTAATTCACCACAATACTTAGGTAGTTCAAATTTAACATCCAATTTAATCTTAGGATTATTTACACCCTTAAAAGGATTAGCAAAAAGAGAATGTGTAGAAGAAGAAGGAGAAGAAGGGGGAGAAGAAGAAGGAGTAGACGAAGAAGATTTTGGGGGTTCATCACCACCTCCCGGTTGCTTCTTCTTGCCTTTACGGTCTCCATGATCTTCTTGCTTCAATGCATTATCTTCTTCAAGTTTCATGCATTCTTCCCTTTCTTTGAGAAGCATGTCCAACACAACTCTCATTTGCTAGAAGGCTCTTTGAGACTCCTGCTCACTGAGTTCTTCGGGTACCTCCATTCCAGACATAGACATTTTTGAAAAAGTTCTTCGTTTCCCAATCTCAGGATTATATTCCTCAAGCTTGCCTTCGCCCTTCTGAATCCTGGATCTTGTTAGCATTCACAACAAATCTACAATACTAGTCACCAAATGCTCTGATACCAAAACTTGATTTGATTTAGGATCTAGACTAATTGCATTTGAATGCTTAGTGATTACAACACTTAATAAAAAATCATAATTAAATGTACATTATTGAAATTATGCTTAAAAATTAAGGTGATAAAACCAGAATGAGAGAGAAGAGAGAAAGTGCAAATAGAGGTTTGATAACAGAGTTCACCAAAAACAATGGCTACGTCTCCGGGTCTCTCTCTAAATAGTAGACTGATCCAATTATTCCTCTAGAAACTCAGTTACAATCTTCAGCATAGCGTCCCCTTGGATTACAAAGAAATCTGAAAATGCACTTCCAAAGTGCGTGGGAACAAGCTTCTCCAAAAAGCATGAAGTTACAATAAGATTTCTCCAAGGAAGAAAAATTCTAACTCTCCACTTACAAAAATCACCTTCAAAATTCCTTACAAAATAATTAGCTAAAACACCCTTAGCTAAACTCTCACCCATTCACCCCTTTATATACAAAAATATTTGCCCATTATGGTTAAAACCATAATATTCTACAAAACAACCCAATCTCCCCATTTAAAAAAAAAAAATCATGAAAATCTCCTCTAAAAACCCCTGAGTAAATATAATCCATTCAAAAATAATTTTCATTTAGCCCTTTGTATTTTATCTCGGGCTTATATTTATCCATTGAATGGAAAAAATTGGGTTCTCCTTTTTATTAGGAATTTTTATTTTTTTTAGATTGCAGGAATCGGTCGGGTATCCATCCCCCTATAAACTGCAGTGCGCCTGGTAAACTTTTTTCACGTGACCGGTGGCAATTTTATTAGGAAATTTCATTTGATTATTGAGTTTATATTTATTTTAAAGATTTAATCTCCTTTAACAAAAAACTATATTTACCCCCTTTTTAATAGGGGAGGAGATTTTAAAATCTTAAAATAAAAGTTTATCCCATTAAATAGGGATCACCATCAATATTGACCTTTTACATAATATGGGGTGGCTTTTTAATGGGGCCCACGTTATTTTTAAGTGGAGGTTGTTTTTTTTTTCATATGTGTTTTGTTTATAATTTTTTTTAATAAAATGAAGATAATGGGGCTATATGGAATTTTGCAGCGACGCCATGTGTCGACACCATATTGGTCCAACTTGCTGACTATGTATGTTGATGTCATCGGTCAACCATAGACTTTGACCATTTGTAACTCTTTCATACAGACTCTGATTTTTACGAGACGAGTAGCATTGCGAAGCTCTCGATGAGCTCTTCATGTTGATATCCACTTTGACCATCTTTGAGAACTTTGAATTTTGACCCTTTTTTCTGACCTGGGTCTTTGAGTTGACTAAAGGTTTGACTGAGTGTATCTCGAGCACCGTAGCTCTGATTGACCCCATTCGAGTTGCGTTGGAGTTAGAATTTCAGCCACTTCCTGATGTTGTTGATTCTGGAGAGAATTGAGGAACTTCAATTTTTGACGAAGATCCTCTAGATCAATCATTTAGCCTAATGCTTAAACCTTAATTATGAAGAGGATGGGGAGAGGGGATTCCCCTACCTAATCCCATTCAAGATTTCAAAGAAGCCGCAAGAAGTTTCATTGACCAGTATGAAAAAATGTGTTGTTGATATGTAAAAGGCAGTCATCTCCAACTAACAACCATTGTAGCCAAATACTTTTAGGACCTTCAATAGAAACCTCCACTTCACTCTGCCATATGCCTTACTCACATCGAGTTTTATCATCATACTTCTTTATTGATTGCAGTTAATTGAGTGAATTATTTCATTTGCTATGATGATGTTATTTGATATTGCACTCTTGAGAGTGAATCCCCCTTGATTGATTGAGATTACGCTGTCCATAGTTTATTCTAGTTTGGAAGCCATTGCATTTTCTAGAACTTTGTAAATTGTATTACATAAGGAAATGGGCATGTAGTCGTTGAACAATTCATAATCTTCTTTTTTTGGTATTAATGTTAACACTGTGTTTTTCATGTCCCTTACAAATCTTTTGTGATTCCTGAAATCCTCAATGATTCCCCATATTTCCTTACTTAGGAAGTACCATAATTTTTGGTAGAACAAGGCTAGAAATCCATTCGATCATGGGGACTTTTTTGGATGCATATCAAATTCTTCCCACTTCAGTTCTTCTTCTATGAAGGGTGTCGTGAGGAGTTTGTTTTATTCCTTTGAGATGATCTTGGGAATGCAACATAGTGTTGTGTCTATTTCAATGCAATCTGTGTCACTCTTGGGTGATAGAAGCCTCTTAAAGAAAGATACCACTTCTTGTTGCTTTAATGGTGTTAATTCTATTATGTAGCTTCTTGACCTTTTTTGAATTGTTGAAGAATTTTGTGTTTAAATCCCCTTCTTGTAGCCACACCTCCCTCGATTTTGAACACCAATATGCTTCTTCCCTTATTAGGGTCTTCATGTGTTCAGTTACCAATACTTTATCCTTGATATACTTTGCCTAAAACATCCCATATAGGATTACTCTTTCATTTATTTATGCTATTTCCTTCTCAATCCTCGCCATTTCCTCAAAAATGTTTCCAAATGAGTGTTTATTCCACTCCTTTAATTTGTCTTTTATCAACTGAAGTTTATACATAAATCGATAGCTGCTGCTCCTAATCCTATTTGGAGCATTTGTCTACCACTTCTCAATTAGTGATACTAGCTCCTCTTTGTGAAACCACATCCTTTGAAATTTAAATAGGCTTCTTGAGGGGCCCTGATCTACCGTGATGCTTAATTATATTGGATAGTGGCATGAATCGAACATCGGTAGGATTTTGGGCATAAATATTGTTTGGGATTGGAGCCATTGGTCATTAAAAAAGAACCTATCTGATTTTTTTGTTATATTTGTAAAATTGGTTCTGCAATTGGTCCACATAAATAATCCATTCTTAGTTGATGCCTTGTTTAGCCCTAATGATTCCACAAATTTCCTAAAATATTTTATTTTTTGTGACTCATTTTTATACCCCCGCTCTTTTCTTCCAGTTGCAAGATTGCATTGAAGTCCCCCCCGAGAATTAACTTAAGGTTACTATGAGTTGTAATTATGGAGTTTAGTGTCTCCCACATCTTCACTTTTTTTTGGATTCTTTATTGGCCCATAAATGTTAAAACACAAAATTTTGAGGTCTATTGTCAAGCATCTTACTTGGAGCAACATCCATCTTGAGTTTCCCATCCTGTAGATGAGCTCCACATTGTTTATTCTCCATGCAACTTCCAAACTGTCAACTTCACCAATTGCCTCTCTGTAGTGCTCCTTCCAACAAGTATTAGAGTTGGAGAAATTTTTTGAGGTTGCAATGGCTATCTTAGTTTTCTGAATTATTATGATATTTTCCATTACTGTCTTGATTTGATGCTTAATTAAGCGAACCGCTTGTTAGGGGCATTTAATCCGTTAACATTCCATTATAAATCCTCATTGCTTTTTAAGGGAGGGGCTTCCTCCCTTAATATTCAACATAAAAAATTTAATACTCATGAGGCCTTTTTCTTGTGCGAATTATTCTCTCTTCTACTTCTTCAATTTCCTCCCCTTCTTCTTATCCACTCCAATGTTGCAATTCAAAATTTGTGATGTGGATTGTGAGATGGATCTAGAATCCATAATCGTAAGTTCATCATATTTGTCCTCTTCTTTAGTATCAACCCTTACATTGGGATCAAATACATTTAGTTCTAGTGTTTTGCTTGCCTTTTTCTTAGTGATACCTCAAGAAGAAGGATATGCTTGATTGATTTTGGGAATTTCTTCATTCCTTTGCTCTCCTTCCATCTTCCCGAGAGCCACCTTAGAAATTTCTTCATCTGAACACCCAAGGGGATCCTTACTTTGGTGATCCTTATTGAGGGTTGGGCCTAACTCATCCATTTTACTAGTTTGAGGTGACGAGGGTCTATCTCGAGTACCTCCTTCATCTTCTTCCACTTTTTATCCCTTTTTCAACTACTTATTCTTGCACTCCTCATGGGTATTTGTCGGCTTTGGATAGTTTACAATCACATGGTTCCTCTTTCTATAATTTAGACAAAATAATTTCTACTCTTTGATTTCTACCACCTGTAGCAAATCACCTTGGGGGATTTGAGAAAAATATCCTTTGGTATTTCTTGAATTACCATGACTTGGATGCGAGCATACAAATATGAGTCCCTCTCCAACAAATGCACATATATATCTATTAGGGTTCCAAGGAATCTTTTGATCTTTTTTAAGCATTCTTTCAACCAAAATTCTAATGGTAGATTATACAGTCTAATCCATTTTGGTGCATCATAGGGCACATAATTTCTTGGGTTGAATCTAGGGGTCCATTTTTGCATATAAATAGGAAACTCGCCTATCTTCCATAAACCTCTCTATAGAATTTACCCACGCTCTTCTTTTGATAGAAAGATAGTTATGAAGAAGCCATTTGGGAGGTATTTCACCACATGTTGCACATTCCAATTGGATGTTGCCCACTATAATATTTGCTCTCCTCAGTCACAGTCCTATTAGCCTGCATAGTATTGCAAATTTGAGTAGTAATTTAATATCATATGTATCCTCCTCCATGACATAAATCATTTGCATGTTGATGAATGTGTTATCCTCCTCACTATATTCTTTACTCAGTTCTCCTCTTGGTTTTTACAAATCCTATATTCGATCCTTCTTCACATTTTTCACTAGATGCACTCATTTTTGCATAATATCTCTCCAACTATAATTTTGAATTAAATAAATTTATTTATTTAATTCTTTTAATTTTCCCTCCTTCATTAAAATTAAAATTTGGGTCTTACCCCCTCTTAAATTTTTCTATCCATTGATCTTGCAAATTATTCTCCACCATTGATCAAATATCAAGTGAAGCATATAAATAAGAGGCTTTCATTTCATTCAAACCCCTTAGCTTTTTTATTGTCAAAAATCTCCTTAGCACTATTATCACTATCAATAATTTTCAAGCATTACCAAACATTATCATTATCATTTATCAAGCATAGGTATCATTTATCTTTGAGCATTTATCATTATCATTACATCATATCATTATTGTTCTTTCATAGTTTTTTACTTTGAAGAGCAACCAACAATGAAATAAATCAAGATCTTGAACTTAATTATGTGATTGTGAGAGTATGAGTTTTGTATTGTTGATATTTGTGATCACATTTTATCATTAACAAATATAATTAATTATATATTGTATTATAATTATATATTACTTAATATATGATATAACTATTTAATATACTATATTTTTAGTTATTATTATAGACTATATTAATGAAAGTATATATTTTATAATTATAGTATAATTTTATTTTATTTTGAAAAAGAGGGCAAAAATTTATTAAATCAACAGGAATAATACATACAAATCATTCAAAACCAGACTAGACCAAGAAGACACCTTAGCCTAACATCTCAGGCTCCCCCAACATGGGAAGTCAAATCAACGCAAACCTAAAGGTTGCAACCCCTTGATTACTCTTTTCCTCCATAACAAGCCTACTAAGACTCTGGGATTGATCCTAGGATAAGTGCTCCCAATCTTCCACTTTCCAATCTCTCATGTGCTTAGAAGCCCATTTAGCCAAACAGTCTGCCATCATATTCCATCCCTCAAGATGAGGAAAAAGGAGACCCACTCCAAAGCGATACTCAAATTAAGAATATATATCAAGCCAACACAACCAACTACTAGTTACTCCTAATCCACGTTCATTTAGCATATTCACCAAGATTTAAGAATTTGATTCACAAACGATCCTATGCCACCCAAAAACACAAGATTTTTCAAGGGATATGAGGATAGCAAGACCCTCCATGAGGTTGTTAGAATGTTGACCCTTATAAATGGAAAATAAAAAGAGCACATCTCCAAAATTGTCTCTTCCAACTCCCCCAACTCTAGCATGCCCAGGATTACCTCGAGAAGAGCCAGGGGTGGAGACCATCTTCCAACTCTCTGGGTCTTCTTTTTGGAAATATGACCACACCTCCTTGAGAAAAAACTCATCCCACTACCTATTAAGCCCAAACCTTTCATCACCTCTGCCTCACCATTTTTCAAGGGCTAGATATCTCACATTTAGCATTCGTTGTCATTTGAATCATGCCCTTAATTTTTTTCTATAGCTGTTGAACTGCCTGCTTCTACCCTTGAAATATTCTTTGGTTCCTTTCCAACCAAATATTCCAAAGGATGCATGAGGGCCCAATGCTCCAAGCCACTTGAAGAAATAAATCCTTAACCAGAGGCCTCCCCAAACTTCTCCAGAACTCAATAAGAGAAGAAGCATGAACAAAAGCATGTTTATAGACTCCCCACCATAAATGTTAGATATCTTTAGAAAAAAACACACTAAAAAAAATAATGGGAAGATGATTCCTCACTATTACCACAAAGAGCACACATAGATGACCCTTGAAATCCCCTCTTTCAAAGGTTATCCCTAGTGAGACACTTGTTCCTAACCACCAGCCAAAAGAAGAAATTGCACTTGGGCCAAGAAAACTTATTCCACACATCTTTCCACCACGAGACTTCAAATCATCCATATTTATGATAATTTAGCTCTCAATACCTTGAGGCCACATAATATAGCCCCCTAGGATCAAGACCCCAGGCTAGAATATCCCTCCCTCCAAGGGAACTGCAAGCTCTCCTAGTTAAAATCCTTTTTAATTCTTCCTAATCCTCAGCATAACCCCCTAGTGGTCATTCCAGTGGGTCCTTCCAATTACACCCCTTTGTAGGCCCCAAATTTAGAAAACTTTTAAAAATTTCCATGTGAGCCCATCCAACCTCCAAGAAGTTTTGATAAAGGTCTTGCAGATGGGGATACATAGACATGATAGGGGAAACTCATCCCATGAATCAAACCAGAACTGGGCATCAAAACCCTTGTTACAAATAAAAAATAAGTCGTGCTTGATTAAATTGGCTCCCTTTTTTAGAGTATCCCAAATCATTGACCCCTTCCCAACCAAGTTGAATCTAGGAACCTCATCATTCATAACTCCCCTAAGATATTTGGAGGTAATAATCCTAGCCCACCCCTAATCTTGATTGGTGCACCAATGACACTAAATCTTAGCTCCTAGAGCCTAACTAGTGAAGCTAGCTTGACGCAACCCAAGACCCCCTTCTTGTTTCGACTTGCACATAGTTTCCCAATTTACCAAACTCCACTTTCACTAAGCTAAATTTCCAGCCCAAAGGAATTTCCTCAAGAGAGAGTCTAATTCCTCAATGAACCCTGTAGGAACCACTTGAATCATACACCTATAAGTGGGAAGGGCCTAGGTCATGGATTTCAAAAGCAGAACTCTCCCAACAAAAGAGAGCCACTTGTGGGTCCAATGACTGACCTTATCACAAAACTTATCTAACACATTTTTCCAAGTCTCGCTAGGAAGGGGACCAAGTGAGAGGGGACTACCAAGATACATTAGTGGGAAAAATCCCACCTAAAACCTTAGAATCAGAGCAATCGAATGTTGAAACTTGGGGCGAGTATTGAACAAGAAGATGGATGATTTTTCCCTATTGATTTTCTATTCAGAGGTTGCAAGACATCCAATGTCCTTCTAATGTTAGAGGCCTCCCTGATTTTAGCCACACCCATTAGAGCAGTGTCATCCATAAACTGAAGTTGAGACTAAGACGACAAGCCATTGCCTCATCCCCAACCTTGGATCTCACCTTGAAGAACCTACCTAAGCCTTCAACCAAAATGATAAATAAGTAGGGTGAAAAGGGGTCACCTTAGCGGAGACCCTGAGTGGCACCAAACAAAGAAGAAGGTTCACCATTGATAAGAAGTGAAAAAGATGTTGAATTCACATAACTCTTTACCCTATCCACTTAGTCAACCCTAAAACCAAATGAAAGAAATTTTGAAGAAAATACTATTTAACCTGATTATAAGCTTTGGCCATGTCAAGTTTGATGAACATAGCTTTCTACTTAGAGTTGGCCATGGAATGAATGGTCTCTACGGCTATGAAAACCCCACCCATGATTTCCTTTCCAGCCATAAAGCCTCCTTGTTCCTTTGAAATGAGCCTTTTAAGCCATAACTTAAGCCTTTCTGGAATCAACTTTGAAATAATCTTATAAACCACATTGTAGAGGGCTATCGACCTGAATAGGTTTAAGGAGTTTGCATCTTCCATTTGGGGATAAGATCAAGGACTATAGAGTTTATTGCTTTTAGCATATGTTTTCCCCTCTGAGATTATTGGACAAATTCCAAAAGATCAAATTTACAATCTCCCAAAATTCTTGATAGAATTAATAGGAAATCTATCTAAGCCAAGGGCTTTCCATTTCTTCGTCTAGAACACAATCTTCTCCAATTCATCTAGGTGCAAAAACAAATTATTCATTGCCACAATCACTAGAGAAGGGTTGCAATCCAAGATTAATCTTTTCTCCTCCATTGCAGGATGATAGTCTTCCTTAAATAAAGTAGAGAAGTACTGAATAGCCTCCCTGGTGATATCCTGAAGAGAAGATAATTGGACTCCCTGAAAGTCGCAAGAGAAGATATTTGGTTCCCATACCTTCTCCCCTTAACCGAATTAAAAAAGAAAGTTGTGTGTCTATCTCCCTCTTGGAGACAATGAATACAAGATTTATGTTTCCAAAAAATCTCTTCCCAAATATCCCATTCCTCTAGATCATTCAAAGCTACAACTTCATTTTGAAGGGATTCCTTAGTGAGACCATGGTCTTTGATTTTTTGAGTAATATCTTTCAGATAGGCCTGAGAATTTTCCTTGGAAAGAAATAAATTTCCAAAACTCTATGTGTTCCATTTCTTGAGTCAGTACATAAATTGTAAGCTTTTAACAAAATAATACATATTTGTGTCATGGGTAGGGCCACCTCTACTCTACCAGTCAACCATAAGATTCCTGCAGCAAGGGATCATGCAACAACATAAGCTAAAACTTGAAGGACAGGTTCTTCGTGGCATTCTTCAAAATGACTGAGAGTTTGATGGGCCAATGATCTGAACCCATCTAAGAGTTGGTAGCCCAATTGATTCCAATCCAAAAAATTGACACTAAAAACCTATCTAGCCTCGTAGAGATTGCCTCCTTACCACATCTCCTGTTATTCTAGGTGAACACACCACAACTCGACTTAATATCCACCAAATTCAAGGAATCAATATTGCATTTTAACTGAAAGGAATAAGGATCAAGCCTTTGCACATCTCCTCTCTTTTCCTCCAAACTATTAATAGAATTGAAATCCCCAGCCAAGATCCAAGGAAGATAAGGGTACAAAGAAAAAATATACCGAATATGGACCTAGAGATTGGTTTTACCAAGGATAGACAACAAGATACTCTCACCATATTCAAAGCTAATAGCCACTACCGAAAGGGAGTATTTGCTTGAAATCCACGAAAGAGGGATAAATTTAAGTAGATTCCACAAGAAAGCTACCCCCTAGCAATGTCTTGAGCTCCAATACATTGACATTGGCTACCCCACCATAACTTGGGGGCCAACTTATACATCCCATCTATAGCCAACTTTGACTCCAAAAAAAATAATGTTTGGAAACTAAGTCTTAACCAAATCATGAACAATTTTTTGTTTAAGGCCACTATTCAAGCCCCTTACATTCCATGAGAGGAAAATCATTTTTGAGATTTAGAGAAGTGGGTGTCAATGGTTTTGATTGAACCTGATTCCACTAAATTCTCTCTTATTAGTTTGATTTTATCCTGATCTTTCTTCTACCTTATCTTGGGTTGTTTTTCCCTTGCTCCCCTCTTAAGGTTTTTTGGTTGCAGGCCTAAAGTGGGAGAAGGTCTGCTACTTTTTACATAATCTAATTTCTCTTTCTCAAGTAGGGGATGCAACACAGCTTTAGTTGATACAACATTTCTCTCAACAAATTCACTAAACACCAATGTGCATGGGTCCCCAGGGCCTAGATTAGTCTCCATTTATGCACTCAAGGGATCATCCCACTGAAGATCCTGACTATCAACCTCTCTAACCAACCCCTAAGTCACCTCCAACTTACCATCATTGAAGTGCCCCACATTTGGAGTTACCTTAGGAAGGCCAGAGTCATCCAATACATCAAATTGGTTAAATAATTCATCATCTTGCTTGTCCCTGAGAGATCTCTTCTATCTTTTTCCCTTATTGTGAGGCTTTAATAGAGTAAAACCATCCTTATCCACTCCCTCCACCACAATTGGGGCTTTCCCTTTATCCAATTGGGAAGGTTGTGCTGATGACACATTAGGAGGGGATCTTGTAGGGGTAATCCGAGGAAACTTGCGTTGCAAGTGGCCATATGCATGGAAAATATGACATCAAAATGGAAGGGCTTCATAATCAATTTGTTGGGTCTAAGAAGAGGATCTAAAATGAATTTATAGAGAGTCTAGCAAAGGATTATTTAAATATATTTCAATGCAAATTTGAGCATAAGAAATTACCTTTTTATTCAGTGTTTTTTGTGACAGACCCACTGGTTTTCCAAGTAGCAAGGCGGTAATGTGCAATATGCCATTCCTCCAAAATTCTAATGGTAACCATGGGAGCCTAACTCACACTAGAACCCATGTTAGGAACTCCTCTACAAGATTAAAACCAACATGTCATGGTTTGATAAACAATCCAACTTGGTTATGAAAATAGGGACCTCCCTCAAAAGCCTTATTACAGTTAGCTAGACAGTTGAAAAACACCAAAAAGTAGTTATTTGTAGCCAACAGAATCTCGAGTTCACCCTCAAGGTTCCAAGTTCGATGTGCCTGTGATTCTAGAACATGGAGAGAAACATGAATACCCATAAATTTGCATATTAGGGCATGATTAGTCAAGTAGTTGATGTCCTCCTCAACAAATTCTAGTTGGATCACTAAAACTAGATGATCTTGACTCCTTTCCAGGAAACCATTCACCTTCAAGTGAGGACCACCGTGAGATGATCCCTCACCATTCACAATTTTGTTCAAAAATTTGACTATGCTTGCATACATGGAAAAAGATGGGTTGAAACTAGCTGTTGCTTAATAGAAGGAGACATTTTGATTGAGACTAGAACCTCCCCCGAGGCCATACCCCAAGAGGAACAAGACTGCCCCCAAGCAAAATAAAGGGCAGAAAGGAAAAAACAATGTGAAAACCCGACACACCACAACAAAAACTAACCCCTACGCAACAAAAAAACTCACCTAGCAACCAATCTTTAAGCAGCACAAGAAAATGACAGGATAAAAAAAGATTAAGTTATGGCCATGACCAGTAGAAAAACACAGAGTAGGTCATGTAGCCACAAACCCTCATGCCATCATGGAGCAGCAAACCCATTGTATCATTATAGTATAATTAAAATATATATAGTTATTATAATATATTTATAACGATAATTATACTAATAACTTTATTAGTGTCAAGCCCTACCTTGCATGCGACTAAGCAACCCTTAAATTCCTAAGTATGTTCCATTGATTGCTAGTGAGTTAGATTGGAAATGATAAACAAAGTACTTATGTGTTGTCGTCATTGAAATTATATTAATAAAACCTAGGGTAAACTCTTACCCTTTAATACACCAAAAAGTGAATGTTTTTAAATAACAAAAGAGAATTGGTTATTAAATTATGAATTTTATCCCAGTAAGGAATGGTTAACCCTTGTATCTTATGGTATGTTTTATACTTGAGAATTGCTATCTAATTTAAATAACTATGCTTTAAATATCTAACTTCTCAAAATTCATCTTATAAAATTATGATGATTTATTTGTGGTATATAATAGTGATTATCTAGTCTAGCTTGAGCTAATGTGTTATGGTAAAAATGATTGTAATTCGAGGGACATGTTATAATGGATTAGTAAATTAAACACGAAGATAAGAGATGATATTATATTAAGATTTAATTTGATAAATTAAGTTAATGAGTTTCATGTCTCCTAATGTGGATATCAATAGTAAGTATGACCAGATTCTATAGCTTACAAGTGATGGCACATGAAGGTTGGATGACTATAGCCTAGTGTGCATGGAAGAAACATCAATCAAATTAAGGTACAACCACAGGTGTGTGGAAGAGGTGAGTAAAACATATTCTATATCTCTTCGAGTAGTAATCAACAATAATGAAAAATTAGGTAAGAAAGAATTAGGAATAATATATGTGTGTGTGTGTGTGTGTGATGATTCCAAATGGTGGTATTATTCTCCTTAAGGGTAGATTTAAATTTATGTACTGAAATTTAAAATGCATAATTAGATAAATTATCAATAAATATAATCATGGGAGTAGACTAGCCAATATTGAATTTATTATCGTGATCTAACTTTACTAATATGATGTGAGCTAATGTGTAGGAATACTAATCATGTTAAAGGAAAGGGAGGACTATATATACCTAAGCTAAATACCTCCTTGAAATGTTATATATTTTGAACCCCTTTGACCTAAGAGGTAATTAGGATTAGTGTTTTAAGGGTTTAATGTGTGGGTTATGTGTAAGGTGTTTTGTGGGGTAATTATGTTTATGGGTTTTAATATTGTGGGTCAAGTTTAAATGTGATCAAGAGGAAATTTAATTGGAATTCATGTGATGTAAGTGGGGTTAGGATTTGGGGACCCTTAGTTAGGTTTAAAATTCGGATGGACCTTTGAAAGGGTCTTTAAGGAGTGTTATTTGATCAATTTCCTTGGTTCTAGTGCAAAAATAGACCCCTAGGGTCTGTACCTTTGAGGTAAGGACCTATTGGGGATGCAATAAAGCCCCTAAGACATGATTTTGTTGCAAGTATGAAGAATTTGTTGCAAGAATGAAGGTGTTGTCATTGATGTCAACTGGTTATCAATTGGATGTTGTCATTAATGGCATGGATGAAGGTTATTGGTTGTATATGTCAAGGATATTAAGAAAATTGTAAAAGAAAAGGTTGTAGGCATTCAATGGTTGCTCCAAGATTTTCTCCTTTGTTCATTTGTTTCAGATATGTTAATCATGGTTGTTGGAAGCTGCTATATCCAAATTTTTGGCTCTTGATTCATTGTACAGTGTGAGTTATGTTCACCAGTTATGAACTATGGTTTTCAAGGTTTCTAGTTGAGGTATGGGAGAAATGTTGTCTATCTGGATTTCCTTTTGTTTAAGTCTTATGAATTGCGGTTCTAGAGTTAAGTTGCTATGATTGTGTTGAAAATAATTTTGTTGTCTGGAAATATTGGATCATGTTAAGGGATGTGTCTGCTTAATTGTTCTATGTGTTTTACACCGGTTTGGCCAACCTTGTGTTAAACACTACTCTCGAAGATCATAAAGTATGTTGGGACTTATTTGGGTCCTCATCAAGCATGTGTTTGGGTCACCCTCATTCTAATTCCACCCTAGAATGTTTTGGTGTTGACCTAATTTGAATTTAATGATGGATGGTCGACTTTGGATATGTTTCAATGTTGAAGATGGTATATATATAGGATGAGATATCGATGAAAGGTGTACAAAGAGTGATGCGAAGAAATAGAGAATATTGATGTGAAATAGATGTGAATCAATTTGTATGTGATGCGAGTGTGGCAAATCACTGCAGAATCTAAATGTTGAGTTTTTGAAAGTAGTGAGCTGAAGGTGTACTCTATCATTCATGCATGTCTACAAGTGGTTGAGTGAATCGTGGTGGAAATATCTATTGCATTGAGATTGTCTTCTTTGTGTAACATATCTCTTCTATCTTCTTTGTATTTGTGTGGCAGTGATCCCTTCGGGTGGTTAACCCTTGTTGGACAGTGAGTCCTGATCCAGACAATGATTCCTTGTTGTTTTGGCAGTGAGCCTTTATAATCAATTTTGTTATTCTCTATATTGTGAGCTAATCCTCACCATGGTTTTTCCCTTATTGGGTTTTCCACATAAATTTGGTGTTATTGTGTATGTGTGTTACTTTTCAGTTTCTACCTTTGCACTTAATGTTTAGTCATTTTAGCAGATTAAAGGATTTGTGATTGCTCTAAGTTCCAATGAATGTTTTAAAGATTAAATTTGCTACAACTGATTCACCCCCCCTCTCAGTTGTCTTGTTCAATAAATTTAACCCCTCAAAATCTCTCATATAATGAAAGTGATGATTTTTGAAGTGGGGATGGAGGTGGAAAGATTGATTGGGGTATCCAAGTGCATCCCCCCCTCTTTAATGATGAAAAGAACCTCATTGATGGAGTGGAGTGCACTCCACACCTCCCCATCCAAGGCTTCCAAGTTGAAACTCCTTTATATCTTGTTTGAGAAGTAGGAGTGGGTGTTACCCACTTCTTATTTTGGAGAATTTTCTAGTTGAGTTTTGAAAGAGGAGATAATTTTGGAGAAAGATGGAATTATTTCTTATGGAGATGGAGATTTCAAGTGTAGATCTTGTAGAAACTAGAAAGATAAGTTACTCTTCCATTTCTTATGGTTATTTTTGTCAAAGTTTATTTTCTCTATGTGATTGTGTTGCAAAAAAAGAGTTAGTGAGAATGCTAGAGTTATTTTGTGTAATGGGTAAACGAGCTTAGTGTTGAGATATTACCATTGAACCCAATGGATACATAGTGGTTTCTTCTTGTTTGGGGATTTGGATATAGCCCATGAGGTTTCATGATGCCAATATGGTAGGGTGGAGAGAAAGTTCTCATTCATTGGCATGTATTCCTTTATTCTAAACACTATTGTAACATTCAAAGTTTTAGTATCTTGTTGCAATAAAAAAAGCAAGTCCAAATAGAATAAGATGTATTTCCATCTTATAAAGCATTCTAAATAAATGGATAAATTTGTTGTTCATATTTCCATTGGGAGTAATAAAATTATTTACATTGGAGGCTAATAAAGGTTTAAAGTTATAATAGTAGCTTTCCTTGTATTCATTGAGCAAATAGTATGTGCATTTAAAGTTGCAAGAGAGGAGGTTTAAATATTTTTTAAGGTGCTTTCAATCAACTTTATAATGGTAGATGGACCATTCCCTTAAGGAATTTTATTTTCCCTATTAAATCATAATGTTCATTCTAGAGAAGATGAATGTTGAAAACTATTGTATTAGGAAGAAATTAAAATGTTCATTTTCAACTATTATTTAACCAATTGAAAGGACAAATCAAACCCAAAATTATAAGGTTAAGGGAGTTAAAACTAAAATATTTAATACTCTTATCCTTATCTTAAATATGTGTACATGTAGGAACTATTCAAATTAAATAATAAAATAAAATTTGCATATGGATGAGGTGAGCTCATTTTGTTAAAAGAAAAGAACAATAATAATAATTTTATTTGTGTGCAGGAAGAAGCATAAAATAAATTAATACTATTGAAATGAAATGGAAATAATAAAATAAAATTTGTTCTTGCACGTTGAGGGATGAGTCCTCTGCAAATGATTAATCACCTCGTAGATAGAAGAAGGTTTAAACAAAAATTATTGACCTGTGAACTCGAACATTTATACCCTAATGATTAAAAGATGCAAGACCAAAAATTTATCATTATATGAAATCTTAAGGGTTGAATTCTCCTTAAAAATTATACATTGATACAAACATTAAATAAATGAGCAATAACATATGGTGAAATTTATTTGGGTAAAACCTTGGTAAAAGGCCAACCCTAAGGGGTTGCGACTTGCTAGGTGTGATACCACAACAGGTCCATCCAGGGTAGTGCCTAAATCTCCCTTAAATTTGGTAAAATAACACTAGTTAAAAAGGGGTTAACATAAGCATAGATGAAAATAGGGAGTATGGCATCTCCATATCCAATTAAACGCCTACCATAATGGGGGTAAATGATGTACCCCTATAGTTATATCGCAGGTCCCTCGGTCCCTCAAAGGAAGAGCGATGACTTTTCATTTGATATTATAGGTGATGTGGTTTAATGCAAAATAATAATTGAGGAATTTCTCATCGCTTCCTAAATGTAACCTTGCACATATTGAAGTGGGACATAAATAAAATAAAATATACTCTTGTAAATATTTAAAAAGAAAACAGAGGAAGAGTGAAGAAAATATTTTCATTAGTACCAAGGAAAGAGACTCAGAGAAGCATGAGTTGCCTTGGTGCTACATTCCTTAGCCTTATTAGGGGAAACGTACCAGTAGCCGCCAGGGCTAACTTCACGCATTCATGTAGAGTGCAAAATAGGCCCGATTTCAAAAAAAAATTCGGCTTCTTCGTAACCGAGTTAGGACCTTAAAAAGAAAAATTTGGCTTTTGGGTATTTCAAACACGTCTTGTGGAAGTCGTAAAGCGAAAGGTGGTCCAAAAGGGGGTTTTTTTTACCTCCGCCCCCTACATCTTCACTATTTTTCCTATACTTGTTCATTACAAATCCAAATTTTTTTAAAAAAATTTCCTATTACCAATTATCATTTCACCTATTTCAAGTTACGCTTGTATGCGGGCCCCATCAAAATATCATGTGGGTCCGTTAGGAGGTGGTCCCTTTACCATCAACCTCATCACATTAAAATGTTCTCCACGTGCTCCATATTCCTTCATTAAACCATACATATGAGTTAACTACGTACCCCTTAAGCCTTCATCAAACCACGCGTCCTTGTTAACTTAACCGCGGGTTGCTGGGCAGCTTTAAGCCCTAAAGTCTTCATCTCCCGTGGTTTCCTTCAAGAATGTTCATCGTTGCATCCTCTCTCCCACCACCGACTTTGGATTTGCGACCACGGTGATGACCTTCGGCTGCAGGTAACGTCTCCACCTCTCTTCACCTGCAAGATTGATTGTTTAACAGTGGAATTTTGTTGGGTTCGACGGTGTTTGAGTGCATTTTGTCATCTTTAAAAATCATTTCTGTGTATGGCATGAAGGGTTTGACTGTAATCATTTATATTTACATGTGACTGCCAACTGGTAGAAAAATGAACCCTCATGAATTATTCTATCTATGTCATCGACTTTTTGACTGCTATGCCTTTTTTTGACATTATTTTATTAAGTAATCACATGTAATGTGTTTTAAACAGGACATTAAGAGAATTTTGACCAAGTATCACCATGAAATTTATTGGGTATATAATAAGATACTTAATTTTCAAAGATTTTTTCATTTAATCTTATATGGAGCTGCAGAAAACGTCTCCACCTCTCTTCACCTGCAAGATTGCTTGTTTAATGGTGGAATTTTGTTGGGTTCGACAGTGTTTGAGTGCATTTTGGCATTTTTAAAACTCATTTCTATGTATGCCATTAAGGGTTTGATTGTAATCATTTATATTTACATGTGACTGCCGACTGGTAGACAAGTGAACCATCGTGAATTATTATATGAAATTTAAACATTTAATCAAAACCCAAGTGAGTGGTACCAATTAATTTATATGGAGCTGCAGAAAACGTCTCCATCTTTCTTCACTTGCAAGATTTCTTTTTGAACAATGGTTTTTCTAGGCGTCGTCAATGTTTGAGCGCTATGATTTTGGTTGACATTATTCTAAAATCCCTTCTCGCTAGTCTGGAAGCTCTCAACTTTCCTTAGACTGCTCGGTTGTCCATAAAATCATGAGTCACAAGCCCCATCATCCACAATATGAACCACTTCAAATGATGATTCTCCTTTGGTAGCACTCACTTGGGTTTTGATTAAATCTGGTCTAATTTGGTTAATGCTTGGAATTTAAAGTAAAACTGAAAATGCCAGTAGATCTATCCAGATTCATTATGCTAAGCGAACTAGCTTGCTGTTATGAAAGTACAGGTAAAATACATTCTTAACAAGATACTTAGACTCAATACACAAAGAATTTGCCCCAAAATTAAAGGAATATTCATTTTTATGTGGCACAAGCAGAGCCTTACAGTATTTCTCATTTACAATTCTGGATATTAAAAATGATTATTCTCATAGTTCAAGCAGAATTTAGAACATACTATTCCCTCCAAAACCCCAATGTGGGTAATCCAAACCGGCCAACTCCCATCATGATGCAGGAGATTTGCACTGAAACAGGGGTATGTCATGCCCACAGCTTCGATAAGTTAGAATAGAACATTAGTTAGTAGTTCAAAAATTTTGAAACATGTCTCCCCTAAAAACTAGAGCAGTCACATTTAATAGTTATGATATTGTTTTAAATAGAAGTGAAAAGCGTTTTAGTTTTATTTCAAGGAAGAAGGTATATTGTTGTATGGTATTTTACTGATAAATCTATCACAATTATATGAACAAAATAGTTGACATTTTCCACACTGTCGATGAGTTGATTGATGAATGTTAAGCATCTAAAGGGATTTCTTATTCCAATTCAAAGTTCTTATATTTCCCAAGTTTCTCACTTGAATTGAGGCAGAGCAGAACTCCATCATTATCGTTAGTTCCCATTCTCTCTCTCAGCATAAGGAGAGATTTCCATAAAATTGAATTCAAGGGATATGTAGCATGCTGCTGAGTATACAATTTTGAGTACAATGAGAAAATAACTCTTATCTTCCTTGAGACCTTACACACATATTCAAATTAGTGTTGAATGTACAATTCATCAAACAGACACTCCATCTACCACGACATAGGAAATAAAAACGTGCTTATGCAGGTACCCCAACCCCTTTCCAGAATTCCACTATCTATTATATCAATCTCTCCAAATCCCATCGAGAAACCCACATCTCCTAAATAGTAAAAATACTCCAAATTCTTCAATTACCCTGACAAGACCATCTCCAAACAAATGTTATTCAAACCCTAAATTTTATGAAAATGTTATAAAACCCCCCAACATTCATCAATATCAAGGAACCCCCAACTAAATGTCACTAGCTAAGAATATTCAACGAACTGGAACACACACGGCCTATTGTGATGGAGACGCTAAAGACCCGAAGCACACATCACATATATAGTAAAGTTGGAATATGTACACATTGAGTACAAAATAGTTACAAACATGGGTAATGTGGTGTTTGATATTTGAGCACGTTTTTTTTTTTGTAAGCTTGGAATATAATGATTTAGAATTATATATTATTATAATATAAAAATATCAATAAATATAAAAATACATATAAATATAAAAATATCAATAAACATCAGAACAGTCCACTTTATCCAAATATTTGTTTCTAATTTCATTTTGGATGGACTAGCAATGACTTAGAGATCTAAACCATTGAATAGGATGAAAGGAACCTTATTCATATCCTTAAGTTTTACATTGCAAATAAATAGTATTGTAAAATTCAACGTTGCACTAGGAAATCATTAAACATATTTAACAACTAGAAAATCATTAAAAAAGGATCATATTTCAATTCACATATGCTCTACCACTAACTCATGAATTCTGGCCTCTTTTGTTTATGAGATGTTATCCTTTTCAACATATAATCCAGAGACAATCATCATTGCAACAAAGCACCATACATATCCTGTCTTTTCCCAAGCAACTTTAGTCTCTGGCCAATATCCAAAGCTATTAGGTTCTTCTCACTTTCATTATTGTTGTTGGTAAATAAAGGATTTTGTTTTAGCTTATATCCAAGTATGAAATAAACATTCGTTCTCCTCTAAGCTCAAGGTAGTTGCATAAGGATTTTCCCCCATAGGTGATTTCTCTTTATTCAATGTAGACTTTTATTGTACCTTCCTTCCAAACCTTAGAATTATACAATCATGGCAACATGAATTACTATGTATATTACCAAAATCAATTTACAAAAAGACAAATACTGATCAAAACATATTCCCGATCAAACTCTTCTTAAGGTTCTGGATAAAGTATGTTAACCTGTTTTGAGTCTTCACATTGACAATAGCTTGTTATACGATCATCCATGATTCTATTTTGGTGATATTTTATAAGCATAATGAGCAAAAACATCCTTATGGCATACATGATAAAAGAAAATCATGATGAATTAGGCTTTGAACAAATCCATTTGCCAAGTTCCTACTTGATATCTATAGAAGACTGTATATATATACATATATATATGTATAATATTATATGGATAATAAAGGTGAAAATGACATGGACCTTAACATATGTAATCTGATGGGTGGTATATATCTATATAAGACTGTACATATGTAATCTGATATATGTATATATATATATATCAGATTATATATTTATATATATATATGTATAATCTTATATGGATAATAATGGTGAAAATGAGGAAGAAAACTGCGGGAGATGAAGATTTTACGGCTTAAAGCTGCCCAGCAACCCGCGGTTAAGTTAACACGTACGCGTGGTTTGATGAAGGCTTAAGGGGTACGTGGTTAACTCATATGCATGGTTTGATGAAGGAATATGGGGCACGTGGAGAACATTTTAATGTGATGAGGTTGATGGTAAAGGGACCACCTCCTAACGGACCCATGTGATATTTTGATGGGGCCCACATACAAACGTAACTTGAAATAGGTGAAATGATAATTGGTAATAGGCAATTTTTCATTCAACACACCATTGTTTGGCAGGAAAATACAAATGTGAAAGTCAATCACCACAATTCAATGCATTCAATATACACATTCTAATGATTTTATAAGAGGCAATTTCCAGTGTCATTTTCACTACGAATTTGCATATGCTTTCATAGCATATCCTCTACAAAACTCAGGCATAGATGGCCACTGCAAAATGAAATGACAGATTGTTTCCCACAAAAAATTCAAATTTGAAACTCACCCACCACAATTCAATGCATTCAATTTACCCATTTGAATGATTTTTTAAGAGGGAATTCCCACGGTCATTTTCATTATGAATTCCCCCTGCTTTCATCGAATATCCTCTGCAGACTTCAGAGCTTACTAAGGCAACTTCTGCACATTCCTCTTAAAAGGGAGCTTATTCATGTTGGTACACCCAAAATAAGTAAATTCATGTTTTTATTTATCAGTATACTGGATTTACATTTATGTTGTCTATTTCATTGTTCAATATACTCTTTTATATTTATGTACTCAGTGTCTACATTATTTTCAAAGATACATTATTTTCCACTAATTTTATGAGTTTCAATAATTAGATTACATATTTGTATATACATATACATATACATGTACATGTATATGTATATACAAATATATATACACATGTATATGCATATGTATGTATGAATGTATATGTATATACATAGACATGTATATTTATATAGATATACATATATTTATTGAAAGTCGTGGCACGAAGTATATGCACAATACACACTGTCAAATAAATTCATGCAACGGTTGTCATTAAATATATGTATATTTATATAGATGTACATGTATATGCATATAGATATACATGTATACACATACATATATATGTATATATATGTCCATTCTATTGCACTCTGCCATATATGGTGCCATCATATGTAATACACACTATTATTTTCAGCTTTATACCAATGATCAAAACATTGTGGATTTTAATGCTCCAATCAAAACTCTTATTGTTGTGCATGCAATATTGTAAGGATGATTTGATGTGGGAGTGTTACGAGTACCGAGTACTACCCCCGTTTATTACAATTAATTTGCAGGCAAGCAGGAGCGTGGAGAGGTGAATCAAGCATTTGGATTATCAACATACCAACAAAGTTGTGTTTGTTAACACAACAAACTCTATAGGGACATTTTGCTCTGAATGATTCATGATATGTTTACATTTTCTGGTATACACATGTTCATAAATAAATACTTTTCTTATCAGATGCTTATTTCATTGGAGGAATATTTTTATTGGCATTGGTCTCTTAATGGCAGGAATGCGAGGACTTATCCGCAATCCATAGAAGACATTCAACGTTAATGACAGGTAAAGTCTATGACTTTACTTTGACAATGACCTAGTAATGCTGAAAAATGTGTCTTTATATATATATGGCTGAAAGTTAGATGAAATGAGCAATAGTATACAATAATTATGAGATTAGTTAGTATTAGATTAATTATATGTCTGCATGTATATACATACATATATATATATATATATATATTGATAGGTATATATGTACATACATATATATGGTTATGCATATATGTATGTACATATATAGCTATATATATGTGTGTGTGTCTATGTGTATATATATAATTAATTTGATAATTAACATGTAGTTCCATTAATTTTTTATACTGATAATTGATAAGAGTATATCATTGTCTTCATATGCCTTCATCAAACCACGCGTATGGGTTTACGTAACAAAGTTTTGTGATTATTTTTTATTGAAAAAGACTGAAACATAGTGTAATTAGTGAGAATACAGAAAATAGAAGGCTAAAACCATCATCAAACATAGAAGGCATACAAATCTGAGGTTCCAATAACAAACAACAACAGCATTAGGACATTTTATAATCATATCATAGTTATATTTTGAACCAAACTACAATAATTGATTGGGTGGTGCGAGAGAAAAACATGGCTCGAACATACTTGAAACATAATTACATCAGCATTATCACATCTTATAATCATATCACAGTTATAACTTTAAGCAGATAAACAGATCTAATTTGCAAACCAGATCACTGAAATATACTGCTACATCGATCAAAAAACAAAATTGAATATGGACATCATCAACTGTCCATATTTCTAGGAAAAGGTGGCGGCATGATATATTCGCCAGTAGCTGAGTCAGGTCCACTTGTAGGAGGTGATACTTGGTTAATACCTCCTTGAAGGCATGTTGCTATTTGAGCAAGTAATGCCTGGCTTGCATCAATAGTCAATCCCATTTGTTGTGAGCCACTCCCAACCTGCATATTGTTGATGGTTGTAAAGGCTGGTGTCAAAATGCTCATCATATCAAGCAGGATAGGATGATGGGTGGGTATAGGATCCCCCACTGTTGACTTACGTTTTCTCTTCTCTGCTTGTTTTTCTTTCTTTTTTGCTTCCTTTTGTAGACGTTCAGCCTTGGCCTACTCCTGTCGAATGGCTTTCTCTTGCATTCTTATCATTTTTTGCTCATCTTCTATTGCTTTCCTTGCTTGCTTCTCAACCCTTGCTGCTTCCTTTATAATTGCTTCTGCTTCACGGTCTGCCTTTCTCTGCAACATTTTCTCCTTCTTACGTTGCTGCAACTCCTCTTGCCTTTTCTTCTCTGCCTCTTGTTAGCTGAACAATTCCATGAAGGCATCAGATGTTAGTACATGGGACCCCCTACTAAGGCAAGCACTCCCGAATGACCTCTTTGTGATGTTCCTTGCACCCTTTGCACTGGAAGTTTCAAGAATTTTTTTATTGGTCTTGTTGTTTGCAATCCATCATGTGGGGTGCATGGCACAAACTCAACTTCTTCCTCACTAATAGCATTGTCATCTTCACTTTGACCATCACTATGCTCTTGCCAATTCCTTGCATTAGTGAAGTAATGTATTACTTCAGCTGGATCAATGTGTGGTGGGGAAGGCATAGAGAGGTTGACTTCTTCCTCAGTTGGATTTATTTGCACTCCAAGGTTTGTGGCTGCTTCATGCATCCATTCTGATTGGCTAACTTGAGTTGGAAAACTCAGGCCTGTTGATGTAGTGGTTGTATCTTCAGTGGAGGGTGCAATAACTGATTGAACTTCTGGTTGGAAATCTACTAAAACTTGTTAGATTTTTGGTTGAATGTGTGTTGTAGCTTCATCACCCCCATTGCATTCTGCTGCAACATCACTTGCCACTTCCCTTGCATCATATTCCCTCACAAAACCATCTATTACATCCTCATTGTAACCAAGAAGATGCAAGCATGTCTCTGCTGCCATAACATCGTCTTCAGTTTCCATTGTGACTGGTTCATCTTCTGTTCTAGGAGTTGCAACATCATCTTCAACAACATAGCCCTCACTTGGGCCCATGTCATTGTCAAGGGCTGAACGATTAAGAGGCCATATTCCTGTTCTGCGGAACCCACCAACAATGTTACTTGGTTCCAAGGCTTTTCTGAAAGCTTGGCTTGCAAGACTTGCCAACTCTTCACGTCCAATATCAATATGTGGGTTTGCAGCTTGCCAAATAGTTCTTTCCTCTCTAAAATATGCCTTGAATGGAGCAAAAACGCTGACATCCAATGGCTGCAGCTTGTGACTAGTATGAGCAGGTAGCATTAGCAGGTTTATTCCTAATTTTTGTGATTGTTCAATGGTCTTGAAAGCCATGTGGCTGCCATGACCGTCAAAAATGAGAAGGGCCCTATTTTTCGGTGAAACCCTACCAAGGATATTAGTTGCAAAATGGTCTAACCATTTGAGAAAAAGTTCCTTTGTCATCCATGCATGTTCTTGGACTGCCATCAATGCCCCTACCTCGCAATTAAAGATATAGTTTTGCATGTGCCTCTTTGATTTAAACAAGTAGAACCCGGGAATGCTTATCCCAGCTGCACTTACATAAGCCAGCACTATGATCCACTCTCTACTTTTTGAAACCAAATGTGGTACACATTTTGTACCCAATTTGGCAATAACTCTCATGCCATAGTTCCTACCAGCCTGAATACTAGTCTCATTGTAGTTCCATATTCGACTTGCTCCATACTGGTTAAGTTTGATCAGGTTCTCGAGGTTGTCGTAGAATGCTTGCACGACAGAAGAACGAACCATAATCGCTTTGTCATTGTCCACTCCTTCAGCTGTTCTGATTGTCAAATCTGGGTGCCTTCTTCGAAATCTTGCCCACCATGACCTCCCAGGGACCCCATTTGTGAAAGGATTGGGTCAACTTGCTGTTATATGGGAGACGGTGGCTTGTACTTGATTTACTTGTAGTTCGTGGCCCAATCTTGCCATGTCCTTGCACCATTGGACAACTTTAGTCTCCTCTTCAGTTAAAATTGTACGTGGACCCCTCCTCTTTGTGGTGGTTTGTCCTAACAACCACACCCTCAAACTGCTAGGTGGCATACCCCACTTGATTATTGCTACCCTGATTGACATGTTGTGTTCTTCAACACTCTTAACTTCTCCTTCCATATTAGCATATGTCCACTACCTAATGGGTACAAGTGAGTGCAGTTGCACAGCAGGTTGAACATTTGGCTGAACAGGAGGTTCAACTTCTGTTGTGTTGGTGGCTTCATCTGCAGATTTAGGAACATCTTGTGGGCTGGGATTTGCATGAACTTCCTCATCAGGCTATGTTTCAATGAAGTGCACCCCACAAGTTACTCTAATTGCACGTTTTCCTCTTCCTACAACCCTTGTAGTCCTTCTAGCAGGTGCCATAATTTTCCAGTTAACCTGCACGGATAGTAAAAGTTGAATAACTTTTTAGTGCAGCAAAGAATAACATGAGATTAGTTCATAGAATAATGTCAACATAAATCATAGCACTCAAACATTAACGATGCCCAAAAAAACCCACTGTTGAAAAAGCAATCTTGTAGGTGAAGAGAGGTGGAGACTTACTAATCAAGATTTCTGGATAAAACTCTGTGCAATTTTTCTTCATCAACATTTCAGATCACACTCCATGATCCAAAATGTTGATGAAGAAAAATTGCACAGAGTTTTATTTAGAAATCTTGATTACTAATGGTCATGGACTGTGGAAACATAATGTTATTAAGAGGTGGAGACATTTTTTGTGGCTCCATATAAGATTAAATGAAAAAATCTTTGAAGATTAAGTATCTTATTATATACCTTTGATCAATATTGGCAGGTGGGTGGTAGGGTGGGCTCCCTCCACCCCTCATTGGTCATTTGTCAAGCCATCACAGGGTGGACATGAGGTGGTGGTTGGGATGGACATGGTGTTCGCGGAGTGGCAATGTCTTTTCACTCCAAGCCTTTTCAAATTAGCCGAAGGGAGGTGATGGGGATTAAATTAAGTTGGTTGCTCATGAAGATAGGGGAACCCTTGGTGTCTGACAGGGGGAATGAATGTCATAGGATTCAAAGCGATGTTAGCTTGACACGTAGGGCATGACAATTATGGAAGCGAAAGCTGAAGGGCTGAGTGGAAACTCACTTCACACGAAGTGATAGCTGTATGTAGGCAGAAGGACGACGGCTGTAGGATACTGTCATGGCGAGGACGATATGCTCACCTTGCCATTATTCAGACTCACGTGCGGAGGCTCGACTTTACATCTCACGGGCTTATTAAATGTTCTGATGAAGTCATTCTTAATGTATTGTCTTCGAAATCTGGTTTGTCTTTTGTCTTTGTGCAGGGAACGACCGTTAAAAGCATTGCAAATGGCGAGGATGACGAAGTCAAAATTCACCA
Source organism: Sequoia sempervirens (assembly GCA_007258455.2). NCBI lineage: Eukaryota > Viridiplantae > Streptophyta > Pinopsida > Cupressales > Cupressaceae > Sequoia > Sequoia sempervirens. The sequence goes on from VDFB02168118.1 coordinate 7,939,885, forward strand.
TCTCCATTTCGACGGTGGGACTAGAATGTTTTGGTGTTGATACACCAGTCTCCTTGATGGCCACGGAGAGGCAGATAGCCTTTCAGGAGGTTACAGATCAGAGGTTAAAGTGAATTCTACTCGAGGATGACCCGGTGTCATTAGTAGCTGTCAAAATGGTTCTTGGCAAAGGACACTTGGAAAGAAAGGAATTTGCTAGAGGCAACGCTCATATCTCCTCTCAGTTTCTAGCAGTGATTTTGGACCTGGACATTCCAAAGGTGGAAGCAAAGGAAATGATGGTGCGTCTCTTCCGCGAGGACTTGCTTGGGGGTCTAGAGAAGACATTAAAAGTGGCTATCAAAGGAAAAGGAATCCCTTGCCCCGCAGACCTGGACCTCCTATGGGAGACAAATGATGCAGTTAAAGTCTTTCCCTTCATCCTAGACATCAAAGGACCATAACTGTTGAGGCATAGAATTATAGCAGCCATGGCTGTGGAATTTTTGAAGAGAAAATTGAAGCTTGTGTTGGAGGAAGGATTGGAATGGATGGAAGATTTCATAAGGTTTGCAGAATTAAATGGTTTTATGTGAGGCTCGGCCTCTGTGTCTGAAGTTTTTTAAGTTTTAAAACTTAATAGCTTGTCAAACTTTGGTTGGTCTTTTAGTAATAGTGCAGTGGCACTATAACTTCGTTATCAGATGGTTGAGGCTCGACCTCCAACCTAATTTTTTTGTATTGATGCTTATAGTAGTCCGTTTCTTGAAGCTTGCAATGGGACTATAAATGTTGAAATGGTGGAATTTTGTCCCGGATTGGAATGTTTTGTTGTTCGGCTTGGTGTCCAGGAAGGACCTTTAATCCCTGCTTAGCAGATGCATGTATACTTTTATAAAATCAATATAAATCCTACCTTGCGTATCAAAAAAAAAAGTATCTTATTATATACCCAATAAATTTCATGATGATAATTGGTCAAAATTTTGTCAATGTTCTATTTAAATCACATTACATGTGATTACTTCATAGAATAATGTCAAAAAAAGGCATAGCAATCAAAAAGTCGATGCCATAGATAGAATAAGACAAAATAATTCACAACAGAATAAGATAGAATAAGATAGCCAATCCCTTCATGCCATACAAAAAAATTATTTTTAAATATGCCAAAATGAAATCAAACACCATCGAACCCAACAAAAATCCACTATTGAACAAACAATCTTGCAGGTGAGAGAGGTGGATCAAATTTGTACTGGTCACATGTAAACTCTACACGGCTTGATATGAGGAAACAGTACATGGCATGACTATATATATATATATATATGTATATATGTATGTATGTATGTCTACAGTCTGGTAAGAATATGACAGAATAAGACAGAATAATTCATGAGGGATCATTTTTCTACCAGTCGGCAGTCACATGTAAATAGAAATGATTACAGTCAAACCCTTCATGCCATACACAGAAATGATTTTTAAAGATGCAAAAATGCAATCAAACACCAGATTCTTACCATATTTATATATATATATATATCTATACAATTTGCTATGATGAAACCCTACACATTCTTATCAAATTATATATATATATATATATATATATATATATACAATCTGCTATGATGATACTGTACACATTCTTATCAGATTATATATATATATACATACATATATATATACATATATATATATACAATCTATTATGATGAAACCCTACACATTCTTATCGGATTATATGTATATATTTATATATATATATATATAATCTGCTATGATGAAACCCTAGCCATTATTAAAGACGGATTTAGAATATAACTGTGATATGATTAAAAAATGGGTAATGTTGATGTTATTATATTTGATGTATGGTATAATGTTGTTATTATAATCTTTGATTTATGATGAATGCGGGTGAAAAAAATGTAACTACGATATGATTAAATAATGGATAATGCTAAGTTGAACAGCTGACTGAAAGCAAAATTATTGGTATGCTTGAAAATAATGTAAACACTGAGTACATAAATATAAATATAATGTAACTACGATATGATTAAATAATGCTAAGTTGAATAGCTGAGTGAAAGCAAAATTATTTGTATGCCTGAAATTAATGTAAACATTGAGTACATAAATATAAAAGATTATATTGAACAATGAAACAGACAACATAAATGTAAACATTAAGCCTGATAATAATGTAAACACTGAATATATTGAATAAATAAAATATTATGCCTGATAAATATAAAAGAGTATATTGAATAATGAAACAAACAACAAAAATGTAGAATAGTATGGCTGAAAAAAATGTAACCAGTGAGTACTTAAATAGAAAAGATTATATTGAATATTGAAACAAATGTAACCAGTGAGTACTTAAATAGAAAAGATTAACCATGAATATTGAAACAGACAACATAAATGTAAAACAAAGAGGCTGAAAATAATGTAAACACTGAGTACATAAATATAAAAGAGAATATTGAATAATGAAACAAACAACATAAATGTAAATCCAGTATACTGATAAATAAAAACATGAATTTACTTATTTTGGGTGTACCAACCTGAATAAGCTCCCTTTTAAGAGGAATGTGCAGAAGTTGCCTTAGTAAGCTCTGAAGTCTACAGAGGATATTTAGTGAAAGCAAGGGAGAATTTGTAATGAAAAGGACCATGGAAATTCCCTCTTAAAACTTCATTCAAATTGGTAAATTGAATGCATTGAATTGTGGTGGGTGAGTTTCAAATTTGAATTTTTTGTGGGAAACAATCTGTCATTTCATTTTGTAGTGGCCATCTATGCCTGAGTTTTTCCATGGCCTTTAGGAAATCAATTTTATATTTGGTTTAATTGTCAAAATAGGTGGCTCTATTAAATTCAGTCAGATATATGAATTATACTATGTTTTTTGGTATATTAGGGAGCCTTACACCATTAACTGTTTATGCAGGTACCAGAAGTAGATGGAGTTAATGCATGAAGATGTCAAGGGATGTGTGGGTGATTGTGCAACTGATAGCTTATAAAGTTGTTCAATGTTTTGTATTATGTCAGAATGTGGACCATTAATTGTTTATAATGTTTTAAATTATGTGAAATTGTGCACCATTAACTGTTTATGTATACATGTAAATATAATGCACTAGAAGCTTTAAGCCACTTGCATGGAGTGGTTATTGTAAACATTAGTGTACCTTTTTTAATTCATAAATGACTTTATTTTGTGGAAGTTGACTTGTGTTGAAAACATAATTGTACCAATATATGTTTAAATTTGTTTTTTTTTGTTGGTTGGTTACAAACTAAGTAGTGAACATATACTGATGTAATGTCTAATTTTTTATTGGCATAACTACAACATTTTAATGACTAAAATGTAAATGGATATTGGGGGGATAGGTGAACGAGGAGTAAATGACAATTGGAGGTTTTCCCCTATCACCTCTCCACTCAGTTTGGATCGTTGCCTTACCCTAGCGCCCTCCCTTTCCAGGTGCCTGAACCCAAACAAACCAATAAATAATACCACGACTTTTTCAGTCATGGTGTATAAGTTAGAGCCTCATTATAGTAGGGGTCTATGGTGATGGACCGCTTGCATATGTGGTGTGAGAGGGGCCAATTCAACTAACAAGGAAGATATGGCAATTCATGAAGATTTTATTTCGTGATTTGCAGCGATTAGCCATAGCTATTAACCATCTAGGTTATGGGGTCAACAAGTGCAAATAGGTCTAACTATATAGACCTAGTTAAGATTTCCCTTCATCATTATTGTATAGTAAGTGAATATGGTATTAGTGTTAATGTTAAGGATAACATTAATACTAGCATTATTGATGATAGTAGCTAACATAACAACGATATTAATATTATATTGTATTTAAACGTACATCCAATTAGTAACATACCTAACGAATGTTGGATAATAAGCTATAATATCTTTATGGATGAGTTTTATTAGTCAAATAAGCAATAACGTTGTTATGACTTGGTAATGGTTAATAAAAAATGCTATTCTAATGTTAAAATTTTGATCGAATATGAATATTCTTATCTATTTAATGATTAATTAAAGGTATGGTTACAATTGAGATGGTTGGTGTTGATTTAAACAATTGTATGTCATATTACTAATGTTTGAATGGTTGAATAATCACTAACTTTATTAATTTTGGTTTAAGTAATCAAACAATAATAATATTCTTAAGGGCTAGGCATCGAGAAAATAATAATAACAAATTTTCTAACATATGATAGAATGACGAAATGACAATAATTTTAGTATTCAAAATTAATGGTTGTCAAAGTTAATGATACTAGCAATTAAGGAGAATGATAATATTAGAAATGTTTAAATTGTATTAAAATCAAAATAATATCACTATTAATTTGTTGGTAAAATAATCGTGATAAGGTATAGTTGAGGAATAAATAATAATAGTATTATTGTTTGGGTTAGTAATCAATGATGATAACACTATTAAATATTTATTGTTGAATTATTTAAAAAAGAATTATTGGGATTTAGTTGTTAATAACAATGATTTATTAATGAATAAATTGTATCTAAATAGTAACGTTATATTTGGGTTACTAAATAGTAATAAAATCATCATTAGTGCTTGATTCTATCTTATTGATTTATTGGTTAAAAAATAATAATAAAATATTGTTCGAACATTAACAAAACCAACACTATTAATTAATTATAATAATAGTATTATTATTTAATAGATCATTTCATATATATTCATAACATGCTTATTTAAGGAAATATGTATATGAACAAATTGATGCAATAAAAGTAAGGATGCATGTATATGATAATACTCAAATTTGTTACTCCTATTTGAAGTTTAGACTCATTTAAAAATATCATTAAATAAGCTCAAAATTTATCATCCTCGAACACAAATATGCACGTAACCATGTTTGAGAAAATTAAAATAACTAAAGTATATCATCCCTAAAGGGCCTAAAGGGAGATCAAATATATTTATTTACGAATATATGTTATGTGATAACATATAGTAAAAAAGAGAGAAAAAAAAAGACTTTAAAATAACATTTTATTCCTACCCTATTAAAAGTATTAGCAGTAGGGATGTGTAGACTTTAGATAACATTGTCACCAGGATGACGCTTAACCCACCTTATTGAGTTGGCATCAACATGCTCATGATTGAGTAGTCGAAAGGTTAAGGAATCATAACCAGATCAATGGGTGGTTACACACAAGATTCAAAAAAAATAAAAATAGTTGGGTTTTCTTAGTAAAATTTTCGAGCATGACAATTAGTATATTATTTGGATATATAGTATAATATCAAAATTAATATAAATTTAGCCTACTCAAAAAAATTGTTTTCAATTAGATGTTAGTTGAATGTTATAGTTTTGAAATGGGAGAAGTCAAAAAATAATTTAATTCATAGTTGGTTCTTTTCCATCCAAGTAAGAATATTAATTTAATGAATGTAAGATAATACTATAGCTGTTATCCCAAAATGGAGTTGAAAGTTATGTAGAATAAATATTGTATATTTTTCTTTCTTGGCTAAGAAAACAACCAACTATGAGTTAAATTAAGCTTTGAAGCTTTTAAAGTTATCAAAATTGGTGGCATTTAGGTTGGTAATTGATCATCCTGTTATATTTGTCATGGGTTTTATTTTTAAAAATGTATCTTATCAAATATAAAGCTATCTTCTCAAATAAGTATTAGACAACTTCAATATTTCAGTATTTTTTTCCTTAAAATTGCAAATATTTTTTTGTGATTCATTTTAGGTCATGGAAAATCCTATTGAATGAATTAAAGTAATAGACATTGAAAGTAGCAATTTTAAAGAGTCCATTACAAGTGCACTACTTTAAAATGTTTTTGTGAATTCAAATGACTTGAATGAATGTAAAGCCCAACCTTGTATGCAACCGATACAATACAAAATTACTGTGTATTCCATTGATTACTAGTGAATCACATCAGAGATAATGAACAAAGTATGTGTTGTCATTATTGTATTACATTAATGAACCTTAGAGTAAACTTGCACTCTCTAATACATCAAAATGTGAGCATGTTTAAATAACAAAATAGAATTGGTTATTGGAGTTGTAATGCTTCAAGTATGGAATAATTAACCCTTGTATCCTATCATGTGTTTTATAAGTAAGGATTTCTATCTAGTTTAAATGATTGTTTTTTAAATCTTTAGCTTCTTAAATTTGCATCTTATAGAATTATGACAATTTATTTGGTGATATGTAATTGAAAATTGAATATCTAGTCTAGCTAGGGCTAATGTGTTATGACAATGATGATTATGATTTATGAGTCACACTTCAATGAACTAGTTGTTTTAATACAAAGTTAGGAAGGATATTTGAGTTAGATCTTACTTGACAAATACTAATGAGTTTTATGTTACCTGAGGTGGATACTAGTAGTGAGTGTGACTAGAAGATTGACAACTTGTGAATGATGACACATGAAGTTTGGTTGACTACGACCTAGTATGCATGGATGAAACATCAATCAAGTATGGTAAGACCACAAGCACGTGGAATAGATGAGTAGAACATATTTTATATTTAATTGAGTTGTAACCAACAATAATGAATAATTAGATAAACATATATTAAGTGGCTAGATGAATGATTCTTTCTAATTGTAGTATTTAACTGATTTAAGATAGATTTTGATTGGTAATGCTTAATAGATATGAATAGTATATGGAATTGGGTGGATAATCAATAGCTAAGTCTGGATTATGGTCCAACTAATATGGAGTTTTATATTGATATGGCCTAACCTTATTAATATTTTGGATATAAATGGTGTGAGCTAATGTGTAGGTATAATAATTATGTCAAGGATAAAAGGAGGACCTTATAGACCTAAGTTAATACCCCTTTTATAAAATCAATTGTTGTGAACCCTTCTAACCAAAAAGGCAAGTGGTGTTATTATTTAATGTTGGAGTGATTATGTTTTAGGGATTAATATTTGGGGTTATGTGTTAAGATGTCTTGTGAGGGTAGTTAAGAGTGTAAGTAGGAAATTAGGGGTTGTAAACCCTTAATTGGAGTTGAATTTCGGATACATTCTTTATTGTGTTTTTAAAGGGGGTTAAAAAGCCTATTTTTAAGTGGTTACATGATTTTTAAAGTCCTAAGATAGTTACCTAGGGGTTAGGAGCCTAATTATGACCATATCTTGAACCATCTCCAAGATATGACCCCCATTTAATATTGACATTTTTGAAAAGTGGTGGATTTAGAAGATTTGGGGAAAGGGGAAATGTCTTGGTCTCCAAACCCAATTATGAGATGTGACATGAGAGAGGGAGTGACCAAGTACTCCATCCTTGTCTTAATGAAGATGAAGAATTTTTGGATTGGGGTACACTCCTTCCCTTCCCATCTCCCCAAATTTTCTCACACACTTGTGGGAGATTGTGCTTAAAGATTGAATGAGAGAGTGAAAAGTGTCACTCCCTCATTCAAGAGGATTCAAGTCAAATTCCTTTATATTTTGATGGAAAAGAGAAATGGGTGCTACCTACTTCTTTTAGAGAATCCTTATGTTTTTTTGATTTAGAATGAAGAGGAAGGGAGGTCTCTCACATATGATGGTGGTGTTCAAGAAGCATAGGTTTAGAGATAAGTTATTTTCTTGTTATTATTGTTGAAACTTTGTTTTAAAAAAATGTTTCTAAAGATATTGTTAAATATTTGAAAGGAAATGTTTTATGAAAGTAAAATGGGGAATGGCAATGTGAAAGTTCACATAGAAAGGGTAAAAGAGGCAAATGGAAGTAAAAGAAATAAAAGACTAAGTCTTTTGGGCGTCAAGGAAGAAGAATGTTTATTTTACACTTAACCCACGTTGGAAGAGGGAATCTAGGGTTTTGTGTTTTAGGGAATTGATAGAGTTGCTTGATGACAATGAAAGAATGTAGGGAAAGGAGGAAAGTTTGTAGGAGCTTAATGAAGTAGGGCAATTGCATGTTCTATTGATCAACCACGTTGCAGGGTATCAACACATTTTATGGATTCATGGATGGCTTGTGAGAGTTTATAGGAGCTTATTCATGTCTTATGTATACATTTCAGGTTCTATAACATTTCAGCTGCTACCTGGTATGTTTTCTATTCCTCGTAAGGTACATATGCTGGTCTATGTGGTCTGTGAGTCATCAAATACCTATTTCCAAAGAAATAAAAAAATGATAAATGGTGCCATGAATATTATAGTTAAAAAAATGATAAATGGTGCCATGAATATTATAGTTAGACTTTGAGTTTGATAAAGGAAATCATAAGAGAAGAAGTGAGGGTGAAAGATCTATATCTTTTCCTACTCTTAAGAATAAAGGTTCATTGCAACATATTGAAAGACACTATGAGATAAAGAAGACATAGTCATTAGGGGGAGTCCATGAGGAGATTCTACTTGAACCATGATAGTAATATGTTTTAAAACCAATAGGAAAGGTCTAAATCTCCTTCTTATGATTGGCATTCACCAAACAAACTATATATTGAGTGATATAGACAGTTTAATATGTGTCAAACCCTAGATGTCATAGGTAAGATAGTAGAACATAGCATCCAACAAGCTAAAGATAATGGATTAATGCAGAGGTTTTTGGATCAAGAATGAAATGAAGATTTAGAGCATGTGAGAGGACAGTGATAGTTGAGAATATCATACTCATGCAAAGGAAAAGATACATAGTCAATGAAGATAACAAGCTATGCAATAACAATCAAAAGGTAGTGACAATAATTCGGGCCTGAGTAGTATTGAAGATCCATGGATGATAGGGTTGACCATGATGGAAGCACTCCTCAAACTTGATTGAATATGTTTTCTTGATGGTATTGAGGACAGTTCCTTTAAAAGGAGCCATCCTTAGTCTATTGACCATTGACAGTGCCTGCAACTTGTATATGTTGATAGTAATGAGGTAGTGAGGTCAATCTATGACATTATGTGAAAAAGGTGATAGGGGTTTCAAAGTTTTTTTAAAGGGAAGAACATTATTAACATAGAAAAGCCCATCAAGCATGCATACATGTGATAGCCTAGGTTATGGTATATGACAATGAGATCAAATGGGAGGGTAGTGAACTTTGAGAGAGCCTCAAGATATGAAGGACCTAAATCACGCCAAAGAATATGAATGCAATTTAGAGGAGAAAAGGTATAAAACTAGCATGGTTAACATTAGAGATCAATTCAAAAAATAATAGTTTGATATCAGTAGAAGGAATCATTGAAGGTTCATTGAAGAGTCTAGACCAAAGCAAGGTTGCATTGGTGAAAGAAAGAGTTGTAGCTTCACTTCTTGAAATGACTTCAAATAGAAATGTTAAATCCAAATCAATAGCTATTAGAACACTTCATAATCTTTCAAGTTTACTTGAGGATGCTTTACAAATGATCAAAGATGGAGTGGTTCAACCCATATTAGACCTTCTATACACCCAAAAAATAATTGTATTGACTTTCAGAGAATAAACTACCAGCACGTTTGCCAACCTGGTTGCATCTATCACATTGCATGAAATTACAAGTGACATGGTGGTTGCACTCTTGGAATATGATGAATTCATACACAAGCTATTGTCTTTAAATAAATTTGATTGGTCATCCCATATAGGAAGCATTCTACGAGCATTCCAAGCTATGTGTTTTATACTAACTACGGTTGAGGTAAGAGGAAATTTAATTTTGAGCAAAGTTTTAATCCTAGAATCAGAATGAGGATGATCTATGTACCCATTATGCACTTGGAAACTAAGAAATATGGTCTGATGTCTGTAAACTGGGTAAATGAGAAGGAGTAAAATGGTTCACCGTTTGATATGATTCTTAGTAAATCAGATGGATAGAAAGGGTTCATAAAGCTAAAGGCATATAAGTCATGGAAGACAAGAAGAATACTCAAAAGCAAAGATATGACAGTGATCTATAGATCCTTGGGGATTGGTGATGATGATAACTTGACCAATGCAAGCTCACATACAACATGGGACAGTCACACATGTATAGCAAGGAGATAGAGTCTATCTTGGATGCATCTATCAAAGAGCAACAATTCATTTAAGGACAATCATAGTTTTGACTATGAATGTAGGGCAGTGAAGAGCATATAAGGATAGTTCTTTCCAGAGAGTCATTAGGATGGTTTATGAGAAAAATCATTCATGAGTTAACAAGGTAAAAAGAGATTCCTATGCCAAAAAAATTTGATCATAGTGACAACAATGAGTTTAAGGACATACATACTCATGAATGTGACAACAATGAGTTTGAGGATAGTGAGAGGTTATACAAGAACAATTGCCTTATAAAGTCTAATGGATTGTGCTTATAAGAGAACAACCATTGCTCATGTTAAAGGCATAGTCATTGTTCAAAGAGTAGAGACACACTATGAATATTTTGAAGAGTAAGGGTTTTTAAAGGACAATCCACCTGAAGAAGACAATGATACAATCCTATAGAAACCTAAAGTGATCAACCCTTGAAAAGGTAAAAGATAATGTTATCGTCATATAACATAATGAAGTGTTGATCTGTGAGCTTTTGATGCACATAACGCAGTCCAATCAAAGTATGGATTAACATTTTAAGAAAGTCCAAACACATGAATTAAAGGCAGATATCACACTATCAATGGATGGTGTTGAGAAGAAAAGGGTAGATGACAGTCCAAGACACAAAGAACACAGTGATATGTTTTAAAGTTGCATGGAAAATAATATATTTGACAAAAGGATAGTGGTCATGCTCAAGTAGTGAAAAGGGTGTTAACAATTCATTGGTAACCCTGAAAAACCCATTAAATACCAAACAAGCATCAAGGATAGTGTAAGGGACAACATAAACTCATGTTTTGCATGAAGTGACTGAGTTTCAGGTGCAAGGTTCACGAAAGTGTAGTATATTCCAATAGTATATGATGTTGACAAAATCCAATCTCAGGATATTACTGTGAATGATGTGCTTCATGAATGTGTTGGTTATACTAGTAGTTTGAAACTTACATGTATCATTTGTACTACTTTTCCTTATAGTCTGAAAGGATAGAGGAGACATTGGTTGTTGTAAGAATCCCTATAATAACAAAAGTACTAATGACAGTGAAGTTAAGACTTTGTGAGGTTCAAAACAATAAGTTGCAAAGGATAGTTAACAAGATATAGGCTATGGAAAGGTTGTAATAGTGAAGTAAAGAGATTTAGCACATGAGACAAGTGTCATGTTTTACCCCTAAAACTTCTCCTACGCCCTCTTGAGGGATTCAATGATCTTCAAATAGTTTCACGTATGCCCTATCATCATGAAACATGGTAGTTTTGGTATTTATGAAGAAGGTTGGGAAGTTGCAAGCATATAGGGATCAATTGGTGAGTTGGAAGCAAAATGAGAGGAAATAGGAGACGGTTTGATCAAGTCACCCACTTTTACAAGCATCTAGGAGCATCTTTAGTTGGATAAATCAAATTAATCAAGCCTTGTCTTCAAAAACTTTAGTCAAAAGAGTAAAACAAGGAAACACTCATCCTGACACTCAAAGAGATGTTGACTTTTTCAAAGCAGTTGTGATATATGTCATGTTGATTGTAACTTGAAACTAGAACTTAGGAATGTTTATATGAGTTAAAGACATGACTTATTTCATTGTTAGTTAGTTCTTACACTTTTCTATTGTATGTTGTAACTTTTGAAAGTTCTTCCAACAAGATATATTGTATTGTAACTCAAAACCAATCAGACTGTGACTGGAAATATATGTAATTTTTATATGTTTGAAGAGAAACTATGTCATTTTCAGGCATATAATATTGTAAAGACACCTTTTAGCAATAAAAGTCTTAGTTTTCTACCTTCAAAGGTTTTTTTCTATCATGAGCAACTAGTAATTGATGTTCATTTTTGTGATTTCATGCATAAATCCTTAAATATATGTCTTATTTTTGCACCTTTAAATAGAAAAAAAAATATTTTGTGTAGGTTATAGCCTGTGTTAATATGAAAAAATAATTTCTATTTGTGAACACTTCATTTTCTTCCTTCTAGGATTGAAAACACTCAACCTCTTTATAAAACACTGATACATAAGTATGTTAAAGCTTGAGTTGTGTGAACATAGATAAGTTATTGGTCTTTTGTGTGTAAAAAAAATAGTGGTATAAAGTCTAAACAAAACATATTTGGTACATCACCCACATAGCTAGTTTTATTTTTATGTTATCTTTCTAATATTTTCCTCAGTAGTAGTAGTAGTGTAAGTCAATATAGGTGAACACCAAGGGGAACCAACCCTCTCTAGAGGTTCTTTTCCGTCATAGGTGACCCACAAACTTGGAAAGGATCCCATGTTTCACCAGTAAGCTAAGATATATAAATTAGCAAGGGTGTGTACTTAGGTGATAATAGTTACAAATTTAGTTTGTTTAAAACATTTTTTGTGTTATTTTTTGTTATAGTTGAAAACAAGTTGAGAAGAGTTCAATTTTTTTGAGTGTGTGGGTTGAGAGTTCTGTTGTGAAATGGATAAATAGAATTTGTGGACAATTCGTTTTCAATTTTCATACCAAGATCATTGGTAGTCTTTTTCTTCTTTCTTGGGGGTATGACTAGAGCCCATGAGGCTTCATGATTCCATTTTGATTGGGTTGAGAGAAAGTCTTATTCATTGTATTCCTAAATATTGTTTGTAATATTGAAGACTAGTATTTTGTTGTAAAATGAAAGAAAAGAAAAGAGCAAGTTTTTTTCATTTCCATGTTTTTTTAATGAGTTCTTGGAAGAGTTGGAAGTTCTCTTATTGTACCCTTGAAAATTAAGTATATGAAAGTATATTCCTTTACATTTGAATAAATCATAGCATGTTCATTTAAGTTGTAAAAGGAGAGAGGCTGTAGTGTACAAAATTGGGGAAGAAATATAAGATTATTATTGTTATTTCCTCTTATACATGTATGAATGAGGGTTTAAATTTCATGGTATAATTGGGTGAAATGTGTATGCCTTCATCTCCATCTATTTTTTTATCTCACTAAGATAAATAAATAAATATGTAATTTCTAGTTCAATATGGCTTAATAACATTTGCATCTAGGTTCTCACCTTTGGTTATGTTCACCACGCTCATATTTCAAATGGATTGATATTTATACTTAGATGTCAAGATATGAATCTCTCATTTTAAATTTTATCCTTGAGTTAAACTGTAATCAGGAAAAAAAGAAGAAGAAGAAGAAGAAGAGAACTTCAAATCATCAACACATAAATGATTAAATCCCTATAGTTATATCTTTAATGATTAAGTTACCTATTGCAAAAGAAATACATCTATATATTTATCAAATATTTCATTGAATAAAATATATATATGAAACTTTATATATATCATATATATAATTAATATATATCATTAAAGAAATTGTCATTCAAATATCACATTTAATATATATTATTTATTTCATATAGTGCATAAATCATATATTAAATGTAATATATATAAATAATGAGTATTGAAAATAATTTATATATATATATATATATATAATATATATATATATAATACTAAAATTATGAATTTATCTAAGCTAAAACTAAAACAAAAAACAGTCTTGAGGGAGCGAGGGGTGGCTAGGGCAAGGCCCTGTCGTGACACCGACTCCCATGGAGGCCATGGCCCCATAGGTGTCACAACCTCAATGGGAAGCACCAACCTCCCATGTGAGGGGCCGAGCCTCGAGCCCCCACATAACTCAAAAAAATAAAAGCTTAAATACAGTTTTAAATCATTTTAAATAACATTAACATCTCACTATTTAATGTAGGAAAAAAAACAAACAGGTCCTTGTAAATTTAATGTGCCTGTAAACTAAAATCTATATTTTAAAATATAATTATTGTGAATAAAATAAGTTATACGCTACTCTATGTGAGCAGGTCTAAAATTAAGAGAAAATATATATATATATATATATATATATATATATATATATATATATATATATATATATATATATATATATATATATATATATATATATAACATTGTGAGTGACATATCCTTTCCTCGCCCTCAAGAATAAAACAAATATATGGGAAATGGTTTATGATCCTTTGGGGTGTTTTTAAGTCATCATTCTGTAAAATGGTAGAGGAAAACACAAAGACAGTAAACATAAAATGCGAGAAAACAAAATAGATAAGTAAAAGATGTGAAATGAGCAAACTATATATTAATATAAATTAATATAAAAATATACATGATGAAAAAATATTATTAATGAAAAGGAGCACATATACAATCAAATTATACCATAAAATATTAAAAACATAGAGGAAAGAATAATACAAATTTTTTTTTTAATAGTGTGAATCCAAATCTTTATAAAATAGTTAATTGATTTTTGTAAGATTTTCTTTAATAAAAAAATAACAATTACATACATAAAAAAAATCATTCTTTAAAAATGTCAAAATAAATAACATTTATTTATTTTAGAAAGATTTAATGAAATGATTTTATAAAGCAAAAAATGAAAAATCATTCCTTAAAAAAATGTTTAATTTGCTTTATCCGCCAATAACACACAAAACTTTTTTAACCAATCATATGCACAAAAAATATTTTTTATAATTTATAAAGTTAAATATTTTACAAGTTGACTTTACAAAATTGAATTTTATTTTAATTTTTGTTTAAATATTATTTTTGATTGGTTGAAAACTAAATTATTAATAACTAGTTAACTAAAAAAAAGTCAAACTCATTACAATAGTACAATGCCTAAGGCAAGTACTAATAATATTATCGACATAATAAATTGAATTAATGTTAAGTTTGGTGTTTCCAAAGAAATTATATATATATATATATATATATATATATATATATATATTAATGAATTATTGTCGAGTGAAGTCAAAGAAATTCAATATTATTTTGATTCCTTGATTTAATTAAATATATATGTTGTAATTTTCTTCGAGTGAAATTAGTGTGAATCTATTTCTTTGTACTTAAAAAAAAATGCATTTGATAAATAAAGTAATTATTTTAATAAGGTCTAACCAAGCGGCTTTTTTATGAATAAATCCCAATTTAAACCACTAATATTAGCATAAAATTTAAAGTGAATATTTTATAATTAACTTGATAAATTGCAAGGAGGACTTACCACATTATCAAAAGGACAAATAAGGTTAAATACATTGACTAAGAGCAAGGACAAATTTGAGAAATTAAGCCTTGATGGATTTAATGGATGCTAACCCTCTTTTAAACTTTCTTAGCAAAATGGTAACCTTAGGTTTAGTAATAATCAATAAAGGGAGATGTTTAATCCTTCAAATTATTCATGTGTAAGTTTGTGCCTCCCTGTTAAAAGGTTATAATAAAGTTAATTATTGTTATACCTTAGTCTTCCCAAGCTTATCCTAGCCAACCCATGGAGGGTATGATTAACTAATTGCATAGATGACTTTTGCAACTAATTTAAGAAGTGACTTCACGAAGGTGTACAACTGATGTCATGTTTAGTGTTACACCTCAAACACTTAGAGTGATAATTAGTTTAATTAATGGGTTAAAAAAAATGTTGGGTTTTTCAGGTGAAATTTTTTGGGCATGACAATGAAACTAAAATTCAAAAATTGGGAACATGAATTATAGATAAATGCAATGATATTGTTGATCAACTTAAAATGACAAGCTCCTCTGCACATGTAGTCGAAGCAAAAGATGTTAAAATTATCAAATAAAGTGTTGAAAAATTCCATGCCACATTTCATAAACTTGTTGTATTTAGTAGTTTTACAAGGGAATTATATTACAATGAACAATACGAGAAAGACGCTTTGGTGTAAGAGCACGCGGGTGGATAGGCGATCAACACCACCCAAAAAAGAATTATTGATTTGTTTTCCATAGCTTTGGTTTTGGTTTGGTTTTCTCTCATTACTTTCAGTGCCTAAACCTCTTAAATTTGATGTTTTAATGAGATATGGAGCTTTGGTGGAATTTTGTGAAATGTTATATTTGTAACTGCCATTGTTTGACATGTATGCAAAGTGTAAAAGCATAGCTCGAGTACATAAACCATTTGATCCAATACCAATTGTTATTATGCATAAAATGAATTGGTTGAAGGCCTTGAAAGATTCAAACATATAAATCGACTAGTGTAATGGTTTCAACTTGGTATTTAATGTTTGATTTGAAGATGACTCAGTCGATTTGCTATTCATCTGGTCGATAACATTAGGTTCTTATAATGGATGTCTTTTATTTCCTTTTCATCTTCAATGAAGATGTGATCATTGATACAAGGAAAGGTTGCGGGTGGAGGACAAGGCATTTGGAAATGCAAGAAGATAATCTAAAGCGCAAATTTAATGGTACATGGTGGGTAGTATAATCTAAAGATTACATTTACAAAGGAAGCCAGTTCTTTTAATTGTTTAAAAACAAATAAATGCAAAGAGGATAAGGAAGTGGCCAGTTAAAAAGTTAGAATAAGAGGATAAACCAGAATAAAGAAGTCAACGCTGGTAAGGAACACGAAAGGCAACAAATAGAAAGCCCACGTGAGGAGTGAAAGAAAGGTGCGAGAGTGGAATCAGAAGGATAGCCATAGGAAGAGAAGATGAATCATCCAAAGAGCCCGTGAACTTGAAATGTGCAGGGTAGAGAATAGATGGGCACAGGTGGTAAAGAAGGGGAACAATATAAATAGGGATAGAGTTTGGCTACACACAGATTGGAAGGGGGGCTGCATAAAACTCACATTTAAATAATGGAAAATGAATGTAGTTTCAAAGGTATGAGGGGGCACCCACAAAGAATCTCAAAGTTAATGCAATTAAAAAAAAATAGTTAAGAGTCATCATTGTTGTATGTGAGAGAAGGCATAGATGTTAAAGTAAGTGCACAGAACAAAGACCGACTTGAAGGAGAGGGACGACCTCAAGGGGAGCCTGTGTATGAGGAAAGAGGAAAGGATTGAAACAAGTTGCAGATTGGTATTGACAGCAGTCTAGAATGAATGGACCATGTATTTAGATGTAATAATACAGAGGCATTGAAAAGAGCTTAATGAACAATAGAGAAGAGAAAGGTGAGAGTTTAGAAGTGGACATAGATAAAGGGAGAATCCATTAAAAGCTAATTGTAAGCATTGAATTTACATTTGAATGTAAATATGTGGTTATTTAAATAGAAGAGGGATTTTGTTATTTGTTGCAATCTTTGTTTTATGGAGTGTTGAGTTCGGGTAGAGTTGCCTGAGAAAATTGTTTTGTATTGAGTTGTTGAAGAGGGGAGTACCCTCTTGTGTCACACTTCTATTTTTATTGTACAAGCTATTCAAAGCTTTCTCAACCAAATGTAACATAGTACTATTATTGTTACTATGCAATAAACAATTATCTATTTATTAATAGATTATTCTAATTCTATTCCAATATCTTGTAATGTTTTACTTTCTTTACTTTATGAAATGGAGAAAAAGGGGGAATGGCCCTAGGATTTTACTCTAGGGTTTTAGGACCCTTTCCTCATTTCATTTAGAAAGTTTGTGGTAGCGGGGGTTTGATGAATTTGGATAAGATATAGGACTGACTTACAACTTGAAAGGTGAGTCAAACTACCCTTGACCAAACTTGGGATGGATTTTGGAATGATTTGCAATGATTTAACTAGGATAATTATGCAAATAACTATTCTGATGCAAAAATAGCATATCTAGAATATCATAGACAAATTCAGACTTCAAAAACAAACCGAGCAGAGTACTGTGCACCTGTGATATAAATTTGAAGCTAATTTCTGAGGACCAAGTCGCCCTGGGAGACTATGTCCCAATAGGGAGATCCCATATCTGATTTCACAATCCTCTGGAGCCAGATCAGAGCCTTCTTTTCCCAAGTGTCACATTGTCAAATCTTTTTCAAGTGTAGATATAACTGAGTTTTCATATATTTTCAAGGTGTAGGGTTTGAATGTAATAATGAATAATTGACTTTCAAACTTTTCCCTATCTTCTTTAGATCTGAAACCTGCACATTCAAAGAGAGGAGAAAGGTTGTTCCATATAGGGGCTTGCCTTAGTCAAACCCCATGTTGGTGTTTCCACCTCCACAATGGTAATGCCAATGAAAGAGTGCTTATCATTTTGAGGGATAAAGGATAAATGATAAAGGAATGATGAATCAACAATGGACTATAAATCACCACTCAAAAATGGCTTCCTTGAAGGATTGAAGTCATACAAAATCTCCTCAAGGCTTTGATTGTTGTTGGCTTGATTTGCTCGAAGACCTACAAGGGTTAGATCTCACAAACAATATGATAACATAAAAATGAACAAACTCACATACACTTTGACATTATGCTTTGATATTGAATTGCTGCAATAAATATTCTCTTGACTGCTTGTGACTTGCTTGATAGCGATCTTGATTTCCAATAATTGCTAGATAGTTTTTAAATGATGCAATAACTAGGTATTTATATGCAATTATTCTAATTTCCCAAAAATAAATTTTGATAGTCGACATTTAAAATTTGTGACACATACACAAACCTCACTCTTGATGCCTCAACCTTACTCTCACAAAATAAAAATTGTAAAAGACTCCATTAACAACTTACTTTTAAAATCGACAATTTTATTTGTCAATTTTAACCAATCCAAGTGATGGTAACAAATTCAAATTCTCAAGCATATACTTTTATTGATATCAACAATTTCTATCATAAATTGAATTCGATTATTCATTCTACATCATCATTTTTACAACCTTAAAATTCTACTATGATTTTCCTTTGAATCTTCCCACATGCTCCCCTTTTTTCTGCCTATAGCTGGAAGCATTATTGGTTTTCCAATTTAATTGGCTTGACCCCCTCTCTCTACATTTAATCTTTGACTTCACTCATTCCTTGGTTGTCTTCACTCTTTCTTTTCTATGCACAAGTATTTTATTTTACATTTCAAAACTCATGGCCATTTCATATGGCACGCCTCCCCTCTATTTGTATATTTTAATTTGCAATTTGATTGTATTAGCTCCTTCCATGGTTTGACCCACTCAATTCACAACCCACTAAATCCACTCAAATTTGGATGTTAATAAGCCTACACTTTGCACCAATTTCCTCTCAATTTCTATGTGCAACCCAACAATCAAATGTGTTTGTCTTCTTCATGCACCCCCTTTCAAATCTATTTTACATAGCCCTTACCAACTATTAGTTTTTTTTGCAATTAAAATTCTTGAAGATGGGCGTAGCATCTCCCTCCATATGTGCCCATATGCTATGCAACCTATTGACTTTTATCTGAGCATTTTTATTTCACATATCCATATCTCCTTCTACCATCTTATCTAAAAAAATATCATAAAAATGATTTACCTCATCTTCATTCACAACTGCAACATCAAATTTCACTACAACATCTTCCACATCGTCGTCAGCTACAACCTTTCATTCATCTCCCTTCATTGCAACAACGAGCTTCAATATCCATTCTTCTTCAATCACCAACATTTATGCCAAAAATCTTCATCTTCACCATTCACTCCAACCTCTTCGCTACTCACTTCATTCTTGTCCTCCTTTTTCTCCATGTTTTCCTCATGGAATTTCTTCGCTACAACTTCTTCATCTACATCGGTAGGGACTGCTCTCACATATTTCTCCATCCATCTCAGACTACTATCCTTGCTCTTCTTCTTGCTCCTCTTTACCATTTTCTTCTCACTTTTCCCAACATTCTTTTCTAGTTTCTCAATCCTTGCTTCGATATATCCCACTTCCTCATGGACCATCTATCCCATCTTCTCAAACTTTTCATTCTCCACTTTCTCCCAATATTGCTCCCAAAACAAATTTTGCATAGGTCTCCTCATGACCCATCCCATCTTGTCAGTTGCAATCTTCTATAATTCTCACCTCATGTAATTTCCATCACTCAATCTACAAAACAAATTATTTCGTGGCTTCAAGCTCTCTCACTACTCAGGTCTCCTCTTACCTACAATAGCCCTCATGAGCTTCTTCTCAACTGCCTTCGCACTCTTCTTTACCTATAGGTCCTAGAATAAGCTACCTCACTTTTGATGATCTGCTTATGCACTTAGAACCCTAGGGTCTGATACCAATTGACGTAGACACAAACCTCACTCTCTCTGCCTCAAACTTACTCTCACAAAATTACAAATTATAAAAGACTCCACTAACAACTTACTTTTAAAATCGACAATTTCATTTGTCAATTTTAACCAATTCAATTACACCCAAGCGATGGTAACAAATTCAAATTATCAAGCATATACTTTTATTGATATCAACAATTTCTATCACAAATTGAATTTGATTATTCATTCTACATTATCATTTTTACAACCTCAAAATTCTTCTGTGGTTTTCCTTCATCATCCCACACGCTCCCCTATTTTTCTACCTATAGTTGGAACCATTATTAGTTTTCCAATTTAATTGACTCGACCCCCTCTCTCTGCATTTAATCTCTAACTTCACTCATTCCTTGGTTGTCTTCACTCTTTCTTTTACACACATAGGTATTTTATTTTACATTTCAAACTCATGGCCATTTCATATGACACACCTCACCTTTTTTTATACATTTTAATCTGCAATTTGTTTGTATCAACTCCTTCCATGGTTCAACTCTCTCAATTCACAACCCACTCAATCCACTCAAACCTAGATGTTAATAAAGGTACACTTGGCACCAATTTCCTCCCGATTTCTATATGCAACCCAACAATCAAATGTGCTTTTCTTCTTCATGTTCCCCCTTTCAAATCTGTTTTACACAACCCTTACCAACTATTAGTATTTTTTTGCAATTAAAATTCCTAAAGATGGGGGTAGCATCTCCCTCCATATATTCCCATATGCTACAAAACCTATTGACTTTTATCTAAGCATTTTTATTTCACATATGCATCCCCAATCTTCTCCATCGTTCCCCTATGGCTGAGGCATGACCTGAAAATTTTCTTCAAATTACTCCCTTCAATTCCTCGCACCACCCGCCTTCTACACAGCCTCCCCTATTTCCCTTTTTATCTGTAATTTTTAACTTTTAAAATTCTCCTTAATGGTGAGCCAACATTCCTTTCATTTCTTGTTTTCAGACTACTATTTTATTTTGTGCATCCATTCAACTTCCATTTGCTATTTCACCTTTTGATTTACTTCCATCATTTGGCGTCCCCCAATCTTCCATTTATTTTATTTTTTAATTTAATTTTTTCTCTATCTAAATTTTATCTTCATGCATTTTTATTTCTTCTTGTCTTCACCTTGGCGTGGAGTCCTCTTTAATTTTGCACCTTATTTTATGTTTAAATGATTCAATTCATTTCATGCAAAATTCCTTCCACCATTGTGTGGCTTGAATGGCAATTCAAATTTTGATTGTTACAGCCTGTGCATTCCCAAAATTGAAGATGTGAATCGAATTATAACATTTTTTCAACTAATGACAATAATTTCACTCAGTTGCTTCCAAATCGATCGTCGAAGCCAGAAATGACAAACAAGAAAATTCTAATGTCTTTGGATAATGCAAATTGCTTGTTACCTAGATGCTCCTGCATCAATTTGAAATTTAAATAATAAAATTTTGACCCCGCCATATTAAAATTTGGAGACAAAATAGGGGGACCAAGTCACCTAGGGTGACTAGGTCCTAGCCCTATTTTGTGGGATCTAAGGTGTCAGGGGCAAAATATTAAATGTTTGCATTGGTTTTTTATATGGGTTTTATTGATAATTGTCCAAATGGGCTATAGAATGCATAATCTAGGAAATTAGGTGTACAATTAGGTCCATGCACTTAGGGGGGAACAAAACATAGTGTGAAATTGTGATGGGTGACAATTTACAATGCTACACTTTATAACTATTTTAAAAAATAACACATAACAAGTATAATATTATTCTTTTCCATACACATTCGACAATTTATCTATCATATATATATATATTGTATTAATGATAGGATATGCACAGAAGAAGGTGCTTACAATAGTTACATCAAAAGACCAGTCAACCACAACAAAACTGATCAGTCATAAAGAATGAAAAGAGATGTCAAACTTGACTAAAACAAATCCAAGAATCTACGCATGAGGGAATGTATACAAAAAACTGGCTGGATAGCAAAATACACATAATACATAAGGCATCAAGAAAATCTGGAGAGGGTGGGCAGAAATAAGGAATGTTAGACTGCAAACAACATTATCAACCAACTCCCACGAGCCTATTTCAGCTTCAACCTATAACGCCCATGTTTACTAGGGTGCTGACAACATCCAGTTCTTCATTGGATAACCTTCCTTCAACCTCATCCTTGGAGTTGGCGAACAACTGGGGTCCTCTTTTTTCCTGGACATTCTTCCCTTTCTTAACCTGTTCTTTGAACTCTTCTTTGAAAGCCTTCAACACCTACAAAAATGTTGTCAGATTGGGATGCCCGTACTTGCCCCCTTTCTGTTGATTGAGTAGCTCATGGAATTTGTCCTTAGCACTTCCCATGGTGTCCACAACCTGAAAAGCAACATTGAAGAAAGTGAGTCTCTTATTTGACTCAGTAAGCAACCTCTTAACCCCACTGTATTTGTCCTCATTCCTTGCCTTCCAAATAACCCACAAAATTTCATTTGTAATTAAGTGCCAAAACAAGTGCAGATTTTTATTCAACTTTCTATCAAAACCCAAAAGCATATCTTTCCAATTAACTTTCCCATTCAAGCCCAAACTGACATTACTGTTCTAGAATAGATTCTAGATCTCATTAGCATAAAAATAGTCAAAAAATATATGGAAAACAGTTTCAGGTACCCTACAAATTTCACACATATTAATATCATTGCTTTTCAATTTAAAGGGAACTTTTTGAAGCAGAACAAGCCATCTAAAGCAATTTTTTTTTTGCATCAATACCATTGTGCCATAGAAAACAAAAGGTTTTTTTCCAAACTTTATCCTCTAAGGTAGTCCTCCAGATCTTGTTGAGGTAATTAGTGGGAGTGCATGATTTAAGGATTTCCTTATAGATTATTTTAGTTTTAACCTCTCACAGAGAAAGAGAGCCCTTCCATAGGAACTCCAAAGGTTCATCCCTCCAATTGTCCACATGGATTATGTTAATCTAGCCTTTGCAGGCTTCCTTGATAACATAGTAAGTCCTAAAATTAGAGGGAGGTAACCCATAATCTTCCCTTAGCTGATCCCAGGCAACCAACAAGCCATCCTTGAAGATATTATTGAAGGTCTTGATGCCCTCATGGCTCCATTTTTTTGCTGAGCAACCCTGCAACAAGGCCAGGGGCTTCCTATGATGCTCAAGGTTCCACCAAATGGACCTTCCAGGGTGGATCAGGCTAAAGTTAGGATCAGATAAGAGAGGACAAGTGATTTTATCCCTTATAGACTCCCAGGCTTTCCAAATTCTCCTAAAGATCAATGAACCTATAGGTAATATTGGGTACTTGGTGAAGAGAAGATCACTAAAAGGGAGACCCTTCCAAGACCTTGCTAGTTTAGGAATAGCTTGTGAAATATTGTTCCTGATTAGAACCTTCCAAGGTTGATCTCCATCAGGGGCCTTGATAACCCATTTTGCAGCAAGAGCTACACCATGTTTCTTGAGATCTTTAAGGCCCAATCCCCCATAAGCCTTTTCCAAACAACACCATTCCCACTTGCTAGAGTGCAATTTTTTCTTACCTTTCCCATCAGACAACAGAAAATTCTTGATTTTCTTTTGGACTTCATTGATTTGGTAGCTTTTAAAAAACCAAACTGAAGCAAAGTAAACGGTGTAAGAAGACAAATTTTTTTGGTAGACCTATGTCCTGCCAACAAGAGACAAGTAGTGTCTATTCCACCCATCCATTTTCTTTTCAATTCTTCCTTTTAACTACTATCACATGTCCTTGAGATTGGGCGAGACTGAGAAAGGGACCCCTAGGTATCTAACCTACCTTTGGGGACCCCCCCATTGAATATTAAACTTCTACAACTAGTTAGGAGGGGTATCAAGCCATCCTAGCAAAATGGATTTTTCCTTTGAGACCCTAGCCCCAAAAACAAGACAAAAAAGTTCAAGCTTGGTCATTAATTTGCTAACATTTTCCTCTTCCAGATCCACAAAGATAGAGGTGTCATCAACAAATTGAATATTTAGAAGTCCACTATTCTCTCTTAGCAAGTAATGCAGAGCATCAGAAGCAATTACAAATAGGGTAGGAGCAATAGGGAACCCTTGTCTGATTGACCTTTCTAGTTGTATAGAATCGGACCTATTTCCATTCACCTCCACCAGAGCTGAAGCATCCTTCAAGAGAGTGCCAATCATTTTTGAAAAATCCTGAGGAAACCCAAATGCTTCCAAAGTCATCTTTAGAAAGGACCATTCCACTCTGTCATACGCCTTCTCAAATTCTAAGAAGAACATTGCAACATTCTGATGAGACCTTTTAGCCCAATCAAGAGCTTCCCAACTAGTTATCAGGTTTTCAAGGATATATCTTCCCTTGATAAACCGTGTTTGAGTCGAGTTAATGAACTTAGGGAGGATGTTGGTAAGTCTTAATGCTAATAATTTTGCAAGTATTTTGTATGAAACATTCAACAAGGTGATAGGTCTCAAATTTTTTATCAACGTTTTATCCCCATCTTTTGGCAGTAGCTTAATCGGGCCCTGATTGATATATGATCCCAATGAACCTTTTGCAAAGGCCTCCATATAGAATTGGTGGAGATCCTCACATACCCAATCGATGAAAACTTTGTAGAATTCAACTAGAAGCCCATCAGTCCTAGGAGACTCATCGTTACTCATTGAGAGGATGGCCCTTTTGATCTCATCTTTAGATATGGGAGTGGAAAGCTAGGCACTATCCTCCTTAGTAATTTTTGCAGGTATTATCCTCTTTATTTTGTTTCTTGCTTCCTGACAACCTTCTCCACTGTCATTAGATCTAAAAAGGTCTTTGTAGTATAGAGTGAACTATTGTAAAATGTCTTCCTGATTTGACAGGGTCACCCCATTGTGACAAAGCTTATCAATTTGCTCCTTCAGGCCTTTTTCTTTTATGTATCTAAAGAAGAATTTTGATCCTTTTTCCCCATTAATCAAATAGTTGAGCTTGTCCCTAACCTTCAGCCCTTGAATTTTGTTGGCATGTAACCTTCTAAGAGAGGACTTGCACTTATTGAGCTCCTCAAAGAGGTGCTCATCTGCAGGGTTTTCCTGAATCCTTGTTTCAGCAACCAGGAGCTCATCCTGAAGATGGTTCTCTTCTCTCCTTCTATCCATAGCTTTCTTCTTGCCTATAGTTTGAAAGATACACTTCTAGGAATTCACATTCTGATTCCTTCTTTCTATAGGATCAAAATCCTTTAACATCCATTTGTTAATACCCCTCAAGGTATTTACAACCTCAATACAATCTTTATTCCTCAACAAACTAGTGTTAAGGATGAAATTTTCCCTACTTTTGGGGTTAATCTTGGCACCATTATTTATGGATATTTTAGCCTTGATTGGATGGTGATATGATAAGGTGTAGGGATAAACCAAGACTTTGCTAACATCATTGTTGGGCTCAAAACTGCAATAGTCTCTATTGGCATAAAACCTATCAAGTTTGTTGTAGATTATTTTGCCACCTTTCTGAGCATTACACCAAGAGAACCATACACCTTTTCTCTCTTGTTTCATCCCTTCAAGAGGGTCAAGGATGTTAAGCTTATTTTTCATTCTATACCAATGGTGCTTCTCGCTACCTTTCCACTCCATATTAATGCCACTTTTTTGTCTTCCCCATTCTCAATCATGTTAAAGTCACCTCCCATAATCCAAGGGACCTCTGGGAGCTCGATTAGCCACTTCCATAGCTCACACCTCCCTAGGTAATCATTGGGAGCGTAAATTGAACAAATGCTAAATTTGGCATCCCCCCTCTCAAAGGTGGCCCACACAACTTTGTTGCATGGAGAGACCCCAGAGTTGGGGAGAAATGCCTTCCACTTGTTAGCCATCAGAATGACAACACCTCCCCTACCCTTCTCATGATTGGAGGCCAAAGCCACTGAATTCCCCCAAATTAACTTCAAGTTAGTCTCAAGCATAAAGCCTACAACCTTGATTTCTTGCAAAAACATAAAATCATTGTTTTGGTCCAGATTGAGGAACCTTCTTACCACATACTTCTTGTCAGGGGACTCTAGTCCCCTGACATTCCAAGAGGTGCAATTAACTATCATTGGTCACTTTGGGAGTAGAGGTCTCTTTAGGATTCTTGAATATCTCAAAATATTTGATTGCAGTTTCTTTGTTCTCCAATCTCTTAGGGGAGGGAACAACCAATACTATATTGGTTTTCTTCCTCTTCCCCTTGCTGATACCAGCATCATTTTTATATATTGTAAGGGTACTACCTTTTTTCCTTCCTCTTTTCTTGGGCTCTTTAGGAGGAGTAGGGCCATGTTCCCCCACAAGACTTTTGGGGATATATTGCACCTCCTCATTGTTTTTATTAGTAGCTTCCCCATATAGGGCAAGATCCTTTACACCTCCCAAGCTATCCTGCTCACTTAACTCAGTGGGGAGGCCCCCTTTGATTTTAGTGGTCTCCTCACCATCAGGAATCCCAACACGGCTTGCAAGTTCACTAGTCAGAAGGGGATTTGGGGTCACGGATTTAGGAACAACACCTTTGTCTACATACCACTTCTTGACCAAGTTGGACAAAGAGTCAAGAGTGTCCTCAGTCACTGCGGCACCGGAACCACCACAGTTGCCTGTGGTGGCCACCTTTCCCTCACCCAGGTTAGAGGTAGCAACACTGAGTTTAGGAGTCAACAAGATATTACCATATCCTGAAGGATTCTTACAAGGTTGGCTAGTTTCAAATGAAGAGATTAAGCTTTTGACCATGGACAGGTTTCCATTTTCTTTTTTATTCTCACATTCTTGAGTATTAGTTATCACAGTTTCTTCATGTAAGAGAGGGGGACCACTGCGTGCAAGACCTCAGGTCACAGAGGGTCAAGATGCGAGAGGTTGCCCTAACTTACCTTAGCTAAGTGTAATATTAGGAAATGTGAGGCAAGAGTAACGAGGACCGTGAGGCCTCTCAGTTACTCTATAAACCTGAAACACGAGAAGGGGCTAGGCGAGCCAGTTTTTAGGTCTAACACTACAACTCATGAAGCTCTTTGTCTGAGGACAAAAGTGCGGTCTCTAGACATCAGGGCAGTGTGCTGGTATCTCAAAAGTGCACTGGCATCCGTATGGCCAAACAACAGTGAGGACGAGGTCAAACCAACAAAAACTAGCTAACGGCCCAGCTGACTAATTAAAGGGCCAGAATGATGTGATTAAGCAAATGAAATACTCTCTAATATTATAAAGCAAATATGCAAGAGTAAAGAGAGCAAGGAGAATCTCACCAAGGAATTTGTTTGCCAGCTAGTCCTTCAAAGAGCACGTACTCCTACACACAAAAAGAGAGGAGAATGTTGGGTGGTTGTATAGGGGTTTGCCTCAGTCAGACCCTCATTTAGGTGTTCCCACCTCCATGGACAACCAAGGAAATGAGATAAAGGAAATAATACAATAAAGAGAAAAAGAGCACTACAAAACAGTAAAGTGCTAACTCAACCAAATGATAGAGGAGAGGAGAGGGAAGCTTACCACCTCCACCAAGAGCACTCAAGGCTGCTTGGGGGAGAAAATGAGAGGAACTCAAGCCTCTGCTATAATGGCGTGGTCCCAAACTTGCTCTACCGACTTGATGGAGTGGAGCTTTAGCTGCAATGGAATGTAAGAATGTTGCTTGAAGCTTGGAATGGATGCAAAAGAGTGTGAAGTTGAATGCTTGGAGTTGTGAAGAAGATGTGTAGAGATTGTAGAAGCTTGCAATGAAGGAATGAAGAGATAATTTAAAGGAAGAGGGAAGAAAATGACCATATTCGGGTCGGTCGACCGAAGGGGGTGTTACAACTTCACCTCTAATGAGAAGAGTAATGCCTCTACAGGTTCAGCTGCAGGAATCTGCTAGGGACATCTGTACGTTGCGCGGGCATCCCCAATAGAAACACCTCCACTGACGCTCAAAACAGGTGCTAAGTGGGATGTAAACAGCGAGCTTAGGTGGAATTAAGCCTCTGAACTTGGTTTTCTAAGGTGGATAAAGGAAAAAAAGGGATTTGCACATGGGGTGCAAATTCACTCGTATACACTTCCTCAACCACCACACCATTCACGTAGGTTTTAATAACTTCAATTTTTTTCTGATTGTTTACTTTTAGTTTCTCACCTTTATTCATGATGGTTTCTAAAGCTAGTTGTTGAGCATTTTTCTTATCAACGACTACTGGAGTGGTAGAAAGAGAACCAAAGGAAGGAGACAACAGAGGAGGGGACTGAAACAGACAGGCTTCATCCAACTCGACTGACAGAGGGGAGAAGAGGTTATAGGTAGAGACCACAGGTAGGCAACCAGATTAGGAGGGGGGAACATGGGGAATAGAGAGTGAAGAGCGAGTGACACTAGGAGGGATATGTTGGAAAATGTGCCTCAATCTCACAGGTTGAAACCTTTGAGAAAGCATGGTCGCTGTGACATTCATGGTGTCTGGCCAACTGATAGTTCAGTAATCTTGTGTTTTGCTCTTGTCGCTGTGACTTTGCTTATGTCCTGCCAAAGGAGTCTATCGCTATGACAAGGTGCATTCGCTGTAACCCTTTGCCGAGTGGGAATTTCTCAGCGATAGAAGGGTTTGTTATCGGGTGCCTAGCTGATGTCGGTGTGACCTATGGCGACTAGATCATCAGTGTAACTCGTTTGCTTCGATATGAAGTCTTAGCGATGGAGGGTTGTCTCACCAATATATTTCCTCCTGGAGTCGTCGGGGTAACTCAAGTGTGTTGGTATGTGGTCCTAGCGACATGGAGATGTCTCACCGATTGTAGTCATCGGGGTGACTTGAACATTCAGGAAGATCTCTTGGCGATTGGGAGATGTCTGGCCGATTGAAGACTCTGAGTAACTCAAAGGGTATTGGCATGATCTCTTGGCGATATGTGAAGTCTTACCGATATTGATCGTGGTCATTGGGGAAACTCATATGTATCAGCATGTTGTCTTGGCGACCAGGAGATGTTTCGCCGATTGGAGTCATTAGTATGTCTTGAAGGCTTCGCTATGAAGTCTTGGCGATGGGCGTGTGTCTCACCGACGGTGTGGGATGTGTTCGGCATGACTCTTGAGCTCGGTATGAAGTCTTAGCGAATATGGAATGTCTAGTCAATAGAAGACTTCAAGGTAACTTAATGAAACTCGCTATAACCTCTTGGCGAAGGTCAATTGTCTTGCCGACTCGGTAAGACTTGGTTTGCTCGGTGTAGGGTCTCGGTGAAAGACGAATGTCTTGCCGACTGTCGAGCACAGCGGTGTAACTTGAAGGCATCGGTGAGATGTCTTGGCGAAATGTGTTTGTCTTGTCGATGGGAATTCTGATGTCGATATGACCTCTCAGCGAAAGCGATGACTCTTGGCGACTGCTCGGTGTTCGGTATAACATGAAGGCTTGAAGAGATGTCTCAGCGAAAGATGGTTGTCTTGCCGACTATTGCTCACATCGCTATGACTTTGGAACATCGGTATGATGTCTCATCATGGTGATTGTCTCGCTGATGAGAATACTAATGTCGATGAAACTTGTGATCAATGGAGTGATGTCTTGGCGACATGACGAAGTCTGAGTGATAGCTTTCTGGACTTGGTGTAACGTCTTGCTGATAGTGAAGACTCTTGGCGACAAAGACGATATGGGCTCTGTGGCATTGGGGAGACATGGTTAGTGTCTCACCGACATGCGACACAGGTTGAATGCCCTTGACCGAGTGAAGACTATCCTACGTGGTGTGATTTGGACCAATCAGGGAGAGTAAGATGTGAACCTTTTGCTGAACCATTTTTGTGTGGAAGTTGGAAAACAAAAGCACGAGGAAATGGAGACATCAAAGGATGTTGGGCTGGATGATTCGGTTGATCTGATCCAACAGTTGGAAAAGAACGACTTCATAGAGCCTCTTGTGAATGAATGCATATAAGTATGCATTGGACATTTGGTTGTAGGGGTGCTGATAAGCCTAGGAGCTAAAGAGCCGAGAGCCTGAGAGAGAACGATAGAGTGAGGACCGAGTGGCTGGCTGAAAGGTCGAGGCCATGAGGTTGAAGCAAAGGATTGAGAGGCAGAGTTGTGCTGGAATCTCTCCTGATCATGAATGCCATGGTTGATCTCTTTGGGAGAGTTTGCTACCAGTTGTATCCAGAATGAACAAGATGTAATCTCTGAAACGCTAAGAGCTTGAAACTGTATTGTAACTTTCTGTTGCTGAATAATACAATGGCTCAAACTTTGGAGAGTGGGGTTTTTTAGTCGAAAGGGTTTTCCCCACTTAAAATCTTTGTGTTTTGTATTCTGTAGTATCTTTCATCTGTGTTGTTGATTGCTATTGAATTTACATGTGTTTCTCTCAGAAGGATTAATGTGGAAATAACTGTCTGTTTCCGCTTTGGGACATAGTTGTACGTGTCTTTGAGGCAACCTAATCGAAATGAAAGTTATCGAAGGCACTACTGTATGGAGTTTTCACTAGATGTGCTCCTAGATTTCCTTACAAGTGGTATCAGAGCCTTCTTCTGGTTGTTGGTTATAGATATTTCTCCTGTGAAGATTCCTTGGCTTGATAGGCTGGAAGAAATCTAGAGGAATGGACTGATGGATTGATCCTTTGATGGGTGGAAGCCTTGTGGTATTTTGAGACAACATGCAGCTTGAAGGATGGTCAAGATAGAAATTGGTGTTGATCATGTTGTGATCCGTGTCTCCTAGCTGGTAGAGGTTTAACCTTGGAGTATGAGGTGGATTTTTCAGTGTGCTTATGCTAGGTGGTGGTTCCCGGTGTTGGAAGGCACTGTTTCCTGTTAACCTCGAATGCTTGAAGGCTATGAAGTTAATCATTAGATGATTTGCAAGCTTATGAAATAGCCTTTTCTCTCTTTCTCGGATGCATGTACATGTTGGTGGTTTTAGAGTTGGTCTGAAAGGGACCTGGATTCTCCTGAACTGTTGTTTTCCTTTCTAAGGTTATTTTGTACTTGCATGGCTCTATGGTTTTGTAGGTTTTACACGGTTAAGCAAAACTTATGATCATGTGGAGTTGTTGTTAAGCTATTGTATAGATATTGGCCTTTTGGGGTGTTGTTGGATGAGATAGTTGCAGGTCTACATGCATGCTTGGTGCATGGCTTGAGGAGGTATGTTTTCTTCTCTGCATGGGAGTGTTGGCACGTGATTTGTCACTCAACATTCTTGTGGTGGTGCCTGTGGGTTCCTTGATTATGGTGCTCGTAGTGGACATGTTGGCAAGTCAAATCTGGTGTGATCTGGTGTTTGAGTCATGTTGTCTATGTGGTTATTCTCTTTGATATCTCAGTGTTGCAGTTTCCAATGCAATGATGGGTTTACACGTTTTTGTTGAATGGATCTATGGGTTGTGCAATGTTGTGGGCTGTCTTTACCTACATGTTTGCTATGAGACAACTTAGAAGTGGACTGTCTATATCCACGAGGTTGATTCATTATTGGTACAAACTTGTTAGTTGACCTTTTCCGTGGTCACTTGTGCATTGGTGTGGTGTTTTGAGATGAGAGGATGGATACTTTTTGAGTACCTGTATAGTCCGTTATGGGAACCTGTAGTAGGTGGTCATGATGCTTGGAGAGCTCGGGTGTCACGTTTCAGTGGGAGCTCTAGCAATGACTATGGATTCATCACAAGGTGGTGAATAGTCTTCTTTAGTGTTGCAGATGTTTCTTGGGAGAGCTCTTTGGTTGCAGAAGGGTGTCTTTCAAATTTGCATGGAAATTACTTGAAGATGTGCAACATCTTGGAACCATGGAGGACGCTTGGAGTCTTTGGCAAAGGTTTTGGTGGTGCTTGACAGGTGATGTTGGTTTTAAGTCTATTTGTTGTATGTCATGGTATACTCTTGCTTGTACACTAGAGTTTTGGCATTGTGCATTGTACTTGAGACAATGGAAGAGTCACCTGAGGCATGGGATCTCCTACGGGGATGTGTAGATCATGATGTCATGATAAGTTCCTGATTCAGATGATTGGAGCTTTGACAGTGGTCTGGTAATTCTTTGTGTATTGAGTGCTTTGATTACTTGCTTGATACTTTGTGTTAGTGCAGTAATGCAGTTGAAGTTTATCATGAGATGATCAGTTGCTAGTACTCATGGATACATGAAGAATAAGGTGAGGTTGTTTTTCTCTTATGAGAGATGTGTTGTTGCTTGTTACTCTTGTTAAAGTTGTTCAGTAGAAAGTCCGAGAAGCCTACACCTTGGTTGAACGTGAGTTCAATAAGAGACCTATGAGGAGATTGCTCTTGGATTAGTCATGATGACTTGTATATGTTGAAGGATTATTCTTGTTCCCACTCTTGGTCTGCTCGGCAGTTTATTTGAAAGGTATTTGGCCCATTATATTTTTGAGATGTGTTTTATTAAGTTTACTTTCATGATATGGATCTTGAATTACTGTTTAATGATTCTGGAAGATTCATAGTGGAAGATGTACAGTTTCTTTTATCTCCTTGTTGCTAATGAGAATTGGTAGGAGATGTTGTATGGGTTGATTTCCTGAAATGGGAAATGAACTAGTTTGATCTTCTTTGAGATGCTTACATCCATGTTGGTTTTAAAGATGGTTTGATCTTGGTAATTGAACGGATGGATGTTGTTAAGGATTTCTTTTGGGATATGAAGAAGATCATTCTTAACACAACTGGTTGTTAGAAGTGTATGTAGGAGGACGTTCTATAGGAAGATGATGTGCAAAATTTCTCTCTCTGGCCGTGAAGGTTTGTGGTGAGAGAAATGTTCCTTGTAGTAGTTTGTTGCAGGTTGTGCATATCATTGTGGATATTTCCTTGGTACTACATAGTTACATTTCTAAGTATTGTCATTGGTGGACTTGTTGATGCATTTGATCTTTCAGATCTGGATTACTCAGGCAGTGGGAGTTCCTGTATGTGTCTTGTCTTCTTCGACTAGTTGACACTGGAACTTGTATTTGTTGTTACTGATTTGGCATAAGTTTACTAATGTTGATACCTTTTGAGGTATGTGAGATTGGATGGTATAGCACGAGTTGTGGGTGCTATTTTCAATCATGTGGGTTTATCAGTTGGATAGAAGCAATCAATCTGATTGTTGTTCTAACTGATGTTTTGTATCTTGTTTTTGGATAATGACTTCACTGTTGTGTTATGTTTGAAGTTTTGAAGTTGATATTGCTTCTGTTTAGCATTTGAGCACAGTGAAGTGGTAGCAGTATCTTTTTGGTGATATCACTGGGATCTTTTCCTTGTGTTTGTTGGAATGGTGCTTTTACACCTTGGCATTGTATCCTTCTTCCATAGGTGGCATGTTGGAAGATGACAAGATTGTTGCCTGGATGGTGGACATCTTGGATGTTGGAGCTAATTTCTTGATGGAGCATGAGAGCATGTTTGAGGTCTTTGTGGTTTCCTGGAAGGCTGTGATCGGTTGTTTTGTTGGATAATGAGTTGCAGTTGGATGCCTGGTATTTGTTGCAGATTGTCTTGTGGACTATTATCTGTTGAATCATGTTGATTGGGTGTCTTGAGTATTGCGGGGTTTGAACTGATGGAGCTAGTGTGATCTTAGTTCCTGGTTGTTTTGAAGGTGCCTGTGTGATCTTCATCAAGTGGGAGATTGTTGGAAAATGTGCCTCAATCTCACAAGCTAAAACCTCTAAGAAAGCATGGTCACTGTGACATTCATGGTGTCTAGCCGACTGACAGTTCAGTAATCTTGTGTTTTTCTCTTGTTGCTGTGACTTTGCTTTTGTCCTGTCGAAGGAGCCTATTGCTATGACAAGGTGCATTCGTTGTAACCCTTTTCTGAGTGGGAATGTCTCAGCGACATAAGGGTTTGTTATCGGGTGCCTAGCTGATGTCGATGTGACCTATGGCGACTGGATCATCAGTGTAACCCATTTGCTTCGATATTAAGTCTTAGCGATGGAGGGTTGTCTCACCAATATATTTCCTCCTGGAGCCATCGGGGTAATTCAAGTGTGTTGGTATGTGGTCCTAGTGATAGGGAGATGTCTCATCGATTATAGTCATCGGGGTGACTTGAACATTCGGGAAGATCTCTTGGCGATTGGGAGATGTCTGGCCAACTGAATACACTCTGAGTAACTCAAAGGGTATCAACATGATCTCTTGGTGATATGTGAAGTGTTACCGATATTGATCATGGTCATCGGGGAAACTCATATGTATCAGCATGTTGTCTTGGCGACCAGGAGATGTTTCGCCGATTGGAGTCATCAGTATGTCTTGAAGGCTTCGCTATGAAGTCTTGGCGACGGGCGTGTGTCTCACCGATGGTGTGGGATGTGTTTGGCATGACTCCTGAGCTCGGTATGAAGTCTTAGTGAATATGGAATGTCTGGCTAATAGAAGACTTCGGGGTAACTTAATGAAACTCGTTGTAACCTCTTGGTGAAGGTCAATTGTCTTGCCGACTTGGTAAGACATGAGCACATCGGTGAAAGCTCTTGGTGAAGACAAAAAGTCTGGCCGACTCGGTAAGACTTGGTGTGCTCAGTGTAAAGTCTCGGCAAAAGACGAATGTCTTGCCGACTGTCGAGCATAGCGGTGTAACTTGAAGGCATCGATGAGATGTCTTGGCAAAATGTGTTTGTCTTGCTGATGGGAATTCTGATGTCGATATGACCTCTCAGCAAAAGCGATGACTCTGGACGACTGCTCGGTGTTTGGTATAACATGAAGGCTTAAAGAGATGTCTCAGCGAAAGATGGTTGTCTTGCCGACTATTGGTCACATCGCTATGACTTGGGAACATCGGTATGATGTCTCACCGTGGCGATTGTCTCACCAATGAGAATATTGATGTCAATGAAACTTGTGATCATCGGAGTGATGTCTTGGCGACATGACGAAGTCTGAGTGATAGCTTTCTGGACTTGGTGTAATGTCTTGCCGATAGTGAAGACTCTTGGCGACAAAGACGATATGGGCTCTGTGGCATCGGGGAGACACGGTTAGTGTCTCACCGACATGCGACACAGGTTGAATTCCCTTGATCGGGTGAAGACTATCCTACGTGGTGCGTGTTGTGCCGTTTTGCACACACGCCCCACTTGGAGTAGGGACCCTCTGATTTCTAATTTATGATGTCTCTTTGACCTTTGGTTTTTATTGGATTTGCCCTTTCGAGGCCTTGGGATGTTGGTCTTACTTATCTTGGTCTTGCCCTGAAGATTGAATCAATGGAACTTGTGTTTTACTGAAGTCCGGGTTTCTAGTCAAATCCGGGATTTTTCGGCTCACGCGGATTTTCCCGGATTCCTTTGGAGTCCCGGGGGGTGCGCCATCCATGAAATTCATGCCCACCGGGATAATCCGATTTACTCAAATTTTCCCGAAATTTCGTTTCGACCTTGGGTTTCCAGATTTTCTCGATACGTCTTGTTAGCCATTAATGCTTAGAGTACCTCCTCTTTGGCACGAATGTGGGCCAATTTAAGGTCTTTTGGTGCTCTTCCTGATTTCATTGTTCACTTTCTATTTTCTCTTACGCTTGAGTTTGTTCATTCTTGAGCTCTGGTTGTTGTATTTGGTTTGCTCGCGTGTGATTCCTTGGGTGTTCGTGTTGATTTGTCGCCGCTAGGGCACCCTGGTTCGCAGTGATTTCCTTGGGCTCAAGGTTCGATCGAGTTTGATTCATGGTAAGTCATCATTGACCTCTCCCTTCATTTTGCGCTTCGTGGTTGAATCTTTAAAGTTCGTTGATGATTATACGGGTCAGCCCTTGCTCGTTTTTTTCTTCATGATTTCATATTTATCGAGTTAGGGTTTGGTTCACCTTTCCACGGGTTTTCAATGCCTGCACTGCGCATCCCTTCATTTTGTCGATCGAATTTCAGGTGTACCTGTGATTCCTTGGGCATTCTTTTGGGGTTGTGCCTTGTTTGTGCATAACCTGGTATAATTTGTGAAGGTAGGGTTTCATTATGTCCGCTCAGGGTTGTTAAGTTCAGTGTAGTCATTGTGATCCTCGCGTCCTGTGTCTAGCTCGACCTTGTTCGTAACGTCTGAGACCCTAGTGTGCCCTAGTTTTATCATTTTGAGGGATAATGTTTGAGAATTTTGAGCTTGCCCTAGCTTTCATGGCAGAAGTCTGGTTGTCAAATTTAGGGCATCATTATTTCATTGCGGGGATCAACCATTTGAGAATCTTGGGAGTTTAAATTCAACTATGATCGAAATTTGGCTTATTGGGATTGATTTCATGTCCATTAGATTCAAGTAGGAGGCTTTGTATGATTACTCCATGAATTGTCTGTGTGTATAACGGTCATCGGGTTTTTGAGGTGTCCGCGGAATTTCTGTGCATCCGAATTTTCCCCAGTTTTTCCATTTCCCCGAAGTGTGGGGAATTCCTAGAATTTCAAGTTGTCCGCGGAAATCTGTCCCATCCGGATTTTTTCGGTTTTTTGTCTAGTTTCACTTGAGTTTGGTTTTTGAGATTGAATTAAGGAATTAAAAGTTGAATGATGATTTCTTGTTGCTTAATAGATGTATCTTATGATAATCATGTATCTATTTTGTCCATATCAAGGATTTATTTGATGAAATGATGTCTTGGCTATAGGAGTCCGTCTGGGTCAGATTTCTATGAAATTTTGCCCCGACTGGATTTTCCCAGATTTTCCAGTTGATGTTCAATGATTTATTTTAAGTGATTTCATAGGGTTTTGAGACTAACCTTTTGATTGAAATATGGATGATAATTGGATTTTCATGAGGCTCTTTTATGAATGCAGGCTGAATCGAGTAAGGCAACGGCAGGGAAGTCCAAAGGAGATACAAAAGGATCTTCAATTACAGATACGGAAAGGATAAAGCTGGATATGAAGAACCAGTTGCCGGATAGTAAGTTGATCTCAGTTTGGTCAGAGGTCTCTGATACAAATGTTGGAGCTTAGAGATATGAGGAGTTCAAAGGAAGGATGGCTCAGAAGGATCTATCGACTTTGAAAAGGGGATGGTGAAATCTGGACTGGCTCATGTGGTAGGGTTTCCTCCTGCAGTTCAATGCTATGAATTAATATTGGAATGTGCCCGACACTATGACCTTGGTACGCAGAGGATCATTAGTCCTGATGGGATAGTGTTGGCAAATCTTAATCCGGTCTCTATTGCCCAGGCATTTGACATGCCAGACTTACCATGTGTGTGTGCCTTAGACATGGACTTGGCTAGGAATTACTATGATGATGAACCCGTCAAAGCTCAGCATATGATCAACTCTTGGCTGGAGAAGCCAAAATCTCATTTCTCTAAGCTGCCTAAACAGCTACACAGGGTCAAGTTTCGACAAGACATATATGATGCAATCACACTATTGAGCAGGGTGGCAGGCTTGAAAAGTGTCGGGACATTAGAGAATTGGATGGTACATGTTATTAACAAGATTGAGCAGGGTTTCAATTACCACTGGGCAGGGATTATCAGTACAGTGATTGACAGGTAGATGAGAGATGTGCAGGAGTCAAAGAAATTCACCATGACATCTTATGTGGTATATATACTTGCCAGATTTTATCCATACAGGGGATTGAGTCCAAATGGAACATTAGGGCAAGATGTCATCTATGAGGTGTACCCTGAGTTGCACCTAGGGAGTTCAAATTATCGAAGAGTGAATGATGCATTCAATATGCATATTACTAGGTTGCTTTAGAATGCAGAGCAGGTGAGAATTTTTGATGGAGCCAAGGAACTAATTAAAAGATATGGAGCCTGGTTTATACAATTCCCCACCTTCTCCTATATCAGAATTGATGGATGCCTGATTTCTCCATATAGATTGCCAAGATATCCCACTGACCACATTGTACTCTTGGAGGTTACTCGACAGATATGTGATTTTGATGTTGTTGTTAAAAATGAGAAACATAAGATAGGGTTTGGTGGAGATTTTCCCTTGAGAATTGGTACAAGTGAAGTTTTCCCTTCGATCAATTCGGCTCATGCATCAGGGGAAGAGTTGAGTACTTTTGGCTTCTCTTTTCATTCTAAGAGGGCAGGTTTTGACATCACCAGTGAAGCACAGAAGAAAGCTACTAAAGATTATCACCACAAGGATGATCTAGAAGACTACTGGGTGAACAACAAGGATGAATTTGAGGTGAGAAAGAAAAGGTATTCTAGGCTTCCAGTTGATGTAATCAGGATGTACAATTTCAAGTTGATTCATGATCAGTTGGAGGATGATGGGAATCTAGTCTAGGATCATGCATACGAACCAGTCAAGGACAGGCCCATTGCAGAGATAAACTGGTCAGAAAATGAGATAACTGAGTTGGAAGAGCTGATGGCTCCTATTGTGAAATCTACCAAGTCATGGCTAAAACATAAAGTGTGGGAGTTGGACAGTGAGAAGGTACCTTGCACTTTCAATTTGATGGGAAATCTGAATGCTCTTTCTACCTCAGAGGAATCAGGTGAGGATGATTCTAAAGGTAAAACCAAGGTAAACTCACCTTTTAAGATTAAAATCAGAGGCCCTAAGGAGGGTGAACCTAAAAAGAAAAGAAAACCCAAGGGAAAGAAGATGAGTCATACTTTGAAAATAGGTAAGTCCATAGAAGAAGAACTTGAGAAGGCGGAAAAGGAAGACACTCCTCCAGAGCCAAAAAGGACAAGGATAACTAGGGAATCTAAGAAGAAGGATCATGAAACTTCTAAGGATAAGGCAGACCCTCCTGTGGTTGATGTGGAGAGCTTAGGAGAGAAACCTCGGGTTTATTCAAGAAGGTCAAGAACTCCATCTCCCAAGGAGACTATGCAAGAGGCGGATCCCCTTTCAATGGCATCCACTGTGGAACAACAGAAAGGTACCTATCCTTCATTGGGCATACCTGAGCAGATGATTCATGAAGAGCACGAGACTAGTGAGGGGGTGGAACCATTTAAGGACGGGGAACTTCATAGTGCAGCTACTGAGTTTGAGGTAGGAGATGTGGAAATGCATCATTCTCCTTTGGTACAATATGAGAATTCTCCTGCAAGTAGTAAAAATAGTAGATCTCCTGAGAAAGAGGATGTTCCTGTTTAGACTCCATCACCCCTGCATGAAGAGGAGCCGGAAGTGGGAAACAAAGGTGATCAATCTCCAGAAAAGGAAAAGGAAAAGGATGAGACAGTAGATCAGCATGAAGAGGTTAAGGAAGGTGAAACTCGGGTGGATCCTGCTGTTCTAGATTGGTTAAACAAGGAAATCAAAAGGAAGCAGGTCATTGTTGAGGACACTCCTCTCAACTGGGATGAAATGTTGGCCAAGATTGGAAAGGGTAAAAGAAAGAAGATGGCCAAGGTGGTTTCCAGGATCGAAAGGGATGAAGCTAGTAATAGAGTTATTCACATTGCCACCCCTGCTGTAGGTAAAAGTGGAGATGAGATCACTGGGGAGGATTATGATGTACAAACCATCAATCTTGGGCCCACTTCTATGGAGCAAGATATTGAAGAATATCAGGGATCGAGTGCAGTGATCATTGGGAGATTGAGGAAGGAGACACAATCTAAATGTGAACTAAAGAAAGAAAATGAAAGGCTTAGGAAATGTCTGGAAGATTTGATGAAGCCCTTACAATCTTTTCACCCATCCTCTTCTGCTGCTATTGGTTTCTTCCCGAAGGAGACCATCTCTGAGTTGGAAAAAATGAAAGCTTCCACTCAGGCTACAATGAATTGGTTGCAGGAAGTACAAGCTAAGGGAGATGATGCAATAAAAGAGACCCTTTCAACTGGAAAGGATGCAATGAGGGCTAAGGATTGGCTGGATCATGTTCTATCTCAGGACAAGGAGGACATTGATCTCTTATTGCAGAAAACCAAGACAATCATAGAGTATAGTAAGGATCAGCTGGTGGTTGATGGAATTCTCTCTTCATCTAGGGCTAATGAGCCTTGGGAGTGGTTTGAAGCCCTGCAAATCCGGCAAAAGATTATCAAGAAGATCTATAAACAAAGAAAGCAAATTGATGGTAATTTAACTAATGCTTATGATGGATGCATAACCTTCTTTGAGATAATGACTGGCAGGAGGAAGATCGCCCCTAAGTACTTAAGTTTGGAACAATTGAAGGAATGGTGGCATGATGTCTATGCCCTAGATATTGAGGA
Organism: Sequoia sempervirens; assembly: GCA_007258455.2. Classification (NCBI taxonomy): domain Eukaryota; kingdom Viridiplantae; phylum Streptophyta; class Pinopsida; order Cupressales; family Cupressaceae; genus Sequoia; species Sequoia sempervirens. The sequence continues at coordinate 7,980,312 of VDFB02168118.1, forward strand.
TTCTGTGACAGGGAACCAATTAGATGATGTGGCTACTTATCTGGCTGTGATGGATACGTACCTTGCGTACAAGGGTGATTGGGATAAAACGGTTAAGCAGTCAAGGGAAGAGATTGACTCAATTGAATGTCGGCTCAAAATCCTACCCTTGTCATCTGCTGTTGAGTTGGATAGGGTACTTTTCAAAGTTCATGAATTGTTGGATCAGAACAAGGATAAGGGAGGCGGTAGTTAATACCATTCCACTTCGTGATTTGTGCTTCCCTATTATTATAGGGCATGTATTGATCCGAGTTGCATTGAGGAATGTGTTGTGGCCAACCTTGATGATGTACCGACATTTAATGTGTGCCTTATTTTGAATTTCCTGAGGCTGACTTGTTTTGGCTATTTTATTTTGTAAATGTCTGGCTGGGCCGACATGTTTTGGGTCTTCTTTAAATTGGCGTTCCTGCCTCATTTGTAAAGGTTAGATAGATAATAGAAATTAGACAAGCTAGATTGAAGAGAAGAGCTAGAGCATTTTGTAGTAGAAGTAGTAGTTAGTTCTCTTGAGCAAGTGCTGTAACACAGAACAGTGGAATTGTTGCTACATCTCGGTGACCTAATACAATTGAAAGCATTGTGGTCTCTCTGGTGAATTCTTTTGTGTTACTTTATTTTGCATGGTTCTTGTTGTTCCATCTTTTGAAATTGCTTGAAGAAATTGGATTAATGTTAAATTTAGAATTAGATTAGTTTGGTGAATAATGTTCATGATTTCATGCTTGGAATGTTTGTAGCAATCTTTGGTCTATACTCCCAGTAACTATCTGATTGTAGTAGGCTGGTGAAGTCAACCTAGACCATACATTTATTTATGCTTAGTTCGATTGTGGATGAATGTCTATGATTTGAAAATTTGTAAGCCTTAGAAGATTGCACCTTTCTTGTGATATTGTATTGTGGGTTAAGCAGGAATTGGTTATTTAAGATTGGTCTGTTTCAGGTGTTTGTCATTTACATTGTTCATCTTAGAAATAGTTTAGATTTCGTTATATCTCTTACACCCTCATCTTTTGCTATTTCTTTATTATCTAGTTAGATTTAGGATTTAAGATCATCATATTGCAAAATTTGATAAATTGGAAAGATACAGTTTGCTTGTAGTAAGGTCCGATTGTGATTACCAGCATTTTCACATATTATCTGAGTTGTTTATGCATTGTCATGACCTGACACCCGAGAGACCTTGGGGTGATTTTCAGATATTTATTGTTGAAGATTATCTTTCAAGAGAGATAGAATATCATTTTCTGTCTGAGTTGTTGCTGTGCAGAAAACACCATCAACAGTGCGATTTGGACCAATCAGGGAAAGCAGGATGTGAACTGTTTGTTGAACCATTTCTGTGTGGAAGTTGGAAAACAAAAGCATGAGGAAATGGAAACATCAAAGGATGTTGGGCTAGATGATTCAGTTGATTTGATCCGAAAGTTGGAAAAGAATGACTTCATAGAGCCTCTTGTGAACGAATGCATATAAGTATGCATTGGACATTCGGTTGTAGGGGTGCTGATAAGCCTAGGAGCTGAAGAGCCGTGAGCCAGAGGGAGAATGATAGAGTGAGGACTGAGTGGCTGGCCAAAAGGCCGAGGCCATGAGGTTGAAGCAGAGGATTGAGAGGCAGAGTTGTGCTGGAATCTCTCCTGATCATGAATGCCATGGTTGATCTCTCTGGGAGAGTTTGCTACCAATTATATCCAGAATGAACAAGATGTAATCTCTGAAAGGCTAAGAGCCTGAAACTATATTGTAACTTTCTGTTGCTGAATAATACAATGGCTCGAACTTTGGAGAGGGGTTTTTTACCCGAAAGGGTTTTCCCCACGTAAAATCTTTGTGTTATGTATTCTATAGTATCTTTCATCTGTGTTGTTGATTGTTGTTGAATTTACATGTGTTTCTCTCAGAAGGATTAATGTGGAAATAAGTGTGTCTGTTTCAGCTTTGGGACATAGTTGTACATGTCTTTGAGGCAACCTAATCAAAATGAAAGTTACTGAAGGCACTACTGTATGGATTTTTCACTAGATGCGCTCCTAGATTTCCTTACAGGACAAAGGAGGCAAGAGACAAGTTCGAGGGGAAGGGAACACCAGGAGGAGCTTCTTCACTGGTGGGAGAAATGACAACACCACCCGAAACTGCCTCCACCTCATCCAAGGAGGCCAAATTATCAGAACCTTCGGGCGACATGGCATTAGCCTGACCACTAGTCCTTCGAATTAGCAGACAATTCTTTCTCAAATGACCCTCCTTCCTGTAGAGATAGCACACACCAATCCCACCAAGGATTTTGACAGGGTAGATGTGGATGGTGCCATCCATTTTAATCCCTATGTTACCAGGTCACTCTACCCCTGGTTTGAGGGAGGTGAGAACCCTCGCATTTAGGTCTGACAATGTGACCCTAAGACTATCTACCCTGATCACATCCCCAAATGGATCAACGATTTGCGGGACAAAAGACCATATATCCTAAGGGATGTTTTTAATTAGCAACCACCTAGGGCTTGAAAGGGCGAGAATTTCATCACAGTTTTCTCCCAAAGACTAGGAAAGAACCCTAAACACATAATTTCTGATGCTCCAATAGGGCTTCTTCAGGATTTTTTCTTGCATATCATGAGTTTTGAAATAAATTAAAAATAATCCTTTTTGTATCATTCTACACAAGGAAATTTGAATATTAATTTTTTTATGCCAAACTAAGTTAAACCAATTATCAAGATATTTCCTCGCAGGGAGGTTCTCCAGGTTAACGATAGCCATGAAAACTGCTACCTTGGATAACCTACCCCTTTCTTTAAGAATAGACTCAAACATATCGACATTAGGAGCAATCACAGTGGTACTCAGAGGAAGCACACAACACTGCCCTCCATCGGCACCGGTGACCTCTATTTCATCTACAAACTCAAGGACAAATTTCACACTATCCTGATAGAAGGATTGTTCACATGCAACAACATTGAAAAAAGATTTGGGGTGGTTAAAATCATTACCTGCCCCCTCATCCTTCACGGGGCCTTCAGGGGGCTCGAGGGGGGGAGTTCCACTTTACATAGTCGAATGGCCCTTCAGGCCAAAGAGCAATTAAGGGGAAAAATTGAACAACACCGCAAGAGGCCGCATAGACAACCAAAGAAAACACAAAGGGAAGACAACAAATGCAAACATATACGGAGGGGAAAGGAGGAAACTTACCTTCGTGGGGGAGGGCCAAGCCTCCCCCACCACCACGCCACCAATGACCTCAGACCAGATCACCACACCAGGATCCTAGTGCCACAACCCGATAATCAAAGGTAAATAATATTAGAAACAAGAGAATCCTAAAATCATATAATTTTATTTTTAATAAATGGTTATCAATTTATTAATAAATTATTCAAATTATGTTCCAATATGTTGTAATACTTGATTTGCTATATTTTCTTAATTTTCCAATAAAATACAAATTAAAAGTATAACATTATTTTTTTCCATATACAATATACCATTTTCTTATCATATAAATTTTATTTCTCACCCATTACTGAAATGTTATAATTTTTCAACTATCTTCCTATTTCTTAAATTATCTTAATTCTTTTTTAGTACAAAAATAAGTTTTCCCCTTCCTTAAACATTACAATAATTCACCCACAACATATATTCTTTCAAGATTTATTATACAAATACTCAATATTACAAAGGATTGCTTCCTATAATTCAGGTATTTATATTCTGACTTATTCCAAAGTTATGTTTTTACATTATTGTTTGTTATACTTTTAGATTATTTGCATTTGTACATAAATTTTTATGAATCATTATAATAATTTTAAAAATATATTTCTTATAAAAAGTGTTATAAATAAATATTTTGATTTATTGGGCAACTTTCATAAACTATACAATAATACTAAGTGTTATTCTAATAGAACTATAAGTCTATACAAAAACCAAATTGAACCTTGACACCAACCCTAAGCCTAATTGAAGCCTTATCAAATGGCTATGTTAATGGAAAGCTAACCCTAAACCCATTTGAATACTTACCCCTATTAAACTCTAATCCTAACCATATTGAAAACCTTACCCCTAATTATAACCATAACCCTAAGTATAAAACTAACCCAAATTATAACCCAAACCCTAACACTATCTCTAACCTTAAACCTATCCTAACATCTAACAATAAACCTAAATCCTAACCCTAACCCCAACTCTAAACCCAATGCCAACCATAACTATAAAAAGTAACCCTAAACCATAAAACCTAATTGTAACCCTAACCTTGTCCTATCCCTATCCATAACCATAATCCTAATGCTAACATAACCCTATCCTTAACCTTTTTCCTAACCATAACCCTAACACTATCCAAAACCCTAATCCTAACCCTAAACCATAACCCTAATCTCAACTCTAATCTCAACCACAACTATAACACAAACCTAACCATAAACCCTAAACTATGAACCCTAACTATAACCCCAACCTAACACTAACCTTAACCAAAAAATAATAATCATAATGATTACCTAACCCTAGTCCTAAGACTATTTTTCATAACCCTAATCCTCACAATAACCCAAACACTAAACCCTAAAACTATTGTATGTTACTTTTAAATATTACATTCAATAAATTAGTTTACATTTAAATGTTACATTATTTAAACTATTGTATGTTGCATTTATATTTTAGCTATGGGTCGAGCAAAAAATATCTTTGAATCTAAGGAATAAAGAAAATAATACCAAAGAGAATTTCAACGAGAATTTTGAAAACGTCAAAAGGAACAAATGATATATGCAACCAAGGATGAGTAGAGACAAGGACGTAGTGATGTAGATAGGAAAAGATATGGAAGAAAAAAAATAGAAGTAATAACACAACAATTGGAAGTTGAACAATCCATTTCACAAAGACATGAAAGATGAACAAATGATCCACAACCCACTAATATTAATAGAAATACATGTTAGTGAACATCTGAATGAAAATCTCATTTAGAGCAAGAGGGAAGGGAACAAAACATTCCACAACCATGGGAAAGGCACATAATTGAAATTGAACAAAATATTCAAATTAATATCAAGGAACAAGCTTTCGAATTAGTAGAATATATTATAGAAGCCCCTAAAAATTTAGGTGAACAAGACTTGTAGTTTGCTTCAAAATCAAATGAAGAAATCATGGAAAACACAAATAGATTAAGTTTGTCAATGATTTTAAAAGAATGCAAATGGTATTTTGTCAACTTATATATAAGTTGGAGTCACCATCAATGTGTTATATTTTCCAAGAATGCTACATTGGATTAAAAGTCTTTCGCATGCCACAAGGTCCTATGTGCAACAAATGTAGACAAGAAAAAGGAAATAATAGATTTTCATATACAAATAATATGGATCTTGGTCTCCAATCAATTGGACTTGAAAACCTCACTCAAGTGGAAGAAATGTTGATTACACATGTTAGTCTTATTTCACAAGTAAAACATGCAACCAATGGTCAATTTAAATACAAAATCCACACAATAAGCTTTCCCCAAAATATAGAAAATGTGTCAAAAAAATTGTCGTATCCAATTAAAGATCTTCCACTTATTATAGTTCATAGAAAGGATCAATGCAACATGAATTATAACTTCACGACTAATATAGAACACATATATAAAGCACTGCAGTACAAAATCATACATGATAGGTTATATTATAATATTTCTAACGATGCAAATTCTCTTGACAATAAATATACCAATAAATTTAGATCAAAATATTTTTTAAAAACTCAAAATGGTGCACATGGAATTTGGTTCTGATAGCAACACGATTATTTTTGTTGGTCCATTGATGAAAACAGATGAGGGTAACATAATTGGTCACACTACAACAATGGCATCAAAACCACCTAATGCACAAAAATAAATGGAGTTAATCCATGCATGGGTGAAAAATCCAATTGTAGATCCAACAACATTAATTGACTACATCCAACTAAATATGGACAATATTGATTGGAATAATGAAGAACAATGAAGAAATGCTTAAAATTATTTACACTATATTATTCACACATTGAATCCTAAACAAGATATCCATCAACAAAACATACAATTATGTTCATAATAAGTTAAAAGTATATGTCTAATCATCTATATCTATTTGTTTCAAATAATAATAATCAATATACACATTATGTTATTTCATTGTAGGCATTCCATAATTTTTCTCAACATCTATGTCTTAAAAACATGAGACAACTCACAAAATCAAATTATGAATTTGACTATGAAGAGATACTAAATACAGTTGAGAGACACATGATGTGTAAAGAGGGTGTATGTCTAAGAAAAAACCGAGAAAACTTGTCTGTAGGTAAATATATCATTGCATATTATTGTACATAATTTATTATTGTAGTAATGTACTAAATTTATAAAATTTTGTTTGTTAATCAAAATCAAGGTATAATGCTCCATGGACATTAAATTTACATGGATTAAAAGTACATGAAGAGATACAAAATGGTGAAAAAAGATTCACATTGTTAAGAAATGATGATAGATTGAAATCACACAATCAACACATACTCCAATTATGGAGAGAAAATATTGGTTGGCAACATGTTCTATCAAATCATGTTGTAATCAAATATATTGCAAAGCATGCAGTCAAAGCAAAAAAGAGCTCAAAAACATAACACCATATGTTAATTCATCCTGCAAACATAGAGAACCTTGATGATTTAGCCACAAGAGCTTATAAGAGGCAAGTCTCAATGAAACAATAATAGAAATGATACTGGAGCTTAGAAAACAAGCCACATGCTCTTAGAACTTCCATTAGAATAGAGTAGTAGAAGTTTTATCAACTTAAATGTATCAAATGAGGTCTTCAAACATGTAGTTTTAAATGATGAAGATGACAATGAAAATAATATAAAAATATAATTTAATAACAATATATTTAATAATATAATTAAAATAATAAAATATTAATAAAAATAATATAATGATAATAATATAACAATATTAATAATAATATAATATTATATTATAATGTTTAATATAATCAATTAATAATATATATTGGTGGGGGCCCTAGCTCGGTTGGCTAAGTAATTCTGTTGCGGCTCTGCTGGTCACGAGTTCTAGTCTCCCCCGTCCCGTGGTACCGGAGGTCGTGTCACACTAGCGCCGCCGGTCACGTTAAAAAGTTTACCAGGCGCACTGCAGTTTATAGGGGGTCGTGCTACCCGATTCCTGCAGTCTAAAAAAAATAAAAAAATAAAAAAAATATATATTAAATCTAATATATTAAACATAAATTAAAAAAAGCCTCGAAAATGATATAACTCAACATATATTATATAGATTAATATTTAAGATATATATGCTAGTTTATTATGCACATTATCCTTATCCCTCCATTATGGATAATTTATAAATAAATAAGTGGAAATAAATAATTTAAACAAATTATTCATTAAATAATAAACATTTTCAAGGATTTCCAAGGTGAATGACACCTATATTGTAACAATCTCCCACTTGACATTTAATTTGTAAATTACCTATTGAAACCAAGAATAATTATACATATGAGACTAGGCCCATGGCCTTCCTCCACCAAGTAAACTTTTCCATGCTAATAGGTTTTGTGAGTGACTCTATAACATTCACCCAAGTGTCAATCTCCCTCAACTCAATATGTCCATTAACAACCATTTCTCAAACAAAGTGATATTGCACATCAACATGCTTAGTCCAAACATGATACATATGATTCTTAGCTAAATATATGACACTTTGAATATCACAACTAATCTCAACCATCTCATTATTAAAACCCATACTTGCACAATATCTCTGTAACCACACGACCTCCTTTGACACATGTGTAGAAACCATATATTCAACCTCAGTAATAGATAAAGCAATTGTGGACTACCTCTTACTGATAGGGAGAGGGGTTGGAGAAATCAATCTCAGATTCCTGCTCTAGGTCTTGCTTGCAAGATCTTCTTGGTGTTCTTCTTCACCTCCTTGACCTTTAGGCCCCTTCACATATTTAGGTGCCCATGGTTCTCCTGGCCAACCCCACTTCCATCACCATGCAAACAACCAAGCCAATCTTGGTGCTCTCTCTGTTGTTCTCTCCTTAGCCCTTAATTTGCCCTAAAGACTAACAATACCTCAACACTCAATTTAGATCTTGCAGGGGTGTCGATATGTCTTTAATAACTTCAAACCATCCTCCTAGGGTTCCTGAAGGGTCACCAAGCTCCATCCTTCCATCGCTTTCACCAAACCCTACAACTAGGGTTAAAAAGGCTACTAGCCTTGAGCCCCAATTAGGCCTCCATTTTCTAGAAAATTGGTCTTTGTTTAAAAACTTTCCAAAAGACACCCATTCTTTCTTTGGGATTCCTAGAAAAAATGCACATCTCTCAAGGATTTTTGAGGTCTTAAGCCTTAACAGACCGTACAAAGCTTGAACTTGAAAATGCACATTTCCTAGGGTTTTTAAGCCTCTGTTTGGCTGCTTTCAAATTGTCTACTAGTTCTCACATCAAATGAAACGATGGAGACTTCTCCTTCAATCCATAGCTAGGTAAGACACTTACCTATCACCTCCAAAAAGAAAATCTTAAAGAACTTGAACCCTTGCAAAGTTCTATGCTTTGCACTTCTTGCCTTTCTAACCGGGCACCATTCTGGCTCACCTAGGGCAAGAACTTTCTAACAGCTCCTGAACTTTCCCAAACCCTGCAGCCTACCTTATGTACAAACATGGAGTCTAGGAACTATTCCCAAAGGGTCATACAATTTGTACGGTGGGAAAGAGGTCTAGCACTCCATTTTCTCAAGACTGCCTGGTTCAGGCCAGAAAAAGAAAGAAATCAAACTATTTACAAACAAAGGATGAAAATGACTCACAAAGGAAAATGAATGGCACAAAAAACTTGTATTCTATCCACACTACATTCTAATTATAGAATAGTAGTTATTTCAATCCATTTAAGGCTTTGTTATGAAGCAAAAATCAGAAATAACCTTCAAGAACACTGTTTTATTCCAACTCACAAAATGTTTCCTCAACACCAATCCTTGTAACCTTATTTACAGGTCGAGACTCACCTTAAATAAGGCTCCACATTTAGTTATCTTCTTTGGTCAGACTTCTTCATGACCTAATGGCCAATGTTACCAAACTCCACTGTGTTTTCTAACTTTTGTCAAGGTTAGCAACTTAAACAAGAATGAGCTTCAAAACCCATCCATACTTTCTACTTCTAATTCCACTGATCACAACAGATCAAAACTTATGCATAATCATCAAATGCTAACTAAATGGTCAACATGACCTTCAAAATAACATATCCAAGCAAAATTTAAACTAGACTGCTTCCTAGGTGTGTTTCCTAGGTGCTCCTGCACCATTCTCCCCCTCCCTGCACAAACACTAAGGAATGGAAGGAGAGATCAATGACAGTTCAATACCAAACTTCTTGAACTGATCTTCTTGTACCCATGTGGCTTCAGATTCATGCTTGTTCTTCCACTTGATGAGGTGCTCCATGTACACCTTATGCCTTGTAGACTTTTGCACTCTTGACTCCAAGATCTTCTCTGCCTGAGGCTTGTCTTGATTAGGTAAGGATACATTGCTGATGTCCTTGAAGATCTCCTTACTGTTTTGATCCACATCATTGACTGTCCCCTTATACTTGATCAAATCAACTACATTAAACACTGGAGAGATCCCTAAATCGGTAGGTAACTCCACCTTGTATGCATTCTTACCATACTTGGCTAATATCTTGCATGGTCCTACTCTTTTCATTTGCAACTTGGTTAACATTCCCTTCTGCAACCTTGACTTATTGAGGTGGACCATGACATAGTCTCCTACTGCAAATTGCACATCTTTCCTTGACAAATCTGCCTTTTCCTTCAACTTTTGTGTAGCCTCGATGACTGTCTTCTTCACCTACTCCTGAATCTCTTTCATGGTCTGACTGAAGTCTTCTGCATGTCCACTTCTATGTTCCATAGCTCCAAGATCTCTGAGCTCACATATGCCTCTTGGGTGCATCCCATACACAACTTCAAAAGGACTCTTCCCTATGGTCCGGTTCACACTATCATTGTAAGCATACTCAGCTTGTGAGATAACCATATCCCATGTCTATCCATACTCCTTAGTTAGGCACCTTAGAAGGTTACCTAGCACCCTGTTAACCACCTCTGTTTGACCATCGGTCTGAGGATGGTAAGCTGATCCAAATGATAAATTGGTACCTAATATGCTCCATAGAGTCTTCCAAAAATGACTCATGAACTTCACATCCCTGTCTGAAACAATGCTCAAAAGCAATCCATGGATCCTTACAACTTCCTTGAAGAAGAGATGAGCTATGTAACTAGCATCATGAGTAGTTTTGCAAGGGATAAAATGACTCATTTTGCTAAATCTGTCCACTACTACATAGACACTGTCAAAACCAGTCTTGGTCTTAGGAAGGCCTACCACAAAATCCATGCTTACACACTCCCATGGTCTGTTAGGAATGGGTAGGGGTTGATATAGACGAGCATTACTAGCTCCTCCCTTAGATTTCATACACACAACACATTGTTCCACATACTTTCTAACATCTCTTTCCAACTTAGGCCAGTAATAGAATCTTTGCACTAGTTCTAAAGTATTGTTGATGCCAAAATGTCCACTAAGACTTCCATTATGCTTTTCTTGAATGAGATTTTCCCTCGTTGACCCTCTTGGAACACATAACTGATTTCCTTTAAACAATAACCCGCTTTGCAATGTATACTTTGAGTATTGGCTATGAAAATGATTCTCAAAGTTAGAACATACCTTGTAGACCTCTGAAAAGTCTTCATCTTCCCCATAGAGATCCTTGAAACTCTCTATGCCAATGCTCTTGATTTGTATCTCTTGCACTGTCAACAATCTCCTTCTCAATGCATCTGCTACTTTGTTTAGCTGTCCCTTCTTGTGCTTGATGGTGAAGGTAAAAGCTTGGATGTATTCCATCCACTTCAAATGCCTATTACTCAACTTCTCTTGAGTGTTGATATAGCTGAGTGCTTGATTGTCAGTAAACACCACAAACTCTTTGGGTAGGAGATAATGCCTCCACTTCCTCAGTGACTGCACTAAAGCATACAATTCTAGGTCATAGGTAGAGTACTTTTGTTTAGCTTCATTAAGATTTTCACTAAAGAAGGCTATAGGCTTTCCCTCTTGACTTAGCACTCCTCCTACTGCCACTCCACTTGCATCACATTCAACAATGAACAATTTGTCAAAACTAGGTAATAAGAGAATAGGTTGAGTTGCCACCTCTTGTTTTAGTTTCTCAAACCCTTTCTCAGCTTCTTGAGTCCACACAAACTTAGTTTTTAAACCACCCTTGATTGTATCTAGGACTGGTGCACATATACCACTAAAGTTCCTTATGAATTTTCTATAAAATTGGGCCAATCCATGAAAACTTCTTACCTTTGTCCCTGTGGTTGGTGTAGGCTAGTTTAGGATGGCTTCCACCTTGCTTGGATCCATCTTCAATGATCCTTTGGACACTACAAAACCCAAATATACAAGCTCTTGCTTAAAGAATTCACACTTCTCTAGATTGATTGCCAACTTCTCCTCTTGCAACCTTCTAAGAACTAACTCCACATGTTTTAAATGCTCTTCTATTGTCTTGCTGTATATGAGGATGTCATCAAGATACACTACCACAAATATCCCTGTAAAATCTTTAAGCACTTCATTCATGAGCCTCATGAATGTGCTAGGGGCATTAGAGAGGCCAAATGGCATAACTCTCCACTCATACAACCCATCATTTGTCTTAAAATTTGTCTTCCACTCATCTCCATCCTTGATTCTGATATGATGGTACCCACTCTTGAGATCCAACTTAGTGAAGTACTGAGCTCCTCCAAGACAATCCATCAAGTCTTCAATTCTAGGAATAGGGAACCTATACCTAATGGTGATCCTATTTATTTCTCTAGAATCGGTGCATAACCTCCACTTACCTCCCTTCTTGGTTGCTAAGACCACTGGTACTGCACATGGGCTGATGCTCTTTTGAATCAATCCTTGATCCAACAGCTCTTGCACTTGCCTAGCTACCTCTAGATTCTGATATGGTGTAAGCTTATAAGCTGCTTTGTTAGGCAATGAGGCTCCAGGTATGAAGTCAATTTGATGACTTATGGCTCTCCTTGGTGGTAAAATTGCAGGTGCACCATCACTTACAATGCCCTTGAACTGATCCAACAACTTTAGGACTGCTCCGGGTATGACTGTCTTTTCAGCCTTATCTCCTTCTTTAGGTTGTAACATAACCACATATCTTTCACCCCTTTGATGTAGGTTGTTAAGGAACTCCTTTCCACTACTCAACATGACACTTGGTGTCTTTGACTGTCCCTCTTCTTCTTCTGACATTGATTGCAACTTGAAAGTCTTCCCATCCTTCTTGAATGAAATGCTATTCTCTTTCCCATCATACATGGCACTTCTGTCATACTGCCATGGTCTGCCCAATAGTAGATGGCATGCATCCATGGGTAAAACATCACAAACTAACTTATCGTTATACCCTCCGATGGAGAACTCCACCGTTACTTGCTCATTCACTAGGACACTCTGCCCTTTGTTGAGCCATGTTACCTTGTAGGGGTTAGTATGGGGTACCTTCTCCAATTTCAGTTTCATTGCTGCCTCCTCTGAGATAATATTGTCTATTGAACCTGAATCTACTATGACCTTGCATACTTTACCAAGTATCTTGCACCTTACTCTAAATAGAGCTCTTCTTTGTTTTGGTTCTTCCTTGACCGGTTGTCTGATCAAAACTCTACTAAACATCGGATTCTCTCCCATCTCAGATTGAATGTGACTAACCTCAGATGACTTAGGACTCATGTTGTCCTCTTGTGCATAAGCCACTCTCTTCTCATTGCTTGATGAAGATGCTTTCTCCGGGCACCTATAAGTTGGATGTCCAACTTGACCACAATGGTAGCACTTCATGTTTGCAAAGTATGAATTGCTCCTGCCTGCTCCTCTTCCTCTATTTGAACCTCCTTGAGGTCCTCTACCTCTGTTATATCCTCCTCTAGAAGATGATTCTCCTCCATGCTTTGTGAGTTTAGACTCTCCTTGGTTTCTTTGGTCATTGCCTCTACCTTGGTAGCCACCTTGCTGTCCTCTTTGATCTCTTTGATCTCTACCTTTGCCTCTACCCTTAGAAGCATGGTCTTGCTTTCTCTTGTTTCTTTCCTCAATCTTGATAGCCAATTGGTAACATTGATGTACTATCTTAGGACTTAAAAGAGCCATCTCCTCTTGAATGTTCCATTTCAAGCCATTAAGATACCTAGCCACCTTGAGACTTTCATCTTCTATAACATTAGACCTCATACAAAGTTTTTGAAACTCCTCTACGTAGGTATTCACATCTTGGTCTTTCTACCTCAAGCTCTGTCTCTTCTTGTGTAACTGAATTTCATAATCATCTGGCATGTATGCTTCTCTTACCTTGGCAACCATTCCTTTCCAAGTTGTAATAGGTTGCTTGCCTTCCTTTTCCCTCTCTGTCTGAATGAACTTCCACCATGTCAAGGAAAAACCTCTTAGTCTTGATTTGGCCACCTTTACCTTTTGTGCCTCAGTGACCTCATCACATTCAAAATGGTTTTCCATACCCTCTATCCAATCCAAAACTGAATTAGCTTCCATTTTTCCACTAAACAATGGTATGCCTTCAAGTGCTTTTCCACTCAAAGCCTTCAATGCCTTCAATAAAGGCTCTTCTTTCAAAATAGGGTTAGGTTCAGGGATCTTGTCTTCCTCTGCAACCTCTTCTTTCTTTGGTACCCTTCCTTCTACCTGCACATCATTCAGTGCTTGCTCAAGTTGTTCTATCCTTTCCCTCAATAACCTATTGTCTTCCTCTTGTCCTTCAACAATCTTGGCCAATTGTGCATTTGTCACCATGATGGTAGAATCACTAGACTCAACCTCTGACATATATTATACTATCCCAAATCTTTTACTTGCTCTGATACCAATCTGATAGGGAGAGGGGTTGGAGAAATCAATCTCAGATTCCTGCTCTAGGTCTTGCTCGCAAGACCTTCTTGGTGTTCTTCTTCACCTCCTTGACCTTTAGGCCCCTTCACATATTTAGGTTCCCCTAGTTCTCCTGGCCAACCCCACTTCCATCACCATGCAAACAACCAAGCCAATCTTGGTGCTCTCTCTGCTGTTCTCTCTTTAGCCCTTAATCTGCCCTAAAGACTAACAATACCTCAACACTCAATTTAGATATTTCAAGGGTGTAGATACGTATTTAATAATTTAAAACCATCCTCCTAAGGTTCCTGAAGGTTCACCAAGCTCCATCCTTCCATCGCTTTCACCAAACCCTACAACTAGGGTTAAAAAGGCTACTAGCCTTGAGCCCCAATTAGGCCTCCATTTTCTAGAAAACTGGTCTTTGTTTAAAAACTTTCCAAAAGACACCCATTCTTTCTTTGGGATTCCTGGAAAAAATGTACACCTCTCAAGGATTTTTGAGGTCTTAAGCCTTAACAGACCGTACAAAGCTTGAACCTGAAAATGCACATTTCCTAGGGTTTTTAAGCCTCTATCTGGCCGCTTTCAAATTGTCTACTAGTTCTCACATCAAATGAAATGATGGAGACTTCTCCTTCAGGCCATAGCTAGGTAAGACACTTACCTACCACCTCCAAAAAGAAAATCTTAAAGAACTTGAACCCCTGCAAAGTTCTACGCTCTGCACTTCTTGCCTTTCTAACCGGGCACCATTCTGGCTCGCTTAGGGCAAAAACTTTCTAACAGCTCCTGAACTTTCCCAAACCCTACAACCTACCCTATGTACAAACATGGAGTCTAGGCACTGTTCCCAAAGGGCCTTACAATTTGTATGGTGGGAAAGTGGTCTAGCACTCCATTTTCTCAAGACTGCCTGGTTCAGGCCAAAAAAAGAAAGAAATCAAACTATTTACAAACAAAGGATGAAAATGACTCACAAAGGAAAATGAATGGCACACAAAGCTTGTATTCTATCCACACTACATTCTAATTATAGAACAATAGTTATTTCAATCCATTTAAGGCTCTGTTATGAAGCAAAAATCAGAAATAACCTTGAAGAACACTGTTTTATTCCAACTCACAAAATGTTTCCTCAACACCAATCCTTGTAACCCTGTTTACAGGTCGAGACTCACCTTAAATAAGGCTCCACATTTAGTTATCTTCTTTGGTCGGACTTCTTCATGACCTAATGGCCAACGTTACCAAACTCCACTGTGTTTTCTAACTTTTGTCAAGGTTAGCAACTTAAACAAGAATGAGCTTCAAAACCCATCCATACTTTCTACTTCTAATTCCACTGATCACAACAGATCAAAACTTATGCATAATCCTCAAATGCTAACTAAATGGTCAACATTACCTTCAAAATAACATATCCAAGCAAAATTTAAACTAGACTGCTTCCTAGGTGTGTTTCCTAGGTGCTCCTGCACCACTTACTCATCCAACTAGCTGCACCATCAAACAATGTAAATACATACCCATTGGTAGACATCCTAATATCTATATCACATGCCCAATATGCATCCACAAATACCTGTATGTCCAATGTCTTACCCATACTGTTAGCAGTAGAATAAATGAAGCAATACTTTGAAGCACCCCACAAATATCTAAACACTTGTTTAATATAATTCCAATATTCTCTACCTATGTTAGACATAAACCTACTTAAAACTCCCATTGCTTGTGAAATATTTGGTCTAGTGCAAATCATTGCATACATAAGATAACATGTAACACATTATACATGTGCTCTACATCATCTTCATTCTTAGGACGCATGTCTAATGATAGCTTAGTACCAATAGGAAAAGGAATACTCACTAGCTTACACTCTTGTATATGAAACCTCTACAATATAGTATTAACATACTTTATGAAATCCAAAGTGTTCTATTATTCCAATCCATTTTTATTTATATTCCAAGAATATATTGTGCTCTTCTAAGATCCTGCATATCAAACTCACCTGAAATTTTGGCTTTAGGTTCCTTGAATATGTCTTTAGAATTTGTTTAAAATAATATATCATTCACATATAAAATAATTATTAGTATTTGATCACCAATACATTTAATACACACAATGATCTTCCTCGCTTCTAATAAAACCCAATTTTGTTACATATGAATTGACCCTTTGATACCACACTCTTAGAGACAATTTCAAACCATAACTAGACTTCTTTAACCTACAAACTAATTTTTATTTCCCTTTTACCTCATAACCTTTCAATTGTTGCATGTATATTTCTTCTTCAAGATCATTATGTAAAAATATAGTCTTAACTTACATTTACTCAATTTCCCAATTATATACAGAAGAAATGGATAAGAAAACTCTAACAAAAGAAATCTAAGCAACAAGAGAAAATATCTCACCAAAATCAGCTCCCTCTTTCTGTGAGTAACCTTTGGCCACTAACCTAGCCTTGCACCTTTATAGTGAACCATTTACATGTCTATTTTTCTTGAAGATCCATTTACATCCAATGACCTTCCTATATTTGGGCAAGCACACAAGCTACCAAGTGTTATAGGATTTTAAAGCCACCATTTCCTCCTCCATGGCTTTCTTCCAAAATTCATTCTCATTAGACTAAATAGCTTCGGGCTATAAGAACTTGGTTCATCATTAGTACTCAATAAAGCATAAATACAATGAAAATCAAGTGAACTATACCTCTCAAGTGGATTTTGTTATCTTTTGGATCTTCTAGGAGGAGTGTACTAAGCTTCTTCATGTTCTTCAACTTCCTCATTTGGGTCAACCTATTGAGAACTCCCACTCAAACTTTCACCTACCTCACTTTCCTCCAATCCATCTTCATGTTCTTCCACTAGTGTATTTTCTTGCTTAATTTTAAAATACATATTTTTCTTACCATTTTTATCCTTTGGTTGTTCAAGTTCATAAATAGCTATAGATTTCCTAAAAATCACATCTCTATAGTATACAATCTATTTTATTAGTTAATTCCAAATTTTATAACCTTTTACATTCTCTCCACAACCAACGAAAACACTCTTCTAAGATCTAGGGTCCAATTAAGACTACTTTTATTTAGGCACATGAACATAAGACTCACAACCAAAGACCCTTAAATGTGAAACAAAAGGTTTCTTACTTGTCTACACTTTATAATGCATTACATTACAAGCTTTACAAGGTCTATTAATTATAATAAGCAATACTTACAACTTATGTCCATAAACATTTATCAAGTTGTGCTTTGCTTAACATGCTCCCTACTCTTTCCATTAGTGATCTATTCATCCTTTCTGAAACTCCATTTTTTTGAGAAGTGTATGGAGTAGTCTTTTATCTTATAATTATTTCATTCTTACAAAAAAATTCAAATTCCTTAGAGTAATACTCTCCTTCGTTATTCGATCTCAATGGTTTTATTTTAGACCTTGTTTGTGTTTCAACCAAAACTTTAAATTCCTTAAATTTGTTAAACACTTTAGATTTACGATGCATAAAATAAATCCAAGTAAACTAAGATGCATCATCAATAAAAGAGACAAAATTTTGATTTTTCCCAATTGAAGCAACATCCATTTGACCAAACATATCGAAATTAATTAAATCCAACTTGTTCTTTGATTTGAAATTTCTATAAGGAAATGAAGTTCTATGTTGTTTTCAAAATGCACAATTTTCAAAAAAATCCAAAGGTTCATCAAATAAGGATAAACCATCAACTAAATTTTTATTTTTAATGATTTTAAACCATTTTAACTTAGGTGCCTAAAACATTGATGCCACAACATACAAGATTTTTTAATAGATACAAGAGTTGATTTTACATAAGTAGAAATATTTACCTTAAATAAAGTGTCTATCTTTGACCCTTTAGCTATCACCAAGCTTCCCCTCACTAATTTGCAACTAGACTCATCAAATGTCACATGTATTCTTGTATCATTAAGCTTCGAAACAAAAATTGAATTCTTCACTAAACTAGGAATATGCAAAACATTATTAACAAATTTAATTCTCCCATCACTAAAAATTAACTTTACCTTGTCTTTACCAATTATCTGGTAGGTATTTTTGTCATTGAGATGCACATTTCCGCCATCATGATTTTTGTAGGAGGTGAACCACTCCTTATGAGAATTCATATGATATGAACATCTCAAATCAATTAACCACTTCTCATAAAAAATAGAATCAATTTTCTATGCTAGAATCCCATTGCTTCTTTTTACTCTTGCAATATTTCTTGACATGCCCTCTTTTCCCACATTCCAACATCTTACTTGGTTCTACTTTCCAGTGTTGGATGGATCCCAAGACTTGGATTTCTCCTTTTTTTCCTTATATACCTTTTTCCTATTTTGATCTTCCCTTAGACCTTCCCCTAATATTGAGAACATATTTTTCTTTAGACCCTTCCATAGTTGTTCACTGTATTTCCTCAGATAAAATTTGTGCAACCAAAGCATCCAACTTTGAGCTTGCTAAGATTTTAGAACTAATAGTCATAACATATGTCTCCAAGTCTCGGGTAAAGAAAAAAATAGTGTTAGAGTTGATGATTTAAGCCCATAGGTCCCATAAGTCACCTATATGCAATTATCATGTCACAAACGAGAGATCAAAACAAGGTATTGTGATCAACAACCTAAGAAATTGTATTGATATAATAACCCAAATGAATGATTACAATGTAAGGGTAAATGGTTATAAAAGAAAAAAATCAAATCCTAGATGAGGGTTTGATTAGATTGAGACAAGTGTCATGATCTAATACAATGGAACAATACAATCTAAATATAACTCAATCTAATAATAAAAAAAGCAATTCCTAAGTTTAGATTAAGTAATTAAAGTAAAAGGTTCCTAATAGTTAATTAATTATTAGGCGATGACCTATTTACTTCCAACACCCCCTTAAGATCAACTTAGGGAGAACTAAACAACTAATAAATAATACAATGATGGATGTAAAATGGGTCCCGGATACAAGGTCTAACGAGGTACCCATGAACAAGCAACTACAATATCTCATAACTAGAGAAAAGGAGAAAATATCATGAGAAGAAAATCCTCTTCAAAATGGAGATAAAAGAAAAGGAAGTGTACATGTGATAAAGAAATATAAGACTCAAAATTTCCCCCGAAGTGCTACTTTGATCATATAAGTACAATCAAGATCCCCCCAAAGGAGAGACAATATGAGACAATGAATCCCACCAAAAGGAAGTAGATCCTCTACCAAAAGTGAATGATTGAAGATGAATGTTCAAAATGATCCAAAAATGTAAAAAATTGTTCTACCCTTTAGGAAGAAACACATCCAATGGTGAATGTAGAAGAAAATCTCTTAGGAGAAGAGGTCTCATTGATGAGCCCAATTAATGGCTCAATTTTGATAGGGTTCATTATATATATTTGTTGTTGCTATCATAGAATTTGACACTTGGTTGTTGATATTTTCGTTAAAACCATAGACCTTGGGCATAAGTTTATCCTTGTGACTTTTAATGACATTATCATGCTATGTGAATTATCTATGTTGATTTTACAAGTGGTTGAATGAATGTTGCTAAGGTAATTATAGATATGTAGTTGTTTGTGTGTGCTAATGTTATTATGCAAGTTTCCACTAAAATGTTGATGTCAACAAAGCCTGCCAAGTGGGAGAAACTCTTGCCAGCTGGTTGGTTACCAAGAAGGTCAAGAAGATGATCATTAAGAGGTCAAAGGAGGGAAAACTCTCATGGAGGGAAATTCCCAATTCAAATAAAATAATGTAACTACCTTTTTAATGGTCATATTTGTTTGTTGAGCAAATCTAGGAAGTGCGTTGTGCTAGATTCTCATTGGAGCAAGTATGCTTTGACCAATTTAGCGCATGCGTAACTTCCTCCGTCTTTTTCTATGCTTTCAATAAGTGGCATCTTCCTATTTTGATGGAGTCAAATACCTAGGTAGTTAGGGTTAATCAATAGTTTTTCTCTCTATAAATAATGGTTAGATGCCCCTTTTGATAAGGTTAGACATTCTGAGATTATACTTGCATTTTCTAATTTTAGTAATACAGTTATATTGTTGAGATGTTGTAATCATGTTTTCAAGAAATAATATGATATTCTGAGTTGTTGCATTTGAGTTAGCTTAAGAGAGACTCACTCAAGGGGGCCCACTTGGTGAGAATTCCACCTATTTAGTTTAGAAGTTATTTTCTGTCTAGTAGTTAGTTTCAGTTTTAGCAACTTTCTATTTCTGCAGCCACTGAAATTTTGTTCTGTGACTGTTCCTGCAGCTAAGGAAGACAAAGTAGTTTCTTGTATGTTTGCTGGAATTTCCATTTCTATCATTCATTTTTCGTCCAGTTGTTAATGCTTAGTGCAGATGTTGATTTATGCTTAGTGTTTAAGTTGATTTCTTTCTAGCATTTCATTTCCAGTATTGTTTCTTTCCTAATTTATGGATGATTACAATGGAGTCCGAGTGCACATACAATGCTGAACCATTTCAAGTTTACGTCCCTGGGTTGACAATGAAATGCACCTTCATGATGAGTAAGATAGCTACTTAATGCATATGTCCAATCTCTAAGTCATAGCTCTAAGGGATTAGTTATTAAACCATTAGAGGAGGTCAACACTCATGATGTGTGCCACCAAAAATGCTCAAGGGTCCACATGTCTGAATCAAATGAAGCCAAATCTAATGAATCAAATATAAACAACCCCAAAAGAAAATGTTGATGTGATGACAGGTGGGCCATAGCTATCATCAAAGTGGAAGTGAATGTCCTCAAGGGTGTCCCCAATATTAGCAATGTGTGACTCAAGAAATAGCTCTGCAATGGCTGGAAAGTAGTCATCTCACAAAGCTAAAACTAAAAGACTATAAATATCCTGCTGAAGTGAACAGATCTCTATAGATACAAGAGGTGGAGGATGTAGAAGCTCAACACAAGTCTCATGAACCATGGCGGGTGATGGAAGTAAACATAGGTTCAAGTGACAAAAAATATCCTTGAATATCTGATCCACTCTAGATGCATGAGAGCGAAGAACAATCAATGCTAGTGCAAGCTCATCTAGATTAAAATGGGAGAAGACATACAATCTAGAGGTATGATCTACTATCCCAACTACAAGAATATATCTATTGTGTAGGTCTCTAATAAGCACTAAATCAAGTGTGAACTCTACTATCATACCCGCCCCACTATGTGCAATTTGAGAGATGGAAAAGAGATTGAAAGATAATGAAGGGACACAAAACACATCATGAAATGTGACATCATCAACATGTCTATAGATCCTTTCCTAGTAACAACCATATAAGTGTTATTTCGCATCAAAATATGTGGTAATGTGTGTAGACATGGAAAATGTACTGATTGACATTGCACATCTAATCCCGACTACTAACACCGTTTCATCCTAAATCATTCCTCGGTTTAACCATTTAATCAAATACCCTTATTTGATTAGATTCATCAATCTTTCTCTCTCAATTAAATAAATCATTTATCTAATTAAGTCATTCTTTCTTGTTAATTAAATCAATCAGTCTGATCTAATTATCCCTATTTAATTAAATAATCAATTTTATTTGATTAAATCCCTAAAGTCTATCTCATTAAATTAAATAAATTAAAACCTTATTTGATTTAATCTAACTTTAGCTCCTTTAATTAATTAAATAAAAAATCCTTATTTAATTAATCCTTTTATCATATTCTTCTCATATTTGATATAAATCAACCCATAAATCTAAGTCAAATTTGTCGCATCACCTAATCCTTCATTAATTTAATTAACCCTTGATTAATTTAATCCTCTTTCATGTCCCATCCTCTAGCTTTTGCCACTTGCACATGAAAATAGATTTAATTCATTTATTAAATCCCTATTTTCTCTCAAGATGGCATAATAGAGAATATTCCTTCAAATTTGAATTCAAATCCAAGTGGACTTTGTCCTTCCAACAAGGCATTGACTTCACCTAATAAGTCCTTTTTTCCTTGAGCCAAGTGACATTTAAGACATTATTTTTCCCTCTTACATGTCATTTCACTAATTTCAAATATCACCTAATTGCATTTATGGGCACATTCATCAAAATGTGCACATCCTCCATCCATCCATCTCTTGACAAGTGGCACCTTTCCATTGGTTGAATGTTAGTCCCACATTGCTTCATTTTGGGCATTTCTCCAACTTGTCATTCTATAAATAAGAGGCTTCATTCCTCATTTTAGCATCCACAATTTGAGCAAACTTACTATACTCAAATCCATACTCAAGCATAGTAATTCTCATCTATTTTATCAAGTTTTATAGCTAGGTTATGTAGATTTTCGTCATGGAGCATGTTTGAATCTTCATCAAGTGGATCACTCTTCATCACACATAAATCTTGCATCATAGGAGTTGGGAAAGGGCCTATTTTCACATCAAATTGGCACCAATTCCCCCATGGTATCAAGAGTTTTCTTGTTTAATTAGGATTCAATCTCTCTTATTGCTTTCTTATTGTGTTCATCATTTCATTTCCTAATTTAAGCTTTGTAAATGGATTTCATGGGGAACTTAGATTCTAACTTGCATTTCAATCTTCTAATATGTGTGTTTGTTGTGTTTTGCAGGTGCTAGGATCTTGGGTTCACAATGTGTAAGGCTCATATGAAGAGAACATACTCGATGATGAAGTCATGTGATGTGAGGCTCCTAAATCAAGAAACCATTTGTTGGACTTTAGATTTGTGGATGCAAAGAGAGCATGGCCTTTCATCTTGTCTACTCCATGTGGCATGGTGGCTGACCCTGATTGTGAAGGTTCTGAAGTGGAAGAAGAGGATGAAGGAAACTAGATAATATTCTTATGTAGAAGATGCTTCAACTCTTCAATCTTCTTTGCATAACATTGATGTTCATCATGTCATGTCTTTGTGCAATATATAAATTTTGGTTGATCCTTCTTGGATGAGTCCCCCTTAGAAGAGGAATAAGAATATAAGGTGTCATGTGAATGGTATTCCTTGGATTTCTCATGTGACTTGGAATCCTTTTGTTTTTGTTTCTTTCCTTTGCTATTTGAAGCCTTCAGATCTCTAGTGCCTAGTGACGCAATAAGATATTGTGAATTAGAAGAATTCAATGAACCCATCTGTAGCAACTTTTCCTGCTACTGAGTGATGTATCAAAATCATCAAGTGAAGGCATAGTGCATTTGGTACCAAGTGCATCTCTAGTGACATAAAAGTTAGAAACAAAAACTGAATAATCAAGGCCAAGCTTGATAAGGATGGAAATAATCAATTGAGTGTCACATTTCTAAATTCCACACTATCAATTATAATTATAGAGACTTAATTTTGGCGAAGAAGTCCTGGATGCTATCAAAATCTCTAGGAGTCAAATCGATAAGCTCATTCTCCAAAAAAATCCTCTCAAAGTATCCCACTTCCCAAGCAAGGACCCCAATTGTTTCTAGATCTAATTGGGCGTGGTGTAAGATTCAACATGAAAGAGAAGATCAAGAGACATAGACATGCATTTCTCTTCTCTAAAACTCTTGTAGGTTCAAGTTTTGTACCCATGGTCACTATGTATAACCCTGATTTCTTTAGATGTATCTCCATTTATTTTTTCGAACTGGATAGTATTTGTATGGAGTGAGTGGAGCAATGTGCATTGGATCTATGATGATTTGATTAAAAAGGTACATAAATTAATTGATACAACAATATAGACCCCCTCAATGTAATAAATTTCCCTTTGATCCCAAAATTTTTGACCTGTTTGCATGTTTTCCAAGAAAATAACCAAAAATAAAAAAATGACATTTGACTAAAATAATAGATATGTGGTGAATTTTCTATAAAATAGACTTGATATCTGAAAACAAAATTGATTCAACTTTTTCGATGTTGTTTGAATCATGAAAATTTGATAATCGGGTCAAAAGTTATAACCTCTTGAGTGAAAACAACTTGATCTAACTTTAGAGGCCTGTGGAATTAATAAGGAGAAAAAATTGGAAAAATCACCTACACCACTAGATTGGGCCCCAAACCAATTTTCTAACAATATATGGATTGTGAAAAATGAAGATTGTATGTACAAGATATACTTGATTTTATTAAAATTGCCCAATCTGCCTTAGAAAGTGACCTAGAGGGATAAAATGGTCAACCCTTGGGCATATGGAAGCCCAATCACCAATTGGGGTGCTTAGGGATGGGGCCCTAGCCCCTGGTCACCCATGTGACTCAGATGGGGTGCTGGGGCGCATAGCTGCTCTACCAGAAAATGACCCACATTAGTGATGGCGATGTAGTGGTGTGGGAGTGGTAGGATTGGATAATATTCTCAAAGAATATTTGGCTAGACAATTTCAGTGGCTGCCCAAAAAATTAAAAAATTGCTAATTAAAAAAAATATTGTGTTTTTTAAATTTGCTAGATTTTTTTTAACAATTGTCGTTGTAAAGATTTTTTTATTTGTACTAGACATGCACAAACCAGAGATAGCGACCATAGCCATACAATGCCAAACCTATATGACCATACAAATCTGTACGGTTGTAGGGATTCTTGTACCTTGAAAACTATGTGCTCCAAAAAATTGCCCAAAAGGTCAAAGTCTCATATTTTTCCAAAACAACAGTCGATTCTTAGGTTTTTGGTCACTCCAAATGCAATGGTGAGGTTTTTTTTGCTCAAAGATGCACCATTTTTTTTCTCAATATTGGATCCCTCAAATTTTGAATAGGAGGTTACAAATCTAAAGCTTTGATACCATGTTAGAGTTGATGATTTAACCCCAAAACTCCTATAAGTCATGTGCAAGAAATTATCCTATCACAAATGAGAGATCAAAACAAGATGACATGCTCAACAATGATGCAAGAGGGTACTCCTCTTTGTCCACAACCACTCACAAAATACAAAATCACAAGCAAAACTTTTCCTTAATCCAACATTAAAATTTAAATACACAAAGATTATAACAAATAATAACATTTGTATTTTATTTAAAACAATCACATAACTACATCAAATTGCAAAATTTATTATTTACAATTGACCTTCTCTGGACTCTTTCTCTTCACTCAGCTCACACACAACCTCCATTGTCTCTTCTGTATTTTCCAATCTTCCAGCTAAGTGGCACACCTCTTTTACACCCCTGCACACATATCTTTATCAATCTACTCCCTTGCTCCTATGCGACACTTCTCCACAACTGTCCTTTCTCTAAGTACTTAAATCATTCAATTTAAAACTTTAAATCCATGCACAAATTCACTTTCAATATTCTACGTTGCCTTGGTCATATCTTCACTTTGCATTTATTTAAATATGTTTGTAAGCATTCATTATGCTTACTCAACTCTGCATCTCACTCCCACGAAGCCACCAAACTCTTAACCATCCACCTTTGTTTGTAAGTGTAGCCTTGGAATGGTTTAATTTGCAACTTATGGTATTCATGCGCCTCCCTCTCTTTCCTTTGGCACCATTTTTCTACTCTAATGTGCAACATGCACCTATGTTGCCTTCTCACCCTTACACAACTCCTATCTCTCGTTTTTCATGCTACGCCTTCTCCCACCTATTTGCAAACTCTCTTCCCTTTATTTATTTTTTTGTTGTGTAATATCTATTATCTCTTGGCCTTCCTTTTGTTGTGCATATTTTTTTTTCATTCTTAGCATCTCTTTTTTTATCCATTTACATATTCCTTTGTTTTAAATTTTTAAAACTCTCTTGGCTATTGGGTTTCTCTGCTTATACAATGTTTTTACATTGGCTATTGATTTCCCATTGAAACCAATTAAATAATTTTTGATATTCCACATTGTTGTCTACTCTACCATCAATTTGGATAAGACTGAATAAACTAATTTGATGAGATTAGGAGTTTGAAGGTGAAAAATTGAAAGTTCTCTAATTCACATGAAAAATTGTGAGAAGGTTTGGAATGATGTTCTCAGGTGCCCTGTAAAATGATTTTACTCCAGCCCTCCAAAATCTTGACATTTTTAAAATTTTCATAGACTGGAGATATTTTTAACAAACTTTCGACTTTAAAATATCTCAAACTAGGAAATATATTCAACTTTGATTCTTTTTAAAAATTTCACATGGTACCTTCAAAAATTCCCTTTCAAAAGGATTTTACTTGAGGCCTTACAAGTTTTCGAAAAATAATTTTCAAAAACTACCCGTGGAGCCCAAAAACAACGTTTTGGCAAAAACTTCAAATTGAAAATTTGATTGCATAGTCAAGTTCCTTATGCTGAGAGATGTCAAACACAACCAAGACAAACCAAAATTGAGTAAAAAAAACCAACACTATTTTTGGTTTGTGTTGATCACCTATCCACCCGAGTGCTCCTGCATTAGACACATTAGGTAAGAAAGATTGTGAGCATAGGCTCACAATGGTGGACTTGAGTAGTTGCATTACTCTTTTAGGCTGCCATCAACCTGCAACAAACTCCTTCACTGTCGAAAGTGCTCAAGATCAATCTTTTTGATGAGTGTTCTAAATGATACTTTAAATGTTCATTTTGTGCTCACTAAAACTTTATTATACTATTGATTAACAATGTTGGTGGTAGAATATATGCTTTTATGTTTGCTTGTTTTGCTATATATTTAACTAATTAGGGAATACATTAGAAATGATATTTTGCATTGGATATATCACTTTTAATGATGTTAATGATGGAATGATTATTCAAATTGAAATATGTGTTATCACATTAGCATCCTATTTTTGAGGATTCCGTTCAGGTGATTAAAGGCTTACTTCATGATGTGGATTTGTAAAACTCTTTGTTTAACAAATGTGGAATCAATCGTGCTATTGATCATTCTAACTGGATACTAATTCATCATAATTTCAAATCAACTTCTCTTGTCAGTTGGGAAACTTCTTGTTTCAGCTGTTAGGCGGCGAATTTCTCTTTGATATTTTCAGTTTTGTTTTATTTTTAGCTTTCCGCTTTGTATCTTGGCGGTTAGTGCCATGATTTTGAATTCAAATAAGGTATATTCCTATAAATATCCATCTTTAGGGATAGTCTGGAGTTAGATATTTTTTTGCTTAATATTGTAATGACTGTAATACACACTTTTGGTTTCATCGCCCTATTTGGGCTAATTTGAATGCAAATAAGAAGTTAATCCAAATCTCAGGGTAAACCCACAAAAGTGGTTTACAATTCCAGTGAGGAAGGAAAACTCACAAAAAATGACCCCAAGACAAAAACATGTGATATTGGGGGTTCGTATGAACCTACTAGTTTGAGCAAACCCATTTGAATCTTGCCCACCAAAAAAACCAAAAAAATGCATTAGGAAGGGTGGTTCGCTCGAACCCCTAGGGGTTCATACAAACCCCCCTTATCCCTCATTTTGCCCCTGAAACACAAAAAAAACCTAAATTTTTTCACTTCAGAGCTCGGTTTGAACATGAAAATGGCGAAGACTTCACAAACCCAACTGGAATTAGGTAGTCCTCAGAATGAGCTATCCAACAAATATAATTTTAATATGTTTTGGTTTTATTATGTATTTATTTTTTAGTTTTATTAAACATAGGTTTTTCACCGAAAATGAAGGTCTTTGTTCTGCACATGTGGAAAAATAGTAGATTATCATTTTTTTGTTTTGAAAAATATGAGTGCACCAGATATTGAAGTCCTTGATCCAACAAAAAAAAATGAATTTTGATATATACAAAAAAAGTTACACGTTATACAGTTGCGCTATGTCTGAATTGTAATTAGTTTGACTTTGAAACTTGATTAAAGAAAAAATATTCAATAAAAAACTATCTAACCAAGTGGAAGCACTAGATATTGGAGTTACAAATCTAAATTCGAGAGAATTAGAATTTTATCCTTCATAGAAAAAAGTTATGCGTTATACGGTGTGTGTCACTTTTTAAAAATGTTGTTTTTTGAAAAAAAACTAGTTTTTGAGGGAGATGGAAAAAAGTGCAATTTGATTCCAAAAAAATTGAAAAAATATTTTTAGAATCTACAGACAAAATGTGACGAAACTCTAGTTTGCATCATCTTCAAATTCCTCATGGTTTAGTCGCTATAGGTTCCCAAAAGTGAGGATTTAGTTAAATTTTTTTATTTCATTGTCTAGTTTGGCCAAAAATTGTAAACCACTATTGTGGGATCACCCCTCAGTGTTAAAAGGTTCCACCAAAGGAAGAGTAGGACCCACTCGACCAAAGGAGGTGATCTTGTGTTGTGTTCTTTTGATTCAATTAATTTTTGTTCAATTTGTATCAGGTGAAGAGATAATAATCTTGATTTCTGTTTAATCACTATTAGTAACTGCATTTATTCATATTTTCTAGATTAGTTTGTAGTGTTTCTAAAATAATTGTTATGCTTCACTGTAGATTAGCATTTATTCATTTACTGTAGATTTGAATGTTGTTCATAGGAATTAGATTTAGTAACTACTTTCAAATGCATGATGGTTTTGGTAGAAGTAATAATAATGATTGATGGGAAGATTAAACCGAAGCTTATTTGGAATTTTTTCATGGAATTTAGTGTTGTTGTTTTCTAGGTTAATATTAAAATAAACTTTCCTTTCAAGTTAAATGAGAATATAATTTGAATCTTGAATTTTAGATTAAGTGTGAATTTAGTTGCATTTTAATACTTCCATAAATCAATTACAATTATGTTAGGATGAGTCCGATCTAAGTTACTAGAGTTATAATAAGCATTAGTTAAGGAATAAAGTTAGAATTAAGTCCTTAGATATTAGTTAGAAATTAGTTGTTAAGTTCCACTCTTGAGAGCTCCTGAAAGCTCCTAAAGGAGTCTGAAAACCCCCCCAATTTGTGGAGACATCCTTATCACATATAGCTCTAAGACATTCCCAGTTCAATAATTGAAAGATTAAATGATGCAAGAAGTGACATCAACGACCTTGCCCATCACTTTCCTTCCCCTTTTCCAGCATCGTGCTAGAACATGCACTACCTCCCTCCATCAACACTGCATCTTCCTCCTTTACCCCCTCATGGACTCATGTCCACCAAAGTCTGACCTCCTCCACCAAATATGTTCCACACTCCTATCCTCCCTCGTGGGTTCAAACCCACCTCTAATCGTCCACCTCCACCAAAATCCTGCAACATCTTCTACTACCTCCACAAGCAAATATGGAACATCCACTATATGCTCTTGCTCTTTATCCCTCTCTTCTTCTATCATTTCATCTAAAAAAATATCATTATCAAAAAATAACTTTACCTCAACTGTAACATTCACATCCTCGCCAATGACAAATTTTAGCTCTTCTCTCTTCCCTACAATAATGAGCTTCAACATCCACTCTTCCTCAATTGCCAACAATTGTGCTAACAGATCTTCTTCGCCTTTTGCTGTGACCTCTTCTATGCTCACTCCAATACTTTCTTCTTCTTTCTCCATGCCTTCCTCATGGCATGTCTCTTCTACAACTTCTTCATCTACATCGATAGGGGTTGCTCTCACTTCTTCCTCTTTCCATCTCAGGTTGTTATCCACATTCTTCTTCTCGCTCCTCTTTACCACTTTCCTCTCACCTTTGCCAATGTTCTTTTCCAATTTCTCCATCCTCACCTAAATATTTCCTACTTCTTCATGAACTATCTATCCCATCTTTTCAAACATTTTTTTCCTCTACTTTCTCCCAATATTGCTCCCAAAATAGTATCCGCATAGGTCTCCTCACAACCCAACCCATCTTACATGCTGCAATCTCACCTCATGCAATCTACCATCACACTCAATTTGGAAAATAAATTCCTTCATGATTTCAAGCTCTCCATTGCTCAGGACTTCTCTACCTGCAACACTCCTCACGAGCTTCTTCTCTATTGCTTCACACACTTTCCTCAAGTGTGAACTGCCTCTCGGTCAGTGATCTATTCACACAACATGTGTAGGTCCTAGTGGATCCTCTCCACTCTTAGTACTACCTACTCTGATACCAATTGAAGCAAGAGGGTACTCCCCTCTATCCATACGGACCCCATCAACCTTAGAAAAGAGGTAGTACAGAGTAGGGAAAGATGAAGCAACCGCAAGGAAGAAACACAAGCTCACAACGAAGGTCGAGCAACAGAGAGAGCTCGAGTAAAAGGAAGACACCCCAAAGGTCGAGCGAAGGAGGCAAAGGACATTAGTTGACCCCAAACGTCCATAGAAGGCAAAGACCAAGACTTTAAGATGTATGTTGGATAGGGGTGAGACCACCAAAGGAGCAATGTCCAAATACGCCATAACTAGAATCTCAACACCAAAACCAACCACATACCTCAAAAAAGTCCCACACAAGTCGCTCTAGGGACAAGATAGATTAGAACATATGTCCAACACCTCAAAAACACCTCCCACCAAGGGCAAACAATGAAACCCAACAAGGAGAGGGAAACCCAACACAAACTTACATAGAACAACAATAGGGACAACCTGCAGTAAGACATGAGAAGATAATAAACCCTTCCAAGATTCAAACAGATCGAAGAAAACTCCAGGATCATCCTTTGAATCCTCATCGCCATCCTCACCTCCCTTAGGAATTTTCAAAAAACATCCTTTCCTGCTTGTCGCCATCGATTAGGTCTTAGAATTACTCCTTGATTGTTGTTATGATTGTCCCTCTATTGTAGTTTTAAGATATGTGGAATGTTGAGTGTAGTGTGACTCCACATATTTTAAGGTCATTGTTAGTTATTGCATATGTGAAGGAGAGCTTGGTATATGAATTTTGCAGTGAAAGTCTTTTGAGTTTTGACTCTACTTGTTAGGAACAAATGCAATGAAATATTGTTATTTTTCATCTTTTTTTTAATACAATGTCTTTTAAAATTGATTATTTTTCTTTATTCAATATTTTCCTAAATTTATAGTACTCGTCATTGTCCATAATTTGTGGGTGTTGAGCAATTTCAAATGCATTGAAGGCTATGCTTTTTTATTTATTGAGGTTTACAGTTTCACAATATAGTTGTATGTTATATTGTTCTTCATCTATTATTTTTTTGAATTGAACTCATTGATAGCTTTGTCAATATCACCCCATGTAGACTTTGTGTTGTAATTATATTTTACACAGTTAACTTGAATTGTTGTTTCGTGTAAATAAGCATTGTGCCATGAGTTGAAATTATATTTTAATGCATTCTTATTTATTATAAAGGGCACATAAAGTAGTAATTCTCTCTACAATGATTTTCTAGATCAATATATTTATTAATTGATAAATCATATAACATTTGGTTTAGTTCTTTGTTCAATTTTATTGCCATATTTTTTATACTCTAAAATAAATTCTACATGCCATACACCCATAATTATTTAAGGTTTTCTTATATAATAATACAGTAAAATAATTTCAAATTACATTTTCTTATTCATATGGTTCCTTGTTCAATAATTTTACAGATTTCAAAATAAATGTCTAATCATTATTAGGTCTTGTATCAATGAATATACATTTTTTTGAGCTATAATTTAGTGGAAGTGATAAAACAATGTGAGCAACTTGTTGCAAAGACATTTGTTGCAAATTAAGAAAAACATTTCCAAGTTTATCATCTTTATATCATCAACATTATATTTTTTGGGTCTTTATGTATTCTTTTAAATGTATATTGATTAACTTGTCTATTTTTTTTTATGTAAGAGCTATTGTAGAAACCTAAAAGTGACTAATACATTTTCATCCTGTCATGTTATCATTATCCTCATTAATTCTTTTGTCTATATTAATTAAATAATTTCAATTAAAGCTAATATTTCTTCCTTTTCATCCATAATAATAATTAAATAATTTTTAGTTATTATTATTTTTAGTCATATCCATATTAAATAAATAAATTTTAATTATTTAATTACTTTATCATTTATCATTTTCCCTCCAACATTAATTAAAATTAAGTTCCAATCATCTTTGATTCACCCCTAACACTCCCTCAAATCAAATAAACTAAATCTTTCCCTCTAAAATAAATAAATAAAATTAATTATTTCCCCAACTACATCTTTATGGATTAAATAAATTTTTAGCTTTCCCTCCTTCATCAAAGTTCAAATTAGCTCCTACCCTCTCCTATTTCTTTTATCCATTGATTCTTTCTAATTAATCTCTACCATTGATCAAATATCAAGTGAAACATATAAATACAAAGACTTCATTCATTCATATCCCCTAGATCATCATTATTATCAATCTCCTAACTAGCCTACATTATGATCAAGAATATACTATCATTTCAAACAAGAAAGCTATCACTAGATCAATACTACATTATCAAGCATTATCATTATCAAGCAAGAGTATCATTTATCTATGATCTTTGAGCATATATCATCATTATTGCTTCATACTATCGTTGTGCTTTCATGGTTAGGCTACATTGAATAGCAATCTACATATCAAGCATTCAAACTACTATCAAATAAATAATGGAGCAAATCAAGGTCTTTGCTATGATCATGTAAGTGGTTATTATTTTATTTTGAGCATAAATATTTATCTTTATTGAGTGATTGTTGAGTGTGAATTTGGTACTTTCATTGCATTGTTACTATTTTTCATGATTCAAATTTTCATCATCCACAACTACAATACACTGTTGCATTATATGCATTAAGAACAAATTGTGCATCTGCATTTGCTTTCCATAGTGATGGTATTTTTTTGCAAAGATATCATTTCATAATTGTGATGAATTTCTTTGTAATAGAAGTGTAGGATTGTTGAGTATTGACCTATAGCCATTATATAGTCATTCTCCTTCATATCTATTTCATCTAAGAACATTTGAAAAGAGAACGATTTGTCATAATTTGCTTGTTGCAATGTGAAAAAGATATTATTTTCCATTGAAATTGTGATTTGGTGGTTGTTGTTAGGAAGACTAAAACATGAGTGGTTCTATCAAGAGAATAATATTGTGTTGATGACTTAATCTAAAGAAATAGATCCTTATAGAATTAGATATATTCTATTCTACTATGATAGATTTAATATATTAGAGTGATGATTTAATATAAGATTAATTGGTACAACAATAATGTCAAATTAGGTACTAAAATCATTCTTAAATGGAAAAGTACAAAGGGCATTTTTACTCTCACCATTTGCTTCTAATTTTACTCTTAGAATGCTTTCATCCCCAAAGAAAACGAAGGTTTAGGATTCTCTTTCATAAACCTAAATACTATTATTGAACCCCACGTCACCAGAAAATAAAAAAAATACCTTAACATTTACAATAATATTTAATTATGTGTAATATCAAACACTAGGGGACAAAATGAAATAAATTATTAATATACTTTCTTAACACGCTAAAGAAAGATAAGATCCCATTAAATCCATATCTTCCCCAACGTTTTTATTCCGGTTAAACTTTTTGGGTCTTAGTTTTCCTATCTGCAAACCCCAAAACCCATCCGGGTATAGCAGAGACGTACCGGGTTTGTGCTAAATTTACAGTAGGCCTCTTATACTCTGTTGGGTTTTTGTCATTTTTTTGGGTCTTAGAATTCTGATATTACAGATATAATCTATGGCAATGGCAGCATCACAGCTGGGATGTGCCTCTACGAAAATTGTGGGTTTAAGGTCTTTTGAGGGTTTTAGGTCTGCAAGGGCTACCCCACCCTGCACCATTGCTATTCGCCAGCAACCCATTAGAAGAACAAGCTTGGTTGTCAAAGCAGCTACAACTGTGGCTCCCAAGGTACTTATCCAATATATTTCTGTTTATCTCAATGCACGATATGTTATTTTTTATTTTTGTTTTCAATGATTTTCTTATTATAACAGTATTGTGCAAGAAGTGTCTAGAGGAATAATGAGAATCATAGATAGGTGCACAGAAAATGGTTGGAGCATGCCCTCTAGTTTTAGCCAAAAACATCCAGAATATACAGAGGACGTTTTGTCTATGATTTTAATTCCATTTTCTCGATAAATCTTTGCAGAGGTGAGGTTGGGTCTATGATTACCGCGTTTATTCATTTTTTCTGGTATTAAAAATTAGCGAGGTGAGGTTAAATATGAGAAGACAACCCTCTTTTCCCTTTTATTATTTTTTAAAATGTGTTTGGAATCTTGGATATATGATGGGTGAGGTTACAGGCTTTCTCTAATGCTAGCAGGGTAAGTTTTGGGCCGCGTTCTTAGGAAATGTAATGCACAGGACACTCCATAGTACACCCTTCAATGAATCATAAAAGCCCTGCATTTCTAAAGTATATATGGTCTATTTAAAAATGCTATTTGAATTCAGTTCACAATCTTACTGCTTTACCCTTTACCTTTATATCTCAATGATACATAAATTCTATTTGCAAAGCTGTTTGACCCCAGGTCACAATCTTACTACTTTCCTCTTTACCATTACATCTGAATGACCCAGAAATATTTACTTTTAGTTTCACCATTTACTATCTCTTCACAAAAGTGTCATAATTCAAATAGCCAAATTTAGCCTTAATGCTTTGTGCTGGCTAATGTCAGCCTCAAGCCAATTTACAAGTCATTATTTTTGAAACACTTGGCATTTCTTCTGTGCATCATTAAGTGATCTCATTGTTTTGAAAGCTATCTGTAACTGCCGACTCAATATTCACGACCCATCTGATGATTGGTGGTTTCAAGAACTCATCTCTCACGAGCTTGATCCCTTCATGATGAATACGCTCCTCTCTGTATTGCAGTTTCTGATTGCCCAATTTTGTTATCTTTAGCTCTCGTATTCGTAATTTTTTATCTTCAATTTACCCAATAAAAGTTATAGAAGTGCTGTCATGTAGTGCACATAACTCAGTTTGGGTTTGTTAGCGGTTGCTTGAGTAATTAGTTAGTTAGGGCTGCATCAAATGAGACTAATAGACCATATTTCACTAATGTTGCTAAAACCAGGTTTGAAATTTTACATAGGTGCCACTTTTTATATATTTTCATTCGTTTGAGTATGAGACAGATGGACGATGTAGATGTAGGAACCTTGGCAGTTGGACCTATTAGTCAATATCATACTTATGTTTATATGGGACGGTGAATGAGGTAGTTGAGGTTGTTATCACACTGATACTCTATACTGGATTTACCCTGCCTTTGTCTGATTAAGCTGAGGCAATTTTATATGGGCCTCATGTCATCATTTTTAGCAGTTCGTGTAGGTGTTTTGCTTGCTTTGTGCGGGTTGATTGCCTCTTTGAAGTAATCTATCACAATTTTGTACAGGGAAAGTTCTTGAAGTGGTACAATAATAGTAGTTACATTACTTATTTGATATTAGAAGCTATCCATCTCCTCTATATAGCTGTAATGCGAGAATTCTTAATAACTGCAAATGTTTGATGATTGCTTCTGAAATTTATCATCAAGTAGTACAAACTACAAAGCACCTTCAGCTGCTTGAAAGGAGCTGTGATGCCAATTTTTAGAAATTTTCATTCATATTGAAGAAGCCACAGGGATATATGATCTTAATTCTTTATTATGAGATATTCTCCTGTAAGAATTCTCGCAGTTGCAAATATTTGAAAGTTAGCTTAGCAATACTTAAGAAAGTGGTGCCAAACCACACCCCAGTTCTCAATGGTTAAAAGGAGCTGTAATACCTCTTTTTATAAGAAATATTCTTTCATGCTGAAGAAGTCGCAGGAACATTTGATATTTTATCATAAGATGTTTTGTCTCCTTAAATCACTTTTATTTTTTTGTCTTTTTCAATTTTCTCTTTTCTGCCTTTTTATTCTCAAATTCCTTTGCTTGGTTATTATTTGCTTTTCCCTTTTTCTTTAACTTGGTTTTTCATTTTACCACACTATTAACTAACTTGTTACAACTGGAACCTAGGGCTGAAAAATGGGTATGTGATGATTGGAATTTGGATGGGAGAAAAACGGGTATACTTGTAATGTGTGTTTACTGCATGGTTGACACCTCTGAGGTGGAATTGTTTGTCAGCAGTTATATGCACATAATTCGGCAGTTGTATTTGTTGGCTCAATGTTTGCTGTTTGGACTGGAGATAAACTTTCCCATTGCCTTGGTGATATTCTGCTATCTCATTTTGCTTATAGCCAGCAGTAACTATTCTGCATTACTGTTTGTGAGGGAAAGGGAAAGGTTTTTGTTCCGGTGGGGACTGTATAAGGGAAACTTTAGCTATTGTTTCAAATTACTGGTGCCTGTCATAGCTCTTGGGTTTGATATCATAAATGAATTGCTGGAACTTTGATTGTATGCATTTTCCTTGGGGTTATTGTATGTCATAAAACGGATAGGATTGAATTCATGGATGAGTAAGCAAATGTTAGGCACAGTGAGCATACCAAACTGCATTTATGAAACTGCATGTATATAATATTGATTTGTGTTGCTGGCTAAAGCTTTATGGCCCTTATAAGAGATTGGGCCTATCCTTTTTGCAAAGTCTGAGTTTGGTATTTTCTCATTTATGTCATTATACAGCAGAGATATTCCAGTTCGAATATGGTTTTTCTGATGAGTTTGATCATTTGGATTTTCAGTTTACCACACTCAAGCCACTAGGAGATCGGGTGCTTGTAAAGATTCAGCCCGCTGAAGAAAAGACCGGAGGTGGAATTTTATTGCCAAGCACTGCTGTAAGCAAACCCCAAAGTGGTGAGGTTGTGGCTGTGGGTGAGGGCAAGTCTATTGGTAAAACTCAGGTTGAACCTACTGTTGAGGTATGAAGTTGAAATGGATAGTAATTTCCACTTATTTTGCTTTCTATAAATTTTTCTCCACAAGCAATCTTCCTGTTTTTAGAGTGTATTATGTTAAACTTGAATTCAGGTTGAACCTACTGTTGAGTTACGAAGTTGTAGTGGGTAGCAATTTCCTTTTATTTTTCTTTTTCTAAAATTTTCTCCAGATAAATAATCTTCCAGTTTCTAGAAGGGATTATGCCAAATTTTAGGTTGAACCTACTGTTGAAGTATGAGGTTGTAATGCGTAGCAATTTCCTATTATTTTTCTCTTTATAAATTTTTCTCCACATACCCAATCTTCCTGTTTCTAGAAGGGATTATTTTAAACTAGAATGCTTTTTTGTTGAGAGAATGTTGCGTACTAGTCCTATATTGTAAAGGAGTCTCTTTCCACTAATTGTTTTTTCTTTGGACCAAGTATACTGTCTTGGAGACTGCGCAAGCAAAAGATTTGGCATATGATATCTTTAGTTTTTGTGATTTGAAATACCTTCTTCCATGCAGGTTGGAGCCAAAGTTGTATATTCTAAGTATGCGGGTACAGAGATTGAATTCAATGGTGTGGATCACCTTCTTCTTAAAGAAGATGACATTGTTGGTCTTCTGGAGACTGATGACATGAAAGACCTCAAACCAGTGAATGACCGTGTTTTAATAAAGGTTGGTTTGTATCTGGTAGTTGTGCATGGATTCTACAGAATATCGCAATGTGGAGCGTAAGGAGTGGTAATTTTAAAAACAATTAGTGATTGTATGTGGCAGGTCCAAGAGGCTGAGGAAAAGACCGCTGGTGGCTTGCTTTTGACATCAAGTGCTAAGGAGAAGCCTTCTATCGGAACGGTATGCATGGTTAACTTTCAGTGAGAATGGTTATCAGTCATTTGTTCCGTTAGTGTGATCATGTCGATTCACAATTATTAATAATTCAGTGCATGTGCATGTGCATGTAATCAGGTAATTGCAGTAGGACCAGGCTCGTATGATGAGGAAGGCAATAGGAAGGGACTTAGTATATCCCCTGGAAATACTGTTTTGTATTGAAAATATGCAGGAAATGAATTCAAAAGTAAAGATGATTCTCAGTATATCACATTGAGGGTGTCTGATGTGATTGCTGTGATGTCTTAATACGTTTGAATGTGTCTCTTAGGGTGGTTGTCAAGTTGAATTGCCATATTGTGTCCAAAGAAACCTTTTACATAATGAAGGGATGGTGTTTCAGTTTTGCAATTAAAGCTATCTCATAGAATGAGATTTAGTGACTTCTGTGTTGCAGCATAGAAAAAGAAAGTTTAGTTTTAATTCCCCTTTAAATGAGCTTTATAATTGAGCTTTTCCAAAATTTTATACATTTCTAGAACGATTTTCTTTTGGTCATAGTTCAAATATTAAAGCATTAGATAAATATCCTGCATAATGTATCGAAGGACCAATTGGTTATTGGTGAATATGACAAGTTCTAATAGGTCCATGCTATTCTCTTTACTGTTCTTTATTGGTCCCCTTAGGGGTATTTTGTAGAGTCCCATAAAGCTCCTGATTTCTGTTTTTCCAAACGGCAAAGATAAAACAATGCGCTATGAATCACTGAAACATCTGTTAGCAGCTAAACTTACTTTGACAGATGAAATTCAAGTTGAGCTTCTGGAAAAACTGTTTTCCATTTTTGCATCAACCATGTTAGCAGCTAATGTTACTTGACAGTAAAATATCTGTGGTGAATCAGTGAACTATCTAATATGTCCATGCTATTCTCTCTACTGTTCTTATTGGTCCTCTTAGGGGTATTATGTAGAGTCCCATTAGCCCCTTCTGATATTTTCTGATATTTGTTCCTCTATATGGCAAAGGTAAAACAATGTGTGGCGAACTAGCTAAATATTTGCTAGCAGACAGATGAAAAATCAAGTTGAAGAGTTCTGGGAAAAAGTTTGTTCCATTTTTGCATCAACATTTGGGGTCACACTCTGTAATGAGAAACAAATGACATAGGTGATATGAGGATTAGGATGCTGAGTGCAAAGAGTGTTTTTTAGTCGTATTATCAAAGACAAAAATTATCAATTAGAACCAAAATTAAGATTAAAAATGAAGAACCAAAAAAAAAAATCTTGAATTAAAAATCACTCATATATTGTACCTTCTGCTCAAGTTATGAGACTCCCATTGAACTGAAATTTTTCCCAAAGTATAATATGAAATTTGAACAGATTAATGCTCTAATGGCTTTGTATTTCCAGGTCGAAGATAGATTTCTTATTGTCTGGAAGACTCACGTTTCATTGAAGATGAATTCAATAATTTTACTGACAAATGCAGAACCAGCTTTAGACAGAATGCCTGTGAGTTGTGCAGGACATTCCCTTGTTTCTTCTCTTATTTCGTTGCATTGTACTTTGCCTTAATCAGTTTTTTTCGGAACCTGTTTTTCAGATGGCCATCTCTAATTTATTTGGACAACCTTTTTAATTTTTATTAACTTCAACCTTCCACGGCACATAATGCTTCTGGAAAGAATGTATGTGAGAAAATCTATTATCATTTTGGGCTCTTTTCCTTAGTTTTTCGACCTTTTAGTGTTTGATATAGAACTTGCGGATTTCGAGACATTACACAGATGGTTTTGAGTACCCAGGAGTATCCTGTGGAAATTGGTGGTATAATCACCAACTTGCGTTGGGATTGTTTCACAAATTGTGGGTACCATCAGTATTCCCCATTAACGTTCTTTGTCACACGGCGAACTTATGGTTGGAAGAAGATTATGTATGCTTAGGCTTTTTGGCTTGTTACAAAAGCAAACCGGCTCCAATAAAATGGCGCATGCTTAAAGCTGCTGTTCATGAGTATAAATTTATATGTACAAAATTTTAATAGTTTTTTGGAATGGATGAATAGGTCATTCGGGTAGGTGCTTGTGTTAAGAATCCTGTTAGATAAGATCAACTTAATCGCCACCAGTACAAGAGTTGTTGGTTTTATGACATCTTTAGTATGAAAATTCAATAAATTATGTTGTTCCTGGGTATACAGTATGCATTGAAGATGATAAAAATAAAATAAGGTGTTTTGGATTCCATTTCTTGCGAATTATCCTCTTGTTTGCTGACATATTTTGTGTAACCTCTCCACTTTTGTTTATGCAAGAAGTGTTTCAAACCGCTAGCAAAACCTCTGTTTGATGTTTTGTTCCTTTTTCTTATATCAAATTGTGAAGAGGTTTAACGGTTATGTTTATGGATTACTGTGTTCATTTTGTTCTTTTTTGGGTAGGTAAATAAGGGCCTGGCATTTGAGAGCATGCAGCCTCCACTTAAGATGCTTTGTGATATCAGGGCACGCCTCTAAGAATGGATCTTGAACTGCCATTGCGTATTTGATTCTGGTGGAAGATTTCTTAGGAGGGATTGCTAATTGAAGCGGTTTTAGGATGGAAATATTGTTTTGGAGAATAAAACTACATTTTCTTTTGTGTCATGAATCTATTGTTGAGAAAATAGAAGAAAAAATATATAGTAGGTATAATTTTTCCACAGCCCATGAAAATAGTTTTGAGAGCTTTTGGTTTTAGCTGTGTATTTTTATTTAGATCGACGTTTCAAATCACTCAGTGATTCATCATCAGGAGTGTTGAAAAATTATACCTACTATATATTTTTTCTGATGATGAATCACCGAGTGTGATTTGAAACGTTGATCTAAATAAAAATACACAGATAAATCTAGAAGCTCTCAAAAAAAAATATAATTTTTAAATAATAGATATGCTAGACCAAATACAATTAATCATCTATATGGACGTATAGAAATGATCTCATTGTGTATACCATCATAGGATGAAGAAAATAAAACATCACGAGATGGGTTGCAAATCTTGTTCCTTATAGGAGTAGGGATAAGATGAATGAAAACCAAGGAAGAAGAAGACAATTAATGAGGATGAGACTCCCAAAGACATTGATACGGAAAAAGATTAAATTGTCATAAAAATATTGAATAAAGAATAAAAAGAAAAGAGAAGAAATTAAATTCATGAAGTAATAATGCTTACAACACATAATCGGAAAAGAGAAGATTGAGTGGTAATAATTATCAATCAAGTATACATTGTTATTTGAAAAAATAGGAGGATTGTTGATGCTGTTTAAGTTTTATAGATTGAAAGGGAGAAAAAACTAATCATAATTAAAGGAAGCTTTAATATAGACTAGCACTTCCACTTAAAGAAGGTTCAAGCATTACGCTGATAAAAAACTATATGTATGTTAATATGTTAGAGAGTATGTGTTTGTGCATGGGCGTGTATGGATGTCATGTGCTGCAAATTCTAGTTGTATATGGCTGATTAAACAATTAATAATAAATACTAAATAATGGGATGAAAACTTAGACAAATCTAGATTTTTTCCTAAAAAAAATTAAGTATGATCTAATTTTGAAATATTTGCATACAGATTTGAAGCATAAAGCAATGCAAATGAAAAGAAAGTTGCCATCAAATTGACAAAAAATATTGCAATGGAAATAGAATATTCCCATCTAATTGAAAAATCAATATTTATTTGGATTTTACGTGATAAGTGAGATTTTGGAGGCTTTCACCTTATGTTTTGGAGGCTTTTACCCTTAAATGACATCTGGTTTACCATTAAATGACAGTTTAAACTTGTTTTCTGATGACTTAATAGTGGTTTGCAGGTGTGAGACTTGTTTTAGGCTCAAATCTCATACTATATGTATCCTATCAGCTAATAATGCAAGTAATCTTATTAGTTAGAAAAAAGAAATTGTTAGTGTGAAATGAAGGAAAGCAAAAATAAGGATGAGCTTATAAAGATTAAAAGAAAGTAGATTACGATTCAATTTAGTACACAAAGTAACTTTGAAGATACAAATTTTTAAATAATTTATCATAAACTTAAAAAAGTTAAATTATTACATAAACTTAAAAAAGATAACAAATGAAAGAAAACCTTAATCAAAGGAACAAAGAGCCTATAGAATTGAAGAGAGGACACCAAAGTAAAGGAGAAGGCATGTAAAACAATTGACAAAAGGCAAGCAACAAAAGAGATGCCAAGGGAAGGAGCACACTTAATGACCAAAAGAGGAGGATAATGTCTAAGATAAATATATGAAAGGAAGATGGAGGGGGCAGGGTAGGAGGGAAAAAAATTGCAAAGGCTAGGGATACTATATGAGAGATGAATCATGAAGAGGGGGTTTAAAGGGAAATTAACAAAGTTTGCCATGTTAGACTTGAGGTCTAAACCTCATCTTGGTTGAGGTTAGTTGGGTGGTTTCCAATTTCAATGGCTTCTTTGACTTTCCTCTTAAAGAAGTTGTCTTTTAAGATAAGGATTTGAGTCTCCTATGAGTAGGTATGGTGTTTGGAACGAGAGTAGTACCCTATCTACCAATGTAAGGGGTCTCACAAGAACACTAAATCTTATAAACCCCTAAATTAGCTTCTTTTGTTGAGCTGTGTCTTAAGTAAACTTTCTTCTCATTCAAAGTAGCAATGTAGGAGCAATTTGATGGGGTTGCCATGGGGTCACCACTATCATTTGTTGTGGCCGACATTTGTATGGAGCGCTTAAAAAGTTAACCCTTGATTCCTTCCCCTTATTAGGTCCCAAAATTGCAGGTCCTAAATCTTAGAACTCTTTTCAACCTTTGAGGTTAGGGGTTTGTCTTCAAGAAGGTAAATAGGGGTTCAACGATAGATTTAAGATGGTTTCAGCTAACCATTGAGAGGGTAATCTCTACTACACTTTGAGCGTAGATTAGATTCAGAAGGGTGTTCATAGGGTTATCTTTAATAGGTTTTTGAATCAGTTAAAATGAATAATCAATAGAATGAACAACTATACCTAATTGCACTCTTGACCCCTATATTTGTCACTATGTCAAGGTTAAGTATTTGTAAAAGACCTCTTATATAGTTGATAAAATACTTTGCACATGTATCTATAGGTAACAACAATTGTATAATTCCTTAAGATGTTTTCAATCAACATTTCATAGACATTGGTAGAGTATAAACACATTGGACATGAATGTATAAATATATAACAGTTTACAATCACTTAGTAATATTCCTTGGTTGTATCATTGAGACATGAATATGTAATTCCTACACCTACTTATAACTACTACTAATTGATTTTGTTGATTTTTGTGTGTGGAGGGTTAGGGTCTTCAAGATTGGTGCCTTATTGGATCACAAAGTTATATTCAACCATTACAAACAAAAATAGTAAATAACAACTGTAAAGGAGGGGGACTGATCGCTCAGGACCCCAAGTCACAGGATGGTCTAGAATGATCAATTGCCCTGATCTACCTCATGCTAAGGTTGTTTTAAGGTAAGTTTAATGTCTTAGGAGGGTGAAAAGGATGGGAAATTGATTTGCCACTATCCTTCTGTCAACCTGAGAGGTTTAGGAAACTAGAGCAAATTCTTGAGTTTAAACTGTAACCTCGACAACTCTCTGCCAGAGGACTTCAACACAAAAGATAGACGATAGCGCGATG
Organism: Sequoia sempervirens; assembly: GCA_007258455.2. Classification (NCBI taxonomy): domain Eukaryota; kingdom Viridiplantae; phylum Streptophyta; class Pinopsida; order Cupressales; family Cupressaceae; genus Sequoia; species Sequoia sempervirens. The sequence goes on from VDFB02168118.1 coordinate 8,023,829, forward strand.
TGCTGGCATCCTGATCGGGCCCTGACATCTGTATGGACAGAGAACACTAAGTACAGTTTAAACTGATAGGAATCCACTAATCTACCTGATAAACGAAGTTTCAAGCAACAACAAAAAACTGAAAATGACCAAATAGCTCTAGAACAATAAGAAGAATACTTCAACTTAAGAAATGAAGGTTGATGAGAACAAAGGTGGTAGAAATACAACTCACGCTTGGTCCAACCTCCCGTAAGCTTCACATGAACACGATCACCTACACACAACATAACGGGGAAAAATGTTGGGGCTATTTTGGGGCTTGTTGCAGTCAAACCCTCGTTTTAGTGTTCCCACCTCCACGGATAGCCAAAATAGCCACGAGATAGAAAATGCGATAAAGAAAATATGGAAAAAAAGTGTTACCAAGCAATGGTAACCACACTATGCTACAAAATCAAATTACAATGCTAAATGAAATGGTTCACCTCCCAAACAAGGTGCCTTCAAGCACGTGAAGGGAGATGCGAGCTCACAAGCTTGAAAGTGCAATCATTGCCGCAACAACGAGAGTGAAATCCAGTAGAGTGTCGACTTGGAGCTTCAATAGTGGTGGAGAATGTTATGAAAACTGAAGTGTGTAGCAACAAGTGAAGTTTAAGAAACATGCAGAAGATCGAATGAAATGAATGAGAGGATGTTTTGAGATGAATAGAAGCCCACAAGAGTCATTCGAGGTTGGTCAAGGGCGTAGGGGTATTACTCTTCATTGCCAATGGTGAAGTGTAACGCCTTTGCAAATTCTAGAGGCGAGAATCCTGTTAGGACGATAGCACGCCGCATAGACGTCCGTGCATTGCGCTAGCGTCCTTGACAAAAATTTCCCACTGACACTACAGACAGCCACCAAGTTGGTGGAAAGCAAATGGGTGAGGTGGAAAAGCATCATCAAGTTTAATTTTTCTAAGGTAAGGGATGCAAATGGGGAATTTGCAAGTGGTGCAAATTCACTCCATTACATTTTCCCCCACTTTAGCGAGCATATGTGCTACCAGATGTGAGGTAAAGTAGATCGAAAGAGTTTAGAAATGTACACCTAAACCGTCGAGGAAGTAGGCCGCAATTTGACCCACCCGAAAGCATAGGAAGAGAAGATGGCTCCACAGGTCCTTGGACCCAAGGAGAGTTGAACAAAATGTGCTACAAATCCACTGACCTACGAATGGTGAACAAAAGGCTCTGTAGATCCTCATACCTACAACGTTAAACAAAGAGATCTCGCAGGATGTAAGTGCTTCATAGGTCCTTAGAATTGCAAAGGAGGTGCCCCCAGGTGCTCAGTCTTGAAGGAAGCAAGATGTAAGAGGCTCCACAAAGTTTGATGGGGCCTTACAGGTACTCGCTCCTGCAAGTGTGATTGAAAAGCATCTTCACAGGTGCATTTGCAAAGCAACATGTTACTTTACAGACAAAACATGTTAGATAGCAAAAAGAAGCCACATAGGAAAACAAGCAGACATACAGTCACACAAACAATCAACAAGTGAAGGAAGAGCTTTCAAAGGGGTTCCTCAGGAACCTTTCTAAAGAAAAAGGGTCCACTCAAGGGACGGTTAGTCCGAAAGTGATAACATTTTTGAAAAGTGACAATATTTTTCGCTAATAATTCTAGCATCAAGGAATCCTTCTGAAAGATTCATTTCATCAAGGAATTCAAAAGAAAGAATGTTCCCTTGCAAGGGAAAGTTTAGACTGTATCTTACAAATTCGAGATGAAAGTAAAATTTTTCTAGGGATCCATGTTGAAGAATGCAATTTTTGAAAAATATTAGAGATTTTCAAGGAGGGATTCATTGGCCACAGAATGCACTTTTTGAAAACTAAAGCAACATGATAGCCCCCCCTTAGGATGGAGCGTGCTGAACATAGAGACACGTGACATCCTAAGGAGAGAAAAACAAGAATGAAAGTGATGTGGCTCGCAGAACATGACAAGATGTAACTGTGGTAATATTGTCGCACACGTGAGGGACAACACATGAGCACCACAACATCACAAAACAAGCAAAGAGGAGAGAAAGATAAAGAGAAAGGACAAACAAGGATGTAACGAACAAGAGACAGGGGGATCTAATATTTGGGGGTTAGAGCTGTTCATAAATATAGATAGATAGATATAATAATATATAAATGAACTGTCATGAACCCCCTACTATATCAGACCATGTGAAGAAAGACATGTGAAAATAAAATAAAATAAAAAATTGGGTCAACATGGAAGGGAGGCCTAAATGCCCCCAACACTTTGCATCGTCCCCAATTGTTGAACAACAAAACACAACAAATAGAAGAATATTGTGACAAATAGAAGAAGTTTTATGACACAAAAACACTCTTGTATCCAAGCATCTATGAGGGTGACAAGGGTCATCCAAGAACACATAAAGCAAGCATGGGGGAACACAACACACACACAATCTAATCTATAGATAAAGAAGAGGCGCTCCCTAGTCCTCATCAACCAAGAGGTCATTGTTCTCCCAATCTAGATCACTGTAAAGGGAGGGCAGACGACCCTGTAGGAGTAGAATAACAAGGGGGGTACCCTCCGACTCTCTTGCAACAAGAGCCAAGGAAGAAGGCCCCTTGAGGTCTTCTCCACTCAGTTCCTGTGAGGTGAACGCCAACGATCTTGTGAAAATTGTTGACAGAGTCGAGATATTGTCTACGGAGTTGAACATGCACTTTATAGGAGTGCCATGTGTCAACTCAGTGGGTGATGGAGGAGGCATTCGAGATCCACTACTAGCCTCACTGAAAGACTCAGGAGTAGTGACAAACTATGGGGATGCTGGGGCTACCTTTGTCACTAGGATGACATAAGCCAACACAAAACCAACTTTCGAAGAAGGGGATCCCTTCTTCCAACCCCCATTGCAAGTGGGGTCGTCCTCCATCTTTCACTTCGTTAAGGGATGCGAAATCCCCACAGATGAAGTAGAGGGCGAGGAAGAAGAGGAGAAAACTACGACAGACACCATTGAGGTATTCGACATGTCCACGGGTTTTGAAAAAGGTGGGATGTCTGGGAGGGACATCAGAAGGGGAGGCTCAGCCGAAGGAGCAATGAATACCTACACCCTCTTTGAGTGAGGATTGTTCATGCTCGTAGGGGGAGTTGGAAGCAAGATTGAGGAAGAGGGAATTGAAGTAGAAGGGGAAAAAGAGGAGGAAATATTAGAAGATACCAAAGCAGGAGCTATTTGATCCCCTTCCTTCTTCTACAAGGTGGCCTGCTCAACGTCCAAAGCCTTCCTCTGACGCTAGCGCTCATGCACAAGGAAATTTCTACAACTCCGGAAGCTAGAGGCTGCAGCCTGAGAAGGAGCAAAAGACTTTTATTCAACCATTAGAGTATCTATCCTAGCCATTTTCGATGGAGGGAGGGACTCCTGGACGAGAATAGGAGGAAGAGATGGAGAGGTAGATACAATAATAGAGGGAGAGTAGGCTTGAGCACCTTAGCGGTGGGCCTCTTCCCATTCACTACCTAGTAGGAGCAGTAGTAAGCCGTGAAGGCCAAGACGCAAAAGATGCTCCATGAGGACCCTTCCCCTTACCATAAAAAATGGGTAGAGGCACCATGGGTAAGACAGGAAGTTCAAACACCTGACACTTGGCCTTCTGCCAAGTGGGCACCATTGGACTCCCTAAGAGACGCATAGGAGTGGAAGTCGAAGGTGTTGCAGTAGGGTGGGAGGGAGAGGTAGGTAGAAGAACAAAGGAAGAAGAAGAAGGGCCTTGAGTGCAGATAGGCTTCCCGTTCCCCTTTTGAGAGGAAGAGGCAGCTTGTTGCTGCGCTACAGGGTGAGTCATTTTCGGCTACCCCTTGCCCCCAATCTTGTACTTAACGTAATTCTGATAAAGTAGGTCCATTCTGGGAGGAAGCAAACCAATTAGGGTGGGCCAAAATGATCTAACGAATAACCCCCACAAGATAACAATTCTTGATATCTAGTGTCGTGCACGACATGAACGACACCTTCATGAGAGAACTTCAAGAATTTATGAAATATAGAAACAGCCCCATTCATGGAAGCTAGCCAAGGGATGCCTAACTTCACCCTGAATAGGTTAGATTCTGAAATGACATTCAAAGTAGTATCCACAACCCTAGGTCCCACTAGGACATAAAGAGTTATAGAGGCATACAAAGTGAGAGAGAGACTGTCATGAGTATGTATAGTGGTTTTCGTCTTCTCATACTCCTCCCTTTGTAAAAAATTTAGCAAAAGAGTCTCTTCCGTCATAACATTCACATGGCTCGCAGGGTCCACAAGGACTCCTGTCACAATGTTTCCATTGACACGAGCAGGAATATATAGAGGAGAGGCTTTGTTATTCATGGGTAAATGCTCCAACATAAAAATAACATTTGGTGAACTAGTTGCAGGTTGAGGGGGAGGACTAGGAGTAAACAAGATCACATTTACATACACAAAAGGGACGTTGTTGATAGGATCAAGAATGGAAGGCCTAACAATCAAATTAGTAGAATGTGACGGAAATGGATCAATGTAGATCTGTAATTCAATATTTTCATTAGCCACAGACTTGTTTGCATTATGCTTTTTGCCATCTAGGTAGATGGTACCATTGTCGATGTGATCTTGTATCTCATGACATAGGCGCATACAACATTCAGTATCATGCTCATGGACATGATGGTATTGGCATAACATATTTCCGTCATACCAGTCAGGATAAGGCTCTTTGAGAGGTCGAGAATCTTCTAATGTTATAATCTTATCCTTCAACAACTTTTGTAGAATAGAAGAATAAGACTCAGATAACTTAGTGAATTGTCTGTTGCGCTTGAGGCCTCGATCATTAGTCGCGACAACTACATTTGCAACAAATTTACCTTTTCTTGAGATTTATACTATAGATCTTCCTTTAGGATGAGAGTGCGAGGAAGATCCGTCGAACTGAACAAATTTATGCTGATACTCCTACAATGTAACACACAGATGTGAGAAAGAAGGATATTTCATTAAGGTGAACTCCTACCAAGCTCACTGCAGAAATCCCATGAACACCTTCTGCACATCTAAGTCAGGCAATGGGTATGAGATTTGAGAAAAGAGCACTGCTATCGGGCAATGAAATCAGTGATCTTCTCATGCTCTCCTTGCTTGCATAAGATGAGATTCAAGAACGTCATCTTCTGACCGATGTTAGCTTGGAATTGTTGGAGAAATTGATTTACAAGTTGGTCAAATGAAAATATAGAGTTGTCAGGAAAGGAACAGTACTGTTGATGTGTTTTTTATGCACTTCTCAACACAGGCAATGCATAGGTGCACTACCTCTCTTGAAAGACAATCTTCCACAATCAGATTGCAGAACACTATCCTAAGGTCTCTAATGTTAGATCTTGACAGTGCTTGGAATATCTCAGTTGATTTATGTGATTTGCTAGAATCACAAGGAAGACTTACAGATGAGTTACAAAGTGAGGGAAGTTGGGTCTCGAAATGGAGTTCCTAAGATGGAGAAGTTGTGCATTTGCTGTAGGTTCAAACAACAGTCTTGAACTCCATTTTTATCATTGGATTTAGCTTTACAATGTGCAATGAACCTTTCCTAAGGTACTTATTAAAAAAAAGGAAAAAGGGCAAGGAAGAGAGAAGGTTCCTGGATCTAAAACTACAAATGAACAGTGATCATGGAGGCTGTTACAGTAGACAAACTCCCTAAACTGGGTTTTGCTTGGCCAAGAGAAACCTACAGTTGCACAAAACCAGTGCAATCTTTTAAGGACTGCAGATTTTCAAATTGCATATGCACATCATGCACATGCGATTGAACTAAGTTGCAACATTGAAATCAAGAAGCCCAAGCTAACTTTACACAACAGTTTGTCATCAACAAGTGCTAAAAGTATGGGCTGAAAGTTCATCAAATACCATAACAACAATTTCCATTATCACCTCCATTCAAGAATCTACAACTAAAACTACTATGGAAGTTGAACCATGCATACATAAAGAGAAAAATCAAAAGGAACACCCATAAATCATGCAATGTTGCTTTCTATTGCTATAGAATGTCTTTACATCAGTTCTCCAACCCTTACAAATGAGGGGAAAGCCCCTATTTATAGTTTTCCAAAGCCCAAATGAATGGATAGGATTGAATTACTTCGAATGGCCTAGATTTGTTTATAATAGGGTTTCACCTACCCCCCCATTATCCAGCAATTTAAAATACATCCTTGTCTTTTCCCTATTTTGTCACCTAGTGCCAGTCACTGTAGCAATTTTGTCATTTAGCTGATTGTCCTTTTACTGTAGCTAAAACTGCCTAAAAGTTGTCTTCTTACTTGATGTGTTTGCAGTGTTCTTCCTTGGATCAAACGAGTCTGTCGACGATTGGCATCAATAGATCAGTTGCCCCTGATTCGGGAGGACAACTACCTTATGCTTTCTTCAAGGCCACCCCTTTACATTTTTGTCCTTGACTTCCTTGGCACATGCCTTCTTCTAATGTTGACCCTGTTGGTGGGTGCTAGGGGAGAGGCGAACATGAAATGAATGGTGACAGGAGCTATGTGCATTCCTTGTTCAACTTTCTCAATGGGTCTCCTTGACGGACCTGCGGTAGGCTTCTTGGATCCTGAATACATGAAGTGTCGAAAGTGCTTCCATACACAAATCAAGGAAAAAATTAGTCAAATCTTGCAAAATCCTTGTTAGATCCATCCATGCATCATCAAAAGATCATAATATTCATATTTGGAGTTCATTTGGACCATAAACATTAATGCAGGCCCAAGGGGGCGGGCAACGAACAAGGGATAACAAACCAGAAGGGAAGTTCTTGGACCTCACAAAACTTAGCAAAACCAAGATTTTTCAATTATAGCACATGGGAAAAGGGGAAGGAAGAGTGCCCATAAAACTTCCTTAAGATTGGACTCATTTGACAAAAACTAGAAGCTTAAAACGACCACGGAGGGACCGGGCTCCGGAGGCCGGTTCGCCGGGGCTCCATGGATGTTCAAAACAACCACGGAGGGGTTGGGCTCTGGAGGCCGGGTCGCCAGGGCTCCACAGATGTTCTAAAACAGCCAAAGGGGGACGAAGATCTGAAACCACCAAAACTTAACGGAACGTTGACGAAACCTTGGCAGTTCCCTTAGGCACCATGAACACATCCCAAATCCACCAGAAAGTTGGCCCCAAAGTCAAAAATGTGGAAACCGGACTGGTAGGGGTCCACAGATGTTTCCAAAACAGCCAAAGAGGAAGGGAGTTCTGGAGGGAAAGTTCCGAAACCACCGAAACTTAATGGAACATTGTTGAAACTTTGGCAGTTCACTTAGGCACCTCAAACACATCCCAAATCCACCAGAAAGTTTTCCCCAAAGTCAAAAATGTGGAAACCGGACTGGCAGGTGTCCACAGATGTTTCCAAAACAGCCAAAGAGGAAGGGAGTTCCAGAGGGAAAGTTCCGAAACCACACCAAAGTTAACGGAACATTGATGAAACTCTGCAGTTCACTTAGGCACCCTCAAACACATCCCAAATCCACTAGAAAAGTTGGCCCTGTAAGTAAAAACATAGGAAAACCTGACCGCGTGGGTCCACCAGATACCAAAACAAATCCGTAAAGAGGAAGGAAGTTCCAGGGAAGCTCCCAAACCACCTAAAAGCTAACGGAACGCTGATGAAACCTTGAATTTCACTTAGGCACCTCAAACACATCGCGAAAACTACCTCGTGAAGTTGGGTCTCCAAAGTCAAAATTGTGGGAAACCTGACCCATAGGGTTCACCTGATGTTTCTAAACAACCAAAGAGAGGAAGGGAGTTCAAGGGAAAGTTCTGGAACCACCAAATCCAACTAACGCTGATTTAAACTTCTTTGAAGTTCACTTAGGCACCTCAAACACATCCAAAATCCACCAGAAAGTTGGCCCCAAAGTCAAAAATGTGGAAACTGGATTGGCAGGGGTCCATAGATGTTTCCAAAACAACTAAGAGGAAGGGAGTTTCAGAGGGAAAGTTCTGAAACCACTGAAACTTAACGAAACATTGATGAAACTTTGGCAGTTCACTTAGGCACCTCAAACACATCCCAAATCCACCAGAAAGTTGGCCCCAAAGTTAAAAATGTGGAAACCGGACTGGCAGGGGTCTACGGCTGTTTCCAAAATAGCCAAAGAGGAAGGGAGTTCTAGAGGGAAAGTTTTGAAACCACTGAAACTTAACAGAACGTTGACGAAACTTTGGCAGTTCACTTAGGCAACTCAAACACATCCCAAATCCACCAGAAAGTTGGCCCCAAAGTCAAAAATGTGGAAACCGGACCAACGGGGGTCCATGAATGTTTTCAAAACAACCAAAGAGGAAAGGAGTTATGGAGGGAAAGTTCTGAAACCATCGAAACTTAACAGAACATTGACGAAACTTTGGTAGTTCACTTAGGCACCCCAAACACATCCCAAATCCACCAAAAAGTTGGCCCCAAAGTCAAAAATGTGGAAACCGGATGGACAAGGGTCCACGGATGTTTCCAAAACAGCCAAAGAGGAAGGGAATTCCGGAGGGAAAGTTCTGAAACCACTAAAACTTTACAGAACATTGACAAATCTCTGGCAGTTCACTTAGGCACCTCAAACACATCCCAAATCCACTAGAAAGTTGGCCCCAAAGTCAAAAATGTAGAAAAAAGTGAATCGAGCGATCAGGGACCAAGTCAGTAGGAACAAGACAAAAGGCAGAAAAGGGACGGGGGACTTCATTTCTCCACGGATTTGAATACCCTAAGCAGGTGAATTTGGTCAGGGGGATTTGATTGTTTGAAGGCACATGACCAATTTGGGCTTGGAAAATGGGGCACGCAGAACAAGACAGGAGCAAAGCAGCCTGTCGGGAGCAAAAAAAGGGGGTCCCTGCCTACGGTGGGGCATGTGTGCAAAACATGCACAACAAGTACCACTCAAGTGCTGTCTCCTTGAGAGATCAAGGAAAGATTTTAGCCATTGGAGCATCATGATGAAAGAAGTTTGTACACATCACGTTAAAGGCTGACACATGTGTTTGGGGGTCCCCTTTACCACCATACTTCTCAAACTTAGGGATTTCCATCCCCTGAGGGAAGGGAGTGTTCAAAATTTTCACCAAAAAAGGGCTATGTCAAAAGAAGGGCTGGAAGATAGGTTGGGCAGAGGCTTGGGATAGGCTCACCAACTGGTTTTGTAGTTGAACCATATTTTGTATAAGAACATTCAAAACAGGGTCAGATGAAGACATAGGACTAATGGATTTGCTACCAGAGCCACCACCAAGACCACTGCTAGGGCCACCGCCGTGACCACCATCGAAGCCACTGTCAGAGCCATTGCCAGGGCCATTGTCATAGCTTCCACCAGAGTTGCTGCCCGAGCCACCACCGTGACCATAGTCGAGGCCACTGCCGTGGCCACCAAATATACCAGGACCACTAGCTTCCACTCTACTGTAAATCCCACTGCCAAGAACAAAGCTGCCCCTAGGAGGAAGAACATCGAATCCTAGGGGTATTCTGCTTGCTTTGACAGTAGGAGGCAGATCAGGAACAAAGCATCCAAAAGGGCCTTTTTTCGCCATGTATACCGAAGTCATGGGCATCGAGACAATAATCTATCTCTCATAAGTGTTGTGCTCATGACCTTAGGTGATTCTCAATCTAAGATTGTAAGAGGGGATGCATGCTTGCACTAAATTAGTAAGACCACATAGAAACTCTATGCTTGTTCGATCTTTGCCTAACATATACCCATGACCTCATTAGCAACTCTAGTGGGCCTAGCCATGCTCTGATCTTTCTATAAGAGACTTGCAAGATCCAATAGCCCCCTATCTAGAGCAATGAGATGCTTTGTAGGAATAGGGACGACTTCATTCTTGTCCAAAGGCAGAGGTGAAGGGGAAGGAGGAGGTGTAGGGGCACAAGTGGTTTCATCGAAGTAACTTGTCTCCGTCGCTGATACCATCTCCTAGGAGGCAAGATCCGAAGTGACCCTAGTAAAGTCCATTCCTAAGTGTCGATGTCGCACACTCCTAACTATGTACCCAAAGGTTGTAGACTAAGTTTTGAAGCTCATAAATCTTCACAACACACAAGCTCACAACCTACACAGACATGAGGAAGAGAACCAACCGCTTAGGACCCCAGGTCACAGGAGGCTCTAGAATAATCACTTGTCCTGATCTACCTCATGCTAAGGATTGTTTTAAGGTAATTTTAATGTCTTAGGAAGATGAAAAGGAAGGGAAATTGATTTTCCACTATCCTTCTGTCAACTCGAGAGGTTTAGGGAACTAGGTGAGCAAATTCCTGTCTAAATTGTAACCTTGATAGCTCTCTGCCAGAGGACTTCAACACATAAGATAGACGACAATGAGGTGTGCTGATGTCCCAGTCAAGCACTAGCATTCATACAGACAAAGAACACTAAGTATAGTTTAAATTGACAGGAATCCACTAATCTACCCAATAAATAGAGTTTCAAGCAGCAACAAAAAATTGGAAATGACCAAATAGATAGAACAACAAGAAGAATACTTTAACTTAAGAAATGAAAGTTGATGAGAACAAAGGTGGTAGAATTATAACTCATGCTTGGTCCAGCCTCCCACAAGCTCCATTGGAACACAATGACCTACACACAACAGAACAGGGAAAAAATTTGGGGTTGTTTTGGGGCTTGCCACAGTCAAACTCTTGTTTCAGTGTTCCCACCTCCACAGATAGCCAAAATAGCCACAAGATAGAAAAATTTTGGGGTTGTTTTGGGGCTTGCCACAGTCAAACTCTTGTTTTAGTGTTCCCACCTCCACAGATAGCCAAAATAGCCACAAGATAGAAAATGCGATAAAGAAATTATGGAAAGAAAGTGCTACAAAGCAATGGTAACCACACTATACTGCGAAATCAAATGACAATGCTAAATGAAATGGATATCACCTCCCAAACAAGGTTCCCTCAAGCACGTGAAGGGAGATGCAAGCTCGCAAGCTTGAAAGTGCATCCATTGCCACAACAACGAGAGTGAAATCTAGCAGAGTGTCAGCTTGGAGCTTCAACAATGGTGGAGAATGTTGTGAAAAATGAAGTGTGTAGTAACAAGTGAAGTTCAAGAAACATGTAGAAGATTGAATGAAATGAATGAGAGGATGTTTTGAGATGAATAGAACCCCGAAAGAGCCGTTTGAGGTCGATCAAGGGTGTAGGGGAGTTACTCTTCATCGTCAATGTAGAAGTGTAACACCTTTGCAGATTCTAGAGGCAAGAATCCTATCAGGACCGTAGTGCGCCGCACAAACATCTATGCGCCGCGCTAGCATCCTCGATAAAAATTCCCCCATCGACACTACAGACAACAGCTAAGTGGGTCGAAAGCGAATGTGTGAGGTGGAAAAGCATCATTGGGTTTAATTTTTCTAAGGTAGAAGATGAAAATGGGGAGTTTGCAAGGGGTGAAAATTCACTCATTACAACATAGGTATGGTGTATAATAATCACATCTACTTAATGATCCTTCTGTAAACTACCTAACATTCCTCAACAAGAAATATATTATTACATATGACAATTTGCAATAGTTTATAGTGTTGCAACACTAATCAAATACCTATTATAATCAAAGAAATAATCATGCTAAAATAAAGTTTTACAAGAAAGAAGACTTGTCTTACCTCAACACCTTAAAACTCTCTAAAATGCCAACCATTGGTGAAAGAGACATGTGATTACATACCTTTTCTTCATTAACTACCTCTCTACAACTTAAGATGGTGAATAAATTAACAAGATTTGAGACCATAGAATACTTAGTACTTTGGTTATGTGGGAACTTGTGAACAACCAACCCTTAGAATGAAGAAAAATCCATTATTTGTAGATTTGAAGCTTGGGAACTCGAGCAACGAGGAAACATGGGTGCAAGATATTGCAAAAATCACCCATGTTCATGTTGTCATCTTTGGAATCCACAAAGATTCTTGGAATGTGAGAAAATCACTCTCACAAAGCTCACCATCATTTTAAGCATTAATTGTAGGTGGATCCAAGTGTACAAAGCTAAAAAAGTGCCTACAAAATTCATTGAAAGGCAACTTGGGTATGACACTCATGTATCATGCTTTTCAACTCAACCACCAAAATAAATTAAGGCATGGGTGTTTATTCTATTTTCTCCTTTCATTATGTCCCTTCTTACATAAATAATAATTTTTGGGCTCATTCAAATTTGATCTAGTAGCTGTAGGGCCATATCAACTCGATAATGACATTCTATGTGGTTTTCTTCATTATCATTTGAAATTGCTTGCAAATCCATGCCCAAATTATGAATATTTTTTGGGCTAGAAAAATTCTTTTTACATAGCCACTAAATCAAATTTGGTCATAAATGGCCTTTTGAACACGTAGGGAAAAGGTGGGACTATACAGAAGAAAATGTGATATTTTTAGGATTTTGAGTGATGAGGGTTGAAAATACCTCATAACTCATGCTAGTCAAGAAGTTAGAGTATTGAGGATCAAGTGTAATGAGGAAGTCATGCAAATGGAGGGAAGTGTAAATAGAAAACCTTGACAAGATAGGAGTGTTAGAATGTTAAAGATTAGTGTTTGGAGTTGACTCTTATCTTGTACCACTTTGAAGGTAGGCCCACATCTCTAACTCTGATAGAAAGTATAATGGAGGTTGTTAGGTGGTGGAGTTCGAAAATGCACAAGGTAGAGTACCAAGGTAAAAAGATAGGTGAAAGTTTGACTTCAATAAAGTTTCCAAGGAATCAATGGGGTTTGGGAGTTGGGCATGCCAAGAAATAAGTAGCTAGGAAGAATGAAGGTCACAACTCCAATTCTTATGGAATACTTAGTAGCAAACATTGAGTCAATAGTCAAGAGTTTGGGATGACATGTGAAGTGTACTAGGGGAAAGGGAACTCCAAAAAATTGGAGGAGTGAAATAAATGATAAGATAAGAAAGTCTAAAGTCTAGCATAAACTAAAGACTTAAGTGCTTTGTGCAAATTTTTGGGGATCAGAGCTCATGGAGGCCAAATAAATGGTATTGGAGGAAGCAGGAGTTTAAAATTTTGGTGCTTAAAATTTTCTAAGGCATTGGGAGGATGAATTCTAACAACCTAATAAGGACGAAGGGGAAGGAAAATATGGATGGGATGGCATATTGAGATAGACAACTCAAAAAGTATGAAACCTAGGAAACTTTTAGAAACTTAAGGAAATCGCCCAAGCACATCCCACACTTATATTTTTTTGGAATTTTGCATGTTTTGACTCACCAAGAACATGAGGGAGATGACATTTAGAAAAAATAAAAAATACAAATCTCATGCAAGGATTTCTTAGGTCATTTATATGATAAGGAAAAAATGAGGCTTAAGTGCACAAATAAATTGGGACTCAATGAAGATTTTGGCACTATGGGATTGAATCCCAACACCCCATCAAACCCAGTTGTTGGAAGTGCTATGTTGATGTCACCAATACATGTTGCCTACATGACACAAAAAAATTCGAAGAATTTTATAATCACTTAAACAACATTGCTAAGTAATTCTAGTTTACCAATTGAATTGACAACCACTTCCTATTCCTAGTCATCCTTTTAAAAAGAGAAGATGGTTCTTTAGCTCACCATGTCTTTAGAAAATCCACTCACATTGAACTGTACCTCCATGCATATTCACATCACGACCTTTCCAAAAAATCTAGTCTTAAAGACTTTGGCTACAAGGACATTTTGTATCTATGATGTATGATATATTGACCTAGAGATTGCTAATCTAACCAAAGTTTCTAAATTGAATGGTTACCACAACAAAAAAATTGTTAGAGCTTCCAAGAAAGCTAATTTTTATTTTAATCTTTAACCAAATGATTTTGAACCAAGCAAAGTCGTAGTTGCTACCTTCCTTTATATTGAAGGCATCTCTAATAAATTCTACAAAATCCTTAGAAGAAATGGTATCAAATGTGCCTTTAAACCCTACACTTTAATCAAACATCTCATCCCCTCGACCAAATACTCTAGAGACCTTTGCCTTAATTCAAGGGTTTATAAGATTGTGTGTTCTTGTGGGATACCTACATTAGTGAGACAAGGCATTCTATTAGCAAAAGGATCAAGGAATATTGTGTTGACTTAAGGCACGAGTGAGTTGTCAAATCTATCTTGGTAGAACATTACTCCCATTGAAAAAACCACATCCATTTGAAGGAGATTCAAGTTATTATAGTAGAAGACAACTTCAAGAGAAAACTCAAAGAGACTATTGAAATTGGAAACTACTTGACTAACCTCAATTGAGATGAGGGATGGATCTTAAGTTTTATGTGTGAACCTTTTTTATTTTCCCTTTGAAATTCCTCTTTTTGATTCATCTCTTATCTAGTCTCCCTATCCCTAGTATTTTTTATTTTTCTCCTACCTCCGCCCCCCCTTCCTTTGGTTCGATTGCCTTAGACATTGTCCTCTTCCTTTGGTTGTTGAGTGTGGTTCCTTCCCTTGGAATCTCTTTTGTTTCTTGCCTTATGTCAAGTGTTCTACCTTTCTCCTCCTTTGGTTTCTTTTCCTCTCTTCAATCCTTTGAGCTCTTTGATCCTTTCCCATTAGGGTTTTCCTTTGTTGGCCTTGTGTGATAATTTTATTGTTTTTAAGGTTTGTAAGAATTTTATTAAAAAAATATTCAATGTTACTTTGTGTACCATATTAATTCTTAGTCTATTTTTATTTTATTAATATTTAATCATATGTTGTTGTATATTGTAATGCCCTGCCCAAAGCACAAGGAAAAACTTGACTGAACAAATTTTTTTTGAAACACAACCAAAACACAAAAGATACAACATCAACATGTTGCACTTGCACAACAACAAGCACACAAGCATCTCATGAACATAACGATATAAAGACAACAACAAAAATATGATCTCACCATTACATAAGCAAGGTGGAAACAATGGAAGAATAACTAGTCATAGGATAAATCCACTATGAAGAACATATGAGAGAGATAGATCAACCCCCACATGACGATCGATCACAACCAACAATTGTGTTCTCTCACAAAACATTTCTCCATGTTAGGATGAGAGAATCATCAACCTCCAATCCACCTCCTGAATCACTTAACGAAACTAACCAAGGAAAACCTTCACTAGAGGATGCCAAACTAGGAGATACAAACTCTCCACTAATTAGAATGATGATGGGTCACTTCCAGACAACCACACTTCCCAAGATGGATTGTTATAATGTGACATCACACAAATGAAAATATACTAAAAAAAACACATCAAGACCTATGGGGAATGTTGAGAAAAGTAACAAGACCAACCAAGAAGGTTTACAACTTTCCCAAGACTTCACAAGACTAGGTGCACAATCTCCCTAACTCTAGGTTTGCTAATCGAGCAACTTCAGAAGAGTGCAAAAAATGGTGCAAGAGAACCCACAAGTCCTCAATGAATACACTTAAGGACAAGCTTCAAAAATAACTAGACCCCTAGGACCATGATGAACAAATTCTGTTTACAAGGTTTACCCACACAAGCTTTCAAAACTTAGAGGAATGAATAAGATATAAGAGACAAATAACTTGACTAGGTTTATAAAGGTCTAGTTGATGAAAAAAACTAAAAAACTATAGGAGATACAAATTATATGACAAGGGAAATAGGCTTAGAAAAACCCTGTCTAACCATGGTTAAGAGGGTTTACTTTCTAGTTTTTATATGGGGAACGAGGCCGCCAAAACATAGGACTAAGCCACCCAAACAATGATAATAAATTTTGAGCCTATCATCCCTCACAACTAGGCCATCCTAGTATGATAATAGGCCACCCAAACACACTTAGACACATTTCAGGTGAGTTCAGACACTTCTGAGTTGACCAAGCCACCTAGATGCAATACCAAGCCGCCCAAACTCACTGGAAGACACTAAAGTTCATTTTAAACCCAAAATAAATGCTCCTAATTTCATTTTAAAATTCCAAGACATAATTACAACATCATTAATTCATGATCATTTTCAAAACCAACACCAAGACACATAAATAGGGCTAAAACACTAACATTTACAATCATATTAAAATTTGTCTCAAGAGAGGTTTTTGTACAAATTATATTACATTTACATAGGGAAAGGACTTAAATGTCCTTCCAACATAAAATTACATTAATGGAACTGATTACAAAGAAAATGAACAAAATAAGAGGAGATATTGATATCACCTCTTCTCCTTGAACCTCTAAACCTTGACAATGGGTTCTAGTCCACCCTACCATGTGAAGCCAATAAGGTTCACTCTCACTATGCTAGGAGATGGTCACATGGTCCAAACACACTGAAAAAAGACACTTGGGAGATAATCTAGCACTCATGTAATACACAAAGTATACACAATATTCAAGAATGCAATAATGAATCACTTTCACAACATGAAATTTAGGTAGGGTAACACTCAAACACACAATGAACTCCAAAAGAGAAGGTAGAAAGAGCCATATCAATGGTCTCAAGAATTTTCCTTGAAGAATACCACAATACCTCTCACATGAGAAAAGGTAGGCTATCACCACTAACACAAGGTCACTCAATGACCAATTCAAAAATCAATACAATTCCACATTGAATAAGGCACAAAATAAATGTACAATTTCCAAATTTATCCAATTTTCATGACATGTTTCTAGAGCACATATTTTCATGTTTCATGAAGTACACCTTTGCTCAAACATTCCAAAACATAAAATTTCCTTTAAAACTTGTACATTTTCACATCATCTCCAAAAGCCAAAAACTAGGAATTTTACAAATCACCATTAAAATAGCTTGAAAATTTACCAAATTTAAAATTGAAAAAAATAAAAAAATGAAAGATACCCTTTTGGTTTAAAAGTGCCCAACAACCATTTTTCACTATCAATTTCACATTTTGGACATTCCTAAATTTTTTGGGATCATAACAACATTTTTTGGATTTTTTTTTAAAAATAATTCAAAACAATATACTAATTAACTAATTTCAAATCTAGAATGGATTGAAATGCTTTTCCTACTTCAATGATCACATACCAACCATTTAAAACCAATAACCAAATCAATAAAGTAGAAATGAGGAAATTACCTCATTTTTAACCAAAAATTGAATTGAAAACTTTAAACACACCCTGTGGATGCACAAATTCACACACGAGCATGTTCTCCTACCAATTTCTATTTGGATGCAATTGAACTCACTCCATTTTCCCTCTAATTACTCACCCAATCACAAAAACAATACTTTGGAGAGAAGAGAGTTTTTCCTCTCCAAATTTCTCACAAAATAAAACATGAAAATAAAAAACCAATGCCTTTTTCCATTTTAACCCCTTTTTCATTTTCAAATAAAATAACATATTTTATTTTCCAATTAATCACATTAAGTCCCTAATTTCAGCCAAGCCCAATTAAAACATTTAGATATAATCCAATTTGTTGTTCCACCCTTAAATCATGTTTGAAGTCTATATAAGCATATTTTCATATTACTTGCAACAATCGGAATTCAAATCAATTTAAAATTAATATAAATTATTTCCATTCTTCAATTTGAAACTTCCACAAATAACCCCAAATCTCGATAATCAATTAAATTCATTCCTTAATTATCATTCAACATACAATTTCATTATTAAATCCTTATAAGAATTTAACTGAATTAAATTGTGGAAGTAGGAAATTTAACAAGACATGAACCACACATTCACGAAACATCCAAAAGAAGGGTTACGGTATCTGGAATCATACCAATGGTAGTATTTGGGTCAACACAGGTAAATAACTATGGACTCACACTCGGATTGAGTACGACAGGTAAGGAAAAAAATAAAGCTTTTGGGCTTAATGATTTCCCTCCGGCCTTCTTCCAGGAGTCTTGGGACATTGTGGGGGATGATGTATTCCTAACTGCCAAAGATTTCTTTAAATATAGTAGACTATTGAAGAAACTAAACAACACCTTTATTTCTCTCATTTCTAAAAATTCTAATCCTATAACTATGGCTAACTTCAAACCCATAATCTTATGTAATACCATTTATAAAATCTTCTCTGAAATTCTTATTAATAGATTGAAATCCTTCTTGGATAAAATGATTAGCCCTTTTCGGAAAGGCTTTGTCCCAAGCCATCAAATTTTGGATTCCACTATCTCCACTCATGAAATCCTCCATTCAATCAGTAGAAGCAACATTGCTGGTATGACCTTTAAAATTGATATCTCAAAAGCCTCTGACAAGGTGTCATGAAAGTTTCTCCTAAATGTCCTAGCTAAGTTTGGTTTCAATCTGTCTATTATAAACCTCATCAAATAATGTATATCCATAGTCAAATATTTTATTCTTGTTAATGGTGTTCCCCATGAATTCTTCTATACAGACAAATGGATTAAACAAGGTGAACCCCTATCCGCATACCTATTCATTATGCTAGTGAATGTTTTAAGCAGGACTATTTTTATACTTCTCATTGAAGGTTCTAGCATTGGGATCAAGTGTGTAACCTCTTTGGACCCCTCAACAATCCAAAAAATTGTAGATGATACTACCCTCTTTGTGAAGCCTCAATTGTTGAAGCTAGGAAATGCAAGACATGCCTCAATAACTATGCCTCCATTTCTGGCCAAGCATAAATTATAAGAAAATTATGATATAATTATTTAACACCACTCATATTTTATAAAACAAGGTGATTGCTATTCTTGGTTGTGACAGTGCCCCTCTCCCTATTGTCTATCTAGGTCTGCCTCTAACGATCAATGAGGTTACCCCTATTTTTTGGAAATTTGTGTTGGAAAGAATGCAAAAAAACTTGTTGGTTGGAAAGGTTCAATCTTGAGTCATATGGGAAAACCACAACTCCTTGCTATTTCTCTTCAAGGTATACCCATTTATTTTCTCTCCTTGTTCAAAATTTCTAGATACATAGCTAAAAAGTTAGAAAGAATTCAAATATATTTCCTTTGTTCTAGTATGAAGGAAAAGAAAAAGTTGGCTTTGCTCAGCTGGGATATGATCTACCTTCCTAAAGTCAATGGTGGTCTAGGAATTAGAAAAAATAAAACTACCTTTTAGGAACAAAAAGGATTGTTGTACTATCCTGAATGAAAAATACCTAAATAATATCCCATTTATTAAGAGAATTTATACCACTAAACACCCCAGTGGGTCTTTAATTTGGAACAAAATTCTTAAATCTAAACAACTAATTCGGGGTGGTTTACGATGAAAACCAAGGAATGGATCTAGGATTAATTTTTAGGAAGATTCTTGGATCTCGCGTCAACCCCTAAACCAAACAATGTTTAAGGACCTCTAGGGTCTCGCCTCAAACTACTTCGGTATGAGTGTTGTTGATTACTTCATTAGATGCCCGAGTTCTCAAAAATGGAAAAAAATAGAGATATGTTGCTACAATAATCAAGGGTTAAGGAAAAAATATAGTTCCATAAAAAATACCTTTCTTTAACTAGAATCCCTATGTTCTAGAATGAGGATAACTTCTTTTGGGATAAAAATAATAAAGACAACTTAATTTCCAAGTTGACTTACAATCAATTATCTGTGCATGGTCCTTGTGGTGGATTATGGAAACAAATTTGGAATTGACACCTAATATTGAAGATTAACTTATTTTGGTGGAAAACTTCCCACAATAGAATATTAACCTAGGATAACCTAAGGAAGAGAGGATTCCAGATCCCTAATAGATGTACTTTAAATGTAAAATGGATGAGGAATCAGTGCCACACTTATTACACCCTTCCTTCTCTGTTGAGGTTTGGGGCTATGCTCTATGAAATTTGGGTGTCTGCTAGTTAATGAATGACAATGTCAAAAGTCTAGTGGAGAATTGGATCTGCCCTTTTACTCACCACCTAACTAGGGAGCTTTGGAGACATATCCCTCCCAACATTTGCTGGAGCATCTGGAAGGAAAGGAATAAAAAGATATTATTTAATGATGAAAAGAGTCCCAAGGAGGTCTTTGGTTCTTGTTTCATGCTTCTAATTGAGAATGTATCTTTATGCAACTGGAAAACCCTAGGCAACCCCCCTAATGAAATAGATACCAATGTTTCTCATAAATGGGGCCTATAGTTAGACCCAAACTCCTTTGAAAACTCTAAAATTATGGTAAGACAAAATACTGAATGGAAACCTCCACCATTGGGTTGGTCAAAACTCAACTTTGATGAGGTTGCCAAAGGAAACTAGGCAACAACCAGTATGGGTGAATTATAAGGAATTATGAAGGTGATTTTGTTGCTAGATTTGTAGGGATATTGGGGAACTTTATTCTATGACAACTAAAGCTATGGCTATGCTTGGAGGAATCAAAATTGCCTTATTTAGGAATCAAAATACTGAAGGTGGAAGGTGACTCTAAAACCATCATGGATTCTATTAAAGGTAAAGGAATGTTGGGTTTGACTTGCTTTGATATTATATTTAATGTTCAAAATATCTTAATGAATTTGGAGAGTATAAATATTTCTCATATTTATAGAGAAGGTAATAGGGTGGTGGACACCATGGAAAAATTGAAGATATCCTTGGATTCAACTAAATGTTGGAGGGACTGTTCAGGTCTACCAATGAAAGTTAAAGGATTAATCCTTGAAGAAAAAAATACTAGCATCCAACATTGGGAGATCTCAAACTAAAATTTTAAGTGTTATCTTATTACTCATTCCTGCAAATTCCCTAATACGATAGGTAAGTTGTTGTGGGATTGGATTTTAAAAATGGAATGAACATGTGGACCTTGAAGGCCACTACATTAATGCTTAGCTTGTATTAGGATCCAATTACTAATCTTAAAGTGATCATCATAAGATTAAGCTAGTGGGAGAAAAATTGGGAAACCCAAGTCATGAGGCCGATAATGATTATTTGTACTCAAATTTTGAGTGTTGGTTCATGATTATTAGCTCACCAAACAAGATGGCCTTAGTTAATTCTAAGTTATGCTACTATTACTATGAGCATATGGAAAGGAATGTTGGCATGAGGGAAATTTTAAGAAAGTTTAATCATGACAACAAAAGGTCTAATCTGACATCAAATTGGATATCTTGGGAAGGTTCACGGATTTCCCATATCTTTGATTTAACTTGCTAGCTAATATTCAATCCTCCAAAATTCTTTATTTATATCAATTTAATTGAGGAAAAACCCAACCACACTTATAAAAACTCTCTTGGCCTTAATCACATTAGTCACCATAGAGATCAAATTAGCTAGGAGAGCTAACTCAACCTACTTCAGACTATGGGAGGTGAAAGAGTTAGAATGAAGCCTAGATTCTATGAAGAGTTTTGAAGGAATTCCCTAATATGCCACATATGTGTGGAGGGGGGACTTGTGCTACTGATGGAAAGCTTAAATGGCCAAGATGAGAATCTCTCAATTTAGTTTGCTAATGGATGAAATAATAGATAGGTCAAAGTTGGTGGGATTTCTTTTGAGGTCAGAGAAGAGGTCATTGCAAAAGCTAATGACCTTTCTTGTAATGGAAAAAAATTAAAGAAACAAATAGAAGTGCAAGATGTTGTTAATATGCACCAATTCTTCAAGAAAGATGAGTACCCCACCAAACTGCATACATGTGTATAAGAGCGAATTTGCACCCTAGGTGCAATTCCCCTTTTTTCCTATATCCACCTTAGAAAACCAAATTCAGAGAATTAATTCTACTTAAGCCTGCTGTTGGTGGTCCACGTGGCACCTATTTTGTGTGTCAGTGGAGGAATTTCTATCGGGGATTCCCGTGTGGCGCACAAACATCCGCGCAACACGCTTACATCCCTGGAAGATTCTTGCGGCTGAGCCAATAGAGGCGTTACTCTTCTCATTGGCAGTGAAGTTGTAATGCCTCCTTCGGTCGACCGACTTGAATATGGCATTTTTCTTCCTCATTCCTTCATATTCACTCTTTCAACTTTCATTTCAATTCTTAACAACCACACTTGAACTTCTTGACAATTCTTGCACACTTCAAGCTTCCATACTCTCACTCTCACAAGCTCATTTTCACTCACTCCAAGCATTCCATGCATTCCATTGTAGCAACATATCACTCCATCAACTTGGTAGAGCACGTTTGGGACTGCGCCATTTGCAATAGAGGCTTGAGTTCCTCTCATTTCTCCCCCAAGCAGCCTTGAGTGATCTTGGTGGAGGTGGTAAGCTTCCCTCTCCTATCCTTTATCATTTGGTTGGGTAACATAGTATTGTTTTGTAGTGCTTGTTCTTTCTTTACATTATTACTTCTTTATCTCACTCTTTTGGCTATCCATGGCGGTGGAAACACCTAAATGGGGGTCTGATTGAGGCAGGCCCCTATACAACCATCCAACATTTTCCCTCTTACTGTGTGTAGGTGTGCAAGATCTCAGAGGGTTAGCTGGAAAATGAGTTCATTGGTGAGATTCTCCTCATTTTCATCACTCTTGCTTATTTACTTTATAATATTAGAGAATACTTTGTTTACTTGCTAGTGTCATTCTGGCCTTTTAGTTGAGTAGCTAGGCTGTTAGTCATTTTGGTGAGTTCAACCTTGTCTCTATTGTTATCTGACTGTATGAACTACAACGTGCTTTAGAGATTCCAGCTTGTCGCGCTATCGTCCAAAGTCCACACTGATTTCCTCAGGTAGAGAGCTCCCGGAGGTGAAAAGTTGGACCTAAAAACTGACTTACCTAGCCTCACATTGAAACTCGGGATTGCAGAGTGATTGTGGGGCATCATATTCCTCATCATTCTCATTCTCATAACCCTAAATAATACACTTAGCTGAGGTAAGTTAGGGAAACCTCTTGCATCTTGACCCTCCGTGACATGGGGTCTTGCACGCGGTGGTCCCCCTCTCTTACATTTTTGGTGAACCTGACGTGAGCCAACGTCTGTTCATCTGTTGGTGTTAAAAACTTCCCTTGGATATTTCATGATTATTGTGACCTCGAGCGTTGTGAAGGTTTATGAGCATCACAACCCAGTCCACAACTTTTGGGAATATCATGAGGAGAAGTGTATGACACCTCTCGATGGATAGGACGAAGGTCTCGCTTGTTTTATCTACGAGCCTTTTCTCTATTCCCACTATTAGTTTGTCTGTGCAGGAGTAGTTATCAAGGAATGAGATGGGGTTCACTGATGAAACTAATCACATTCCCACTCCTCCTGCGTCTCCCACGCCATCATCAGTGGACGAGCATGAGGCTATTCAAATCCTCGTTGAATATGTGTGTGCCCTTACAAAAGGGTTGGGCGACCTTGAAAACCATTTGGAAAGAAATCCAAAGATGGCTAGAGCCGCTCGGGTTGTTAGTGAATTAAAAAAAATGATGAATAAATATTGAATAGGTGTGGAGCTTCTAAGTAGTCTCTTCGGTATCACCGAAGCGTGCTCTGCTTTGAGAAACTCTAGCTTTGCGCAAGGAGTCACCTTCGAAGAATGTGAGGGACAATTAGGAGTATCAATGCCTCCCACTTCCATTTACATGGCTGATGCGGTCCCTTCCATTAGTATCCCTTCCATCCCTAATCAATCAAAAACTATCAAGGTTAATAAAATCCCTTTGGGCTTTAACTTCATCCCTTTTGTCACCTCTGGTGGTAGAGGTCTTAGCAAAATGGGTGGTGGAGGCTTTGGTAGTGACGGTGGATCCGGTAGCAGAGGTGGTGCTGGTGGAGGTAGTTCCGGTAGAGGTCATGGTGGTGGTTTCGACGGAGGCCCTATTGGTGGCGGTGGCTTTGGTAGTGGCTCTGGCGGAAGTCACACCAGTGGCGGTTCTGGAGGTGGAATTGGCGATGGCTCTAGAGGAGGTTCCTCTGGCCCTTTATCTTCCAACGACCCTATTCTAAACACTCTACTTTAGAATATGGGTAAGATGCAAAGTCAGTTAGCAAGCCTTTCCCAGGTCTCTGCCCAACCTATTTTCTAGCCTTTTTTCTGACATAACCTATTGTCGATTGCCATCTTGAACACTCCCTTCCCTCAAGGAATGGAGATACCTAAATTTGAGAAGTTTGGTGGTAAGGGAGATCCTCAGATGCACGTGTCTACCTTTAATGCTCTCTACATCGACTTCTTCCATCACGATGCCTTGATGGCTAAATTATTTCCTCGATCCCTCAAGGACACAATACTCGAGTGGTACTGTTCCTTGCTTGATAATTCTATTTTCTCATTTGATCAACTTGTAAATCAATTCCTTAGAAAATTCTAGGAAAACATTGGGTTGAAGATGACCTTTTCAGATCTCGTTCGATGTAAGCAAGTAGACAATGAAAATATTACTGATTTCATAGCATGCTACCAAGCACTTCTTTCACAAATCTCGTATCAGCTGCCCAATTCAGACGTACAAAAGGTGTTCATAGGGAACTTACAAAGGCCTTGGCAAGAGAATTTTTCCCTTATGAAATACCCTTCTTTCGCATATCTGTGTGCAACTTTACGAGAGTATCAACAGACGGTTTCTCAATTTGGGGGATCCTCCTCACGCTTGCATTTTGAGGGAAAGTCCATTGTATGAATCTATGGGAAAGGAAAAGCCGTTGTGAATGTAGTAGCTTCTGTTGACAACAACGACCTCAAACACAACCAAAAATTTACAAAGTTGTCGAAATATTATACTTTCGTCTTGCAAAAGCTGTTAAAGGATAAGATCATAACTTTGCCGCCCCCTAAGCCTATTAAGGAACCTTACCCTAATTGGTATGATGGGAGCACCTATTTTCAGTACCATCATGTTAATGAACATGATACAAAACATTTTATGCAGTTGCGTCATGAAATACAAGACCACATCAAGGACGGTAGCATTCATATCGATGGGAATAAAAAAAACACTAACAAATCAGTGGCGAAAGAAAACAATGAATTGCAGATATACACGGACCCATTTCTATCACACTTTGGTAACATTATTGTTGATCCCACTGATTCTGTTTCTTAGCCTAAGGCCTATGTAAACATGGTCACGGTAACTTCCACTATTCCACCTGCACCTAGTTTTCCAGATATTACATTCACTTCACAGGATTTTCCCCTAAACAACAAACCTTCACCTCTCTACATTCCCGCTCGTGTCAATGGTAACATCGTGACATGAGTCTTAATTGATCGTGCAATCCGTGTGAATGTTATTATCGAAGAAACATTAGTATTGAATTCACTACAAAAGGAAAAATAGGAATAAATGAAATCTACCATCTATACCCACAATGGTATGAGTCTTAAACCTTATGGATCGATCACTTTGTCTATCCTGGTTGGACCTAGGATTGTTGACATAGTCTTCGATATCATCTCAGAGTCAGACCTATTTAGAGTGAAGCTAGGCATTCCTTGGTTAGCTTCCATGAATAGGGTCGCATCCATTATTCATAAATGTTTAAGGTTTTCCCACGAGGGTGTCGTGCATGTAGTGCATGATATCGGATATCAGCCTTTGGCATCTCATGGTGGATATTCACTGGATCACTTTTAGCCCTCCCCGGTTGGCCCACTTCCTCTGAGAGCAGACCTACTTTAAAAGAACTATGTGAAGTACAAAACTAGGGGAAAAGGGGAGCCAAAGATGACCCTTCCTGCGACAGGAAAATCGGTCGCCTCCTCTTCCCGAGAAAAGAAGGATCCCGTATTAGTGACTACTTCCTTAAAAGAGGAGGAGTCCTCGTCATCTCCCTCTCCTTCCCACAAAGGAAAAGAGAAGGCTATACCATCCGCTCCCTCTTCCCCGAAGAAAGAGGAGAAGCCTATAACGGTTCCCTCTTCTCCTCGCAAAAGTAAAGGAAAAACAACTTTCTCTGAGACAACCCCATCCTCTCCCCTTTCTTGGGAAGAGTATTGGATAAGAAGACCTGGTGGTTACCCGCTGAGTTTGATGATCCATCCTTGGTGTAGACCCAATATTATGATCATAGACCTCCCTAATTGATTTCATGGAATGTGGTATTATTTGTACGACATAAGGAAGGTTCTCACAGAGAATTCGATCCGTGACCTCCTATTGCTCTTGCTCCTAAGGTAGTGAGTGGAAGAGGTTTGCTGTCAAGGCTCTTGAGTTGACTCCCCCTGTCACTCCATAGCCTACTCCCCCTGCTCCTATACAAGAACCCGTTCCTCCACCTGAAATGGCCGTAGTGGACGTTCCTATGGTCGAGCAGGAACCTCTTGTCCCTTTGTAAGCTCCAGCTTCTAACTCCAAGAGCTATAGGAACTGCCTTGCACGAGAACAAAAGCACCGTCGAAAGGATCTCTTGGCCGAGCAGGCCACCTCACAATAGAAGAAACAACCACTCCTGTTTCAGAACCTCCTGCAACGTCTCCTTCCTCCCTTCCCTCTGTTCCTCTTCAGTCCGGTTCATTCCTGACTTCTGTTGCGAGCGCTAATGCACCTAACCCTAAATGGTTACAAGTGTTTATTGCTCCTTCAACAGAGCTGCCTTTGTTGATGTCTTTCCTGGATGTTCATCCCTTCCCAAAGCTCGTGGACATGGTTAATACTTTGGTCATGTCCACTGTAGTTCTATCCTCCTCTTCCTCTGCACCCCTAGCTTCATCTGTAGGGAGTTCATCTCCTCCAATGAAGAAAGAGGCAGAGGTTTGTTCTTCTAGAAATGAAGGACGTAAGAGGAGTCCACCTTCCTCGCAAGGTGGCCTCGTGATGACTTGTTCTATCCTTGTGACAGAACTAGTCCCGACTTCTCTTGAGTTTGTCACCGCTCTTGAATTGTTCGGTGAATCTAGTGGTGAATCTCAAGAACAACCTACCTCATCTGCTGAGAATAGATGGTACTCCCATGGGATGCATGTTCAATTCCATGGAAGAAGTCCCGGCCCTATCAGTGATCTTCATGAAATCGCTGACTTTAACTCAACAAAAGCTTGGTGGAGAGGACCTTGAAGGGCCCTCTTCCTTGGCCCTTGTTGCGAGAGGGACGGATGCTCCTCCTCTTAATATTCCACCCTTGCAGGCTCATCCTCCTTCCCCTTATGAGGATCTAGATTGGGAAGCAGATGACCTCTTAGCTGATTAATGTTAGGAGAAGTCCCCTTTTCTTGATCTTGTCTGTGTGTTTTGTGATGTGTTCCCCGTACCCATGCTATGTGTTCCTGGATGACCCTTGTCACCCCTATTGGTGCTTGGATACAAGAATGGTTTTTGTGTCGTGAATCTTCTTCTATTTGTTCCATCATTCTTCCATGTTTGTGATTGATTTTTTGATAAAATTGGGGATGATGCAAAGAGTTGGGGGCATTTAGGCTCCCCTTCCATGTTGACCCAATTTTTTTATTTTTACTTTGTTTTCCATGCATTCTTCCTAATCTAGTTGGGGATTGATGATATTTCACCTTGAGTTGCAGTTACCTATTATTATATGAGCTCAGATAGATCTGACCCCACTAAACCAGATCCCCCTGTTCCCTTTGTATTTTTCTTTCTCTTCTCTTTTGCTTTCCCTTTATCTTTCTCTCTTCTTTGCTTGAGTTGTCTCTCCTATGTGTGACAACGCTCTTCTTCAACACTTCGATTTTCAAAAAAAAAATTCGTTGCCAACAAATCTTTTCTTGAAAGTATTCATAATAATTTTTTCCTTAGAATCACATTCTCAACTTGGACCCCTAACAGAATGTGTTTCCTTCATCATAGGTTCGTAAAGAAAGGACTTGAAGACCTTCCTCTAACGCAGTAACAACTCTTACTTCTCCTCGCGTGGGGGAATGTCCTTCCTTTCAAATTCCTAGATGAAGTGAACATCTTTCGAAAGGAATCCTTGATGACGAATCACTCTAAGAGAACAATCACTTTTAAATTGCGTGTCCCTTGAGTGGACCCCCCCTTTTTCCTCACGGTGGGTTCCCAAGGGAGCCTTCCTTCAAAAGCCTTTATGTTGAATGAACCTTTTCATGTCTAGCCTGGGGGAAGCCTGACTAGGCTCATTCCATTTTCTCTTTCACGTCTAGCTTGGGGGTAGCCTGACTAGACCTTACTTTTCAAACAATGCGTCCCTTGAGTGGACCCCTCTCCTTTTGAAGGGTTCCTGAGGGACACCTTTGAAATTTTTATGATCTGTGTGACCGACCAATTTTTGACATATTCTATCTGCAGGTAGACATGTCGCCTCTTTTGACATGTTCTATCTGTGGGTAGACGTGTCACCGCTTTTGACATTTTCTATCTGTGGGTAGGCATGTTGCCACTTTTGACATGTTCTATCTACAAGTAGGCATGTCACCGCTTTTGATATGTTCTATTTGTGGGTAGACATGTCACCGCTTTTGACATGTTCTATCTGCAGGTAGATGTGTCGCCACTTTTGACATGTTCTATCTACGGGTAGACATGTCGTCGCTTTTTACATGTTCTATCTACAGGTAGGCATGCCACTGCTTTTGACATTTTCTATCTGTGGGTAGACATGTAACCACTTTTGACATGTTCTATTTGCGGGTAAACATGTCACTGCTTTTTGACATGTTCTATTTGCGGGTAGATGTGTCACCACTTTTTGACACGCTCTATCTGAGGTTAGACATGTCACTGCTTCCTGACTCTGTGGAGTCTGCTTCCTCCATGCGAGAGATCTTGGGGGATTGCCTCCTTGCAGGTCTGCAAGCATGTACAATGCTTTGTTGTTCTAACTTCATAGTTCCAAGCAACTATGGAGTCCTTCGCTTCTCCTACACCTTCGGGTATGCCAGGCTGAGTATTGCTTCCTCGATGGTTCAGGTATACTTTTCTAACCCTACTCTCTTCTTGATCTACTTTACCGAGCACTCATCAGTACTTGTGCTCACTAAAGTGGGGGAAAAGTGTATATGAGAAAATTTGCACCCTAGGTGCAATTCCCCTTTTTTCCTTTATCCACCTTAGAAAACCAAAGTCAGAGGCTTAATTCTACTTAAGCCCACTATTGGCAGTCCACGTGGTGCCTATTTTGTGTGTCAGTGGAGGTGTTTCTGTTGAGGACACCCACGTGGCGTGTAGACATCCGCGTGACACACTTACATCCCTGGCAGATTCCTGCGGCTAAGCCAACAGAGGCATTACTCTTCTCATTGGAAGTGAAGTTGTAACGCCTCCTTCGACCGACTGAATTGAATGTGGCCGTTGTCTTCCTCATTCCTTCATATTCACTCTTTCAACTTGTATTTCAATTCTTAACAACTTCACTTGAACTTCTTGAAAATTCTTGCACACTTCAAGCTTCCATACTCTCACTCTCACAAGCTCATTTTCACTCACTCCAAGCATTCCAAGCATTCCATTGCAGCAACATCTCACTCCATCAACTTGGTAGAGCATGTTTGGGACCATGCCATTCATAGTAGAGGCTTGAGTTCCTCTCATTTCTCCCCCTAGTATCCTTGAGTGCTCTTGGTGGAGGTGGTAAGCTTCACTCTCCTCTCCTCTATCATTTGGTTGGGTAGCATAGTACTATTTTGTAGTGCTTGTGATATTTTTACGTTATTACTTCTTTATCTTGCTCTTTTAGTTGTCCATGGCGGTGGAAACACCTAAATGGGGGTTTGACTAAGGCAGGCCCCTATAGAGCCACCCAACATTTTCCCTCTTGCTGTGTGTAGGTGTGCGAGCTCTTAGAGGATCAATTGGAAAATGAGTTCATTGGTGAGATTCTCCTCATTTTCATCACTCTTGCTTATTTACTTTATAATATTAGAGAATACTTTGTTTACTTGCTAGTGTCATTATGGCCTTTTAGTTGAGTAGCTAGGTGATTAGTCATTTTGGTGAGTTCAATTTTATCTTTGCTGTTGTCTGACCGTATGGACTACAACACACTTTAGAGACGATAGCACGGTTTTCTTATTTATTTTATAATATTAGAGAATACTTTGTTTACTTGCTAGTGTCATTCTGGCCTTTTAGTTGAGTAGCTAGGCCGCTAGTCATTTTGGTGAGTTCAATTTTATCTCTGCTGTTGTCTGACCATATGGAATACAACATGCTTTAGAGATGCTAGGGCACCGCGTTTTCGTCTAGAGTCCGCACTGACGTCCTCAGGCAGAGAGCTCCCTGAGGTGCAGAGTTGGACCTAAAAACTGACTTGCCTAGCCCCACATTGAAACTTAGGATTGTAGAGTGATTGTGAGGCATCATAGTCCTCATCATTCTCATCCTCATAACCCTAAACAATACACTTAGCTGAGGTAAGTTAGGGAAGCCTCTCGCGTCTTGACCCTCCATGACCTGGGGTCTTGCAACTAGAAATTTACAAAGTTGTCTGAATCTTATACTTCCGTCTTGCAAAAGCTGTTAAAGGATAAGATCATAACTTTTCCACCCCCTAAGCCTGTTAAGGAACCTTACCCTAATTGGTATGATGGGAGCACCTATTGTCAGTACCATCATGATAATGGACATGATACTGAACGTTGTATGCGGTTGCATCATGAAATACAAGATTGCATCAAGGACAGTAGCATTTGTCTCGATGGGAATAAACAGAACACTAACAAATTAGTGGCGAAAACAAATAATGAATTGCAGATATATGCGGACCTATTTTCGTCACACTCTGCTAACATGATTGTCGATCCCATTGATTATGTTTCTCAGCTCAAGGCCTATGTAAACATGGTCATGATAACTTCCACTGTTCCACCCACACCCAGTTTTCCAGATATTACATTCACTTCATAGGATTTACCCCTGAACAACAAACCTTCACCTCTCTACATTCCTGCTCGTGTCAATGGTAATATCATGATAGGAGTCTTAATTGACCCCGTGAGCTGCGTGAATGTTATTACCGAAGAGACGCCAGTGCACCGCGTAGTCGTCTAGAGTTCGCACTGACGTCCTCGGGTAGAGAGCTCCTTGAGGCGCATTGTTGGACCTAAAAACTAACTTGCCTTGCCCCGCATTGAAACTCATGATTGTAGAGTGATTGTGGGGCATCATAGTCCTCATCAATCACATCCTCATAACCCTAAACAATACACTTAGCTGATGTAAGTTAGGGAAGCCTCTCGCATCTTGAGCCTCCATGACCTGGGGTCTTGTACGCGGTGGTCCCCCTCTCTTACAACATGGTATGATTGCAGTAAGCTCCCCACTTCATAGGACCAAGTATGTTTAGTGATAATGAAATATTTAATGCTTGAGGGTAGATATAAATGAGATATAAATGCCAATACTTAACCACTTTAGGAACCATCTACTGATTAGTTTTCCCTTCTTCCTCGTCTTCTCTTGAGCTATCCATGAAATAGGTTGTTGAGTTATCCTCCAAGAATCTAGATAAACCCCCTATTCCACTTCACCAGGGGATAATCTTAAGATTATACCACTTCCATTTGACACTCTGTCCACCTAAACCTATTTGTTCTTGCCTTTTGGAAGATAATTCATCTGTCACTCCTCGCATGAAAGACCCCAAAACCCTTGCAATGAGGATGCTGCCAAACCTAGTTCAAAGAGAAATTTGACCCCTTCTACCAAACAAACTACACCAAACACTAACCATAAACCCCTGGCCAAGCATTCTAAGAAGAATTTTAAAGCTAATCAAACCCCAAGCCAGAAGTCTATGGTGGTGGGGTTGTGTGAGCTAAAAAAATATCCTTCTAAAAAGTTGGACAAACATGTGGCTATGAATGAAATCCCCAACAAAAGTTCAACTTCTATATGGAGAAAGCTACTTCTAATGACGAGGAGGCTAATGAGAATAATAATAACATCAACAAGGAGGGAAAAAAAGAGAAACTAATCCAAATACTAAATTTGAGAACACCAATGTGAGAATATCCCATAAACTGGCTAGTAAGAAGGCCCCCGAGGTCATTGTTGATGAAATTTCGAATGAATTTGAACATGACAACATGGATGAGGAAAAAAATAAAGATATTGTGGAAGAGGAAGCTAATGATTTTACTGAATGGCCTATAATTTTTCCTGATCTCAATGCTATGCTCAATGAGGATTCCACTCCCACACATGAGAACAAGGAGGAAATATGCCATAATTATGAGAAGATAACCTAGGAATACAAATCTATGATGGCTAGAGTGGAAAATATGGAAAGGAAGCTCAATAGCCTTACTTGTTTCACACTCAAAGTTATCTACCATTTTGTTGTTACTTTGGCCGTGGTGCTTTAATATGAGATTAAAAAACATGACATATCAATGAACCCCAACTCTATCTAGTAGAAGAAGGATGTATTCAAATTCCTCATGGAGGAATGAGACAATATACCCAAGTAGGGGGTTCTTGTGCATTTTTTCTAGTTCCTCATATGCTTTAATTTTTCTCATTGTTTGTTGTCTCTATTCTAGTTTGGGACTATGTTGTTGGGTTTTCTTCTTTGAACTCTTGTCGTTTGGGCCTTTTGTGTAAAGGGTAAAACACCTTGCAAATGCTTCTTATCTTATCAAAAACAATAAATGACCACTGTGACATCTCCTTATAACCATCGTTGGGGTATACTTAGACTTGTGGAGCAACGTGGAGAAATACCTAGTACCTATAACCACTCAATGCACATATCAAGCATACCTTCTCCATAGATATAAATAGTTGAAGCATCACATCAATACCTGAAATTGTACATCATATCCATTAACTTAATTGAATTTATATAATAAATTCCCCGATAGCATTTAATTATAACATCTATATTAATACATATATTCATGAAACAAAACATAATAATAATCACTTAGGTAAGCTTGCATCATGCACACACCCCAAAAACACCTCCAAAATGAAATACATTCATTCCCTTTCAAGGGACATGGAAATAACACTCACACTCACACACACACGTCCATTCCATGTACATCATACAAATCAATAAAATAAGCGTAGAGTAAACAATAAAATAAGCATAGAGTAAACAACAAATCAAGACATAGACTAAAAACATCAAAACATGATCATCTAGCATCTCAAGATATATGCTATACAATGCTCCCACTAACATCAAATTCTAGGAATATGTAGGCACTACATATATTTATTTTGATTAAAAATAGGGATACACGAGGTTTTGAAGGGGCCTTGAAACTTTATACAATAGAGCACAATATTACTAAAACATTACCATATAGAACTGTGAGCACCCTTCAAAATCTGCAAACACTCTAAAATCTCAAACATGGATTAGTGATATGCAAACCTTTTAAATGCTCCTATGAAATAATGCATTATGCCTTCATAAACAAGATAACAACACAAACTAATTGAGAGCATAAAAGCAAGATACATACCTATCCCATAGTGGATTGGTGCTTCTTTGATGTGGAAAGAAGCCCTTTCCCAATCCTTGATAAGCTTGATGTTGCAAATGATGATGGGCCAAATTAGTTCTCAGTTTAAGAGAGTGAATTTGCATGAGATTGTGGATGGGTTGATGAAGAATAAGCCTTCCATTTATATATTTTCAAGTTGGAAGAGAGCTAAAAATAGAGCAATGTGGGATAAAGATTTGACCAATGAGATGAAGCCACTTGTCACATTGTGATAGGTTGAAGAATGTGCAAGTTTTGGCCAATGTGCCAAAGAGGGGGAGATTCAAATTTGAAATTGAGAGTTAAATGTTGAGTGGGGGACATGTAAGAGAATTTATTGCCATGTTGGAAGGGACAAGTCAACTTGTCTTCATATTCAACTTGAGGAATATTCTCAAAAGATGCTTTGTTGAGGGAAAATGATGATTTTAATAAATCAATAAATTAATTTATTGGTGCAAGTGGGAAAAGCTAGAGGATGTGATAGGTGGTTAGATTAGTTTAATCAAGATTAGCTTAACTTAGATGATGATAGATGCTTTGACCCATTTGACTTGAATATTTTGATTTATTTAAATCAAGAGGGAGAAATATGACTTTTGAGATTTAATTAAATAAAGCTTTGATTTATTTAATCAAAGAGGGAATGATAGGCTTAAATTAAATAAAGTTAATTTATTCAATTTAAGTGGATAATCCTTAGAGATTGAATTAAATGAACCTGATTTTCCTAATGAATGGATTTAATGAATTTGATTAATTTAATGAGCAGATGAATGTGAACTTGGTTTACTTGATGAATGGACCTAATTAAATGAATGATGGTAATTTTGCATGTCTACATTTTTCCCCTCTTTGAAGCAATGTACTTGCTACGTTGGTTCAAAGAATAAACTTGCCGCAATCAAAATTCATTTTTTTTTTTCGGATGCCCTAGCGGAAAGTACACTGGTACATTGCCCCCTCGAGAGATTGAGCGAAAGATTCTATTTGATGGTCGATCTCACGATAAAGAGGTTCAAAATGGATGGTTATGATGATGATACAAATGAGATGGATGATGCGATAATGACTATATGATTATGCATTGGTTATTTTATGCAGATGCTTAGACTAACAAATCTATATTATGATGATGATTATGCATGTGAGATGGATGATTCGATGATGTGATATCTATGATTATGCAATGGATGTTTTCTACAGATGCTTCGACTAACAGATCTATATTATGATGATGATGCAAATGTAATGCATGTGAAATGATTGTTGTTTCCTATTATGTATGATATGAATGATATGTGGCATGTTGACGGTTTGTGGATGTAGGATGGATGCATGATGGATGCATTGGTGATGTTATGTTAGCATAGAGAGAGGAAAGAAGAAATGAGATGATGACAAGAGGATCCAACAAGTCCATGATCTGACGAGACTTTATTAGAGATGATGATGATGATAGATGATGATTTTCTTATCAAGGATTGGGACTTTAAAAGGGCTACTTACCTTATGTTTGATTACACATGTAGATATGATGCATCAAGGTATAAAGAACCAGGATGGAGTTGTACCTAGTGTAATGGAATTTGACTCAAAAAATAGATAGGAGTATTCTTGTTCACACTTAACATACAAAAACCTTGCTAGGACGTACCTAACAAAGCAAGTATTCGCCAAGTTATATTACAAGAATTTCCAACAAGCACAACAGACAAAAGGATAATGTCGTTGCCCCATTCCTATTTCTCTAACTCCTTCGTTCAGATATCATTGAGAGGTCCTTGGAATGAGCGCAATAAGATAAATCAAAAGAAAAGATCAAGTATGCAAACAAGCCAATGTTCTTCATATCTCTAGCCAAAGGGATTTGTTTTGATAGGATAAGAATCCGAGGTGATATCCAAAATGATGCCCATTGTCGGAACGATATATCCTAGGAAATGCATTGTATAGGATGATGATGGTTTGATAAGTTGATTAACAGGCTGTTGATATAAGGTTGATTGACAAGTTTGAAAATGATCAAGAGTTTGATTTTACATTTAACGGTTTGTTGCTTCGATTTTGATTTTATGTTTGAAGCTTGTTTTTGCTGATTGTTGTGGTTGTTTCTGTTTATGTTGCCAAAGGATGAAGGTGATGATAAGTTTATCATGGATGTTTGATTATTGCAGGTGAAAGAGAAATGAGACGAAAGGATTTTTTCAAATATTTGGATGTTTTTGAGGTTGTTTTTGGTATTTTTGAGATTTTATGAATGCTTTTGGATTTTGATGTTTTTTCAAATGTTTTTGGATTTTGTGTCTCGAGGGCTGATCAAAGATTAGCCTTGCCTACGTTTAAGCTCAGAGACGACGTAGTTCGGATTCCAATGTTTTTGATATTTTCTAATTTTTTGAGTGTTTTTGGATTTTTGATCTGTTTTAAATGTTTTTGGATTTTCGCATGATTTTGATGATTTGGATATGGATATGATATCAGTGCTTTGTTTGGGAGTTTTTTGAAGACCAAGCTAAGGTTGAATGATTGAATCAATGGATTGATAATGATGATAACATTGTTGAGGATACACAACAATGCAAGGATTTGATTGATCAAGATTGATGACGATAACATTGTTGAGGATGCACAACAATTCAAGGATTGATTAATCAGGATTGATGATGATAACATTGATGAGGATGCACAACAATGCAAGGATAGTGTTAAGCAACACAATGATCGGGAAAGATATCCCCAAGATGATGATGGCTTGATTGGAGTCAATTGATCAGGATTTTGAAGCTTGATTTGGAACAAAATTGTTTTGAATGATTTGATGTGGTGTTTGACATGCAAATTAGATGCAACTGATAGTGATAATTTGGATTGATGTTCGATGAAAGATGAAGAATGATAAGGAATGTCTTCTCGTCAAAATATGCCATGGGCTAGTGATTTGGATTTTTTCTCACAAGTGTTTTGACCAATTTGATTTCATGTTTGCCAATGTTCAGATCACCACATAAGTTGGAGGATATAGATCAAGATTTATTCCAGAAGCAAGATGAAAATATCTGCCCCCAATGTCTAGCAATGTATGGAATGTTATGGATGGATACCTGGATAGGTGTATGGATGGATGGATATGGATTATCTTGTGATAAGATAAGGTGTTTGGATCAAGAAAGCTCATTTGGATAGTACTTCATAGCTCAAATAATGCTGCATAGGATAAGATCAAATGAAAACTGCCCATGTCAAGATGTTTATCATAAGCAAGCATAAAGTGTGCCCCAAACTTTCATCAAGATCAAGATAACTTGGATGATGGATGCTGATGGATGAAAACGGATTGGATAATGGTTCATGGATAAATGCCTTTATTATGGATAAGATGGATGGAATGTTGGATTTATAATGGATGGGATGAGATGCTTTCACCTGAATTGGCGCACATAGATGCTCGATTCCACACATAACACTTGTTTTCCAGGTTTTCATCATGGTACCTGCCCAAAGTTCCGCCCATGCAGTTTTCACTAGAGGATGATTTTTTTTTTCTT
Source organism: Sequoia sempervirens (assembly GCA_007258455.2). Lineage (NCBI taxonomy): Eukaryota > Viridiplantae > Streptophyta > Pinopsida > Cupressales > Cupressaceae > Sequoia > Sequoia sempervirens. The sequence continues at coordinate 8,060,757 of VDFB02168118.1, forward strand.
TACTATTTTCAATCCTTTTTCTATTTTTTTTGGATTTTCATATTTTTTGATTTTTTTGTATTTTTTTGAAAGATTCATGCTGAACCACTTGTTGGTGTTGACGTAGATGCCCCTATCATAATGTGCCATCGATATCCTGCTTGAAGGAGCTGCTTTGCTAAGATACGTGCACTTGAATGCAACCTTTGAGATTCCTGAGATGCTTTATTGATACCGGAGTTGACTTTGTCTTTGTGTGCACATCGTGATAGAGTGCCTTTTGAATCCTTATGATGAAGGGTCATTTCCAATACATGGTCAATTTGAGAATTGGATATCATGCATGGAGGTGTTTTAGGGATAAGAGATGGATTGGTTGACAGTTTGGAACCTTTGACTCTCCAAACTTGGGAAGATGAGCAATGATGGGTGGATACAGAAGTGTGCATGGAATTATGACCAACTGCTTGATACACTTTGTATGTCACTTGAAAAGCCTACTTTTTCTTTTGTGGACATCCTTGATGGATAATTTTCCCTTTTTTATTTTTCCCCATAGTTTCTTTGACTGATGGAGTTTGATAGGGATGATCTTTATTTGTATTCTTTGGTATCCATTTGTATTTGATTTGTCCATTATGCTTTCCAACTTCTTTTTCTTTGATAACATTCTTCGTACTTTTATTCAATTCTTTCTTTTGACGTTGGTCCCAATTCATGGATGGGGTGATGGGTGGATGAAGATTCATGACGTGGCTGGTTGTAGTATTGGCATCGGTTTCATCATAAGGATTCTTCATGCTCCCTATGTTGACGTTTTCTTGAGATGAAGTTTCCCCTAGTATTGTGGAAGTAGTACCTTCATGCTTTGATTCTACTTGTTTCAAGAGTTCTTGTTTAGAGTGCATTCTCTGATAAATGACCACCGTAGATGATGTTATTTCGATTGGATGCTCTACTGACTCTAGAACATCCTGTTCTATCTGACTAGTTTCCTTGAGTGGATAATGTTGGATATCTTCATACATGATGTCTTCAGTCTGGATTTTGGATATATCTGATCCTGATGTTGACAACTCTGTCTGGCTGTAGGAATCAATAACCTACTCTTTTTGTGTAATAATGCCAGGAGTAAGGGAATCCTGATCTAAATGAAGATCATCTACGTGTCCATTCACCGAAAGCATCTCATGGGTAGATGGAGGAGTATGTGCTATATGGATGTGATCATAATTTGTGACATCTTGTATAGATAGGAGAGTGTCCATTAGATCATTGTAGTATCTTTGAGATACAAATTCTTGATCTTGATTAATTTTGGAGTTGCTTTCGACATGCTTTGGATCAAGTTCTTGACATGGGTCAGTTTCAAAGGATGGATTGCTTACAAAGGGTTCTTGGACGTCATCATTAGGCATGGTAAGTGGCTTAATATCCTCTTGATCTTTGAGTGGACTTGGATTAAGTGTCAAGTTTAGGGTTCCTTTAGTATCTGTAACCATGAGGTCAAAGGGTGTCAAAATGTCTTGGACAGGACCATTGCTAGACCTTGATGAAAGACGATGATCATGCTTTGGAATAGATTCTTGAGATATATTCTCTAACTCATTAGGTGATGTAGAGACATTTTCAATATGATCATTGGCTGATGGATCATGCATTATGTCAATAGAATCAAATATTTCTAACACTCCTTGAAATAGATCACCAAAAAGTGGCTCTTGATGTACGGTAAGTTGATCATCGGATGGGGTGGAAACATATTCAATGTGCTCTTTTATGGATAGATCTTGATCATTGCTTTCAGCAATTGTGGTGGGGAGATTTTCAATGCTATCACTAGTGGTTGAATGTTCATTGTTATCCCCAATTTTTATCATTTTTCGTGTTTGTGCTTGTGTTTGTTGGGTAGCTTGAGAGGCTTGTTGCACTTGTTGAGCTTGTGTTGCTTGTTGCATGGCTAGATATTTTTGGATGGCCTTTTGGTAGGCCTGGTGAGCTTTTAGTGCAATGTTATATTGTCTTGCTGTGTTTGGTTTTGGTGGTAGTGGTGGTGGATTTAGAATCGTGTTGGATGTAGTGACAAGTCGTTGAGATACGTTTAGAGTGATTGTGAGGGTTTGGGATATGATGGGTGTGGTAGGGGTGATTGGAATGATAAAAGTGATAGGGGTGGTTGAAATGATTGAGGTGATAGGTCCTTGGGAAACCATATTTTGATTTTTCGAGATTGAGGTTGTCATTTGACTAGATGCCATTTATTGGTGTGATGTCAATGGTATATTCAAAGGATTTGATGTGATGGCTTGATTGGTGTTAGGTGGATTGATTTGGATGGAGTGATTGGTGCTAGGTAAAGGGGGAAGCCCTAAACCAAGGAATGATGTTGATATGGGTAATGGTGGTGGAGATTTCTCTTGGCGCAATGACTCAACTATTTTGGTAAGTATAGCAATTTGATCTTGATTTCGATCTTGACTCCCTTGATATAGTTGATTTGGTTTTTGTTCAAGCAAATTTGGGATGCATACTTGTGGTTTCTGAATGGGATCATGGACAAATTGATTTTGGACAATGTTCTGATTTGGGATGATGTTCAAATTTGGCATGATAGGTTGAAATTGACCATTGTTGGTGTTAGGAATCACATTGCCTTGATTTAGGTAACTTTTATTTTTCATGGTGTTACCTTGACTTGGATTAATATATGGAGTTGTTAACATCTTTTTTGGACTTTGAACAACATTTGTATGATTCACAAACATATTTATCCCAAAGTTTTCTGGATTCATGTTGGTAAAGTTGTACTTGGTACATTCACATTTGGCATGTTGGGATTTGATGAGATGACATTGTTCGTTTGAAGGCTCATGGATTGATTGTTCGATTGATAGATTTGTAGTTTTGGATTTTGATTTAAATATACCATCAGAAAAGGTGTTCCAATCTTTTGACTAGGCATACTCACATTTGTACTATTGATGTTTGTAGGAGAGAACGATCCCATGTATGGATTGTATAAATGTGAGTGTTGATAATCAATCGACATTGTAAGGCTTTGATAGTTTGGTTGACTTGGATTACTCAGGATGTATGGATCAAGTTTATATTCCATGTTCCACTTGTGTTTTGACCTTGTTATAAAAGTGACCTCTAAGGTGTTTAGGACCAATGATGAGATGAAGGATGAAAAGGGGTGTTTAGGGACTTTGAATCAATGCTAGACTTAGGGTTTGATTTTGATTGGTTTGATTTGGATAATGAACTTGTAAAACCTAAGATGTTAGATGCTATCTTAGGATGAATTTGTTCAAAGGATTGCTAATTCAATTAAATGTATGAGAAAGGATGCATTCCCATACACCTAACTAAACAAGATGATTTTGATTTTGATGATTTACCTAAGTCTAGAATGATGTTTCCAAAAGCTCTAAAGTTGTTAATGGGATGGATTTTGATAGATGTTTGGAATTTGGATAAAGTGTTTGATTTGATCCTAAATGAACCTAGGAAGGACTTGTTTACGAGACCAAGATAGTGAAGAGCATTCCTTTCTCTAAGAGTAATTCAAAATCAAAAGACCAATGTTTGCATGAAAACCATATGACCAAAAGATTCCAAGCACATGTGTGGGGTCCAATTGATTCAATCTTTGCTTAATGGATTTTTTTTACCACAAACACTTCTTGATTAACTTTTGAAACTAGATGTCCAATGTCCTAATTCTCTTTCATCCCACAAAGTGCAATATGTTGAAATCAAGGAAATAAAGGCAAAGGTTTCCTAATGTTGACCTTAGTAGGAGAAAATTGAGATGAAATAGCAATGCTTAGAAGCCTCTAAGGAAAAATCCCAAGGGCAAGCAATAACACGTGAATTCGTTCAAGGATATTTGCTTCTCCTAAAGGGTTTGAGATTTGATGCTCATGTTGAATGTTGGTTTTCCAATGTTTTCAATCAAGCAATGTGTTTTGATTTCAAGAACAATCACAACCCTATGGATATGGAAGAAAATATTTGTTGAGTCCCCACTTGGACAAGTCCAGCAACGCTTATCTTTAGCAAATGGTTAGATTCTTGACCCCACTGGCTTCCCTCCACGACACTCACTTATATAGGGTAGCGAAGCATCAACACCCATGAAACTCCCATGGAATGATTTCCATTTCTACTAAAGACCGTAAAAGTGTGGGGTGGCTTCAGAACGACTATTCTTGCACCAAAAAATAGATTAAAGGATTTTGGAAAATTCTAGCACATGGGTTTTAATAAGGACTTTCCGTTCGTGGAGATTGAGCCATACGACAAGAGTCCCCTTTCAGATCCATCTTGTCAGAATCAACTGCGTGATATTGGCGTTTACTCCAATACCCACATTTATATCCTGGTTGGAAATACTCTTGGCTTTAGAGTGTTATTGATTGAGTCATTCCCTTGGGTGAGTACTTTTTCCCCAAGGCAGGCCCTCTAAGATAAACAAAAGCAAGCAAAGACAAAATATGTAACTCGATCAATCTTTGACGACACAAAGAAAGAGAATATACGCAATGATGCTCTACTCACACTCGCACAAAATTTTGTTCAATTTCAAACCCAAACTGAAGTGTGGAGGTGATTGCTTTATCTCACCCTAAAGTCATGAAAAAGGCCTTTTGATTCTCAAGATCGCTATAAAGTGCGAGAGAAGCGCATACATCCTTTTTCAATGCCTTTAGTTTAAGTAAGCCTTCACAAAAAACAAAATTGCACTTGTTCTTTTTAAATCCACAAAGAAAAATGTGAGTTCTTTTTAAGCACCAAAAGACAAGTGAGAGATATTTTGTTCAATTGTTAGCCAAAACAAACTCTAATAAGTTGTATCGCTAATGTTCGTTTTAAACCTTTGCAAAAAATTGGAAAGATTCTTTTTAAACCGAAACAAAAATTAGTGTCCTAAGAAAGAAGAGATAAAAATTTCGTGAAAAAGTGTTAAACAAAAACTAAAGTGTTAAAAAAACACTTTGATCTTGCGAAATATCTTCCTTATGCTTCTCTTTCTTTCGTTTTCCTTTCATTTTCCTTCATTTTCCTTCTTCGCTTTCCTTTTTCCTTCTTTGTTCTCCTTTGTTTTCCTATTAAACAAAAAGGCAAGCATGTGAGGATCAAAATATTAAATTAAGTTCATTTTAATCATTGATTTCAAATGAAAGAATGAAATAAAGACTCAATGATTTTAGATTAACAAATGAAAAAGATTAATGCAATCCAATATTAGACTTAATCATTGATAAAAAGAATTATTTTCAATTGATAAAGACTCAATGATCTTAGACTAACAAATGACAAAGATTAATGCAATCCAATATTAGACTTAATCATTGATTTCAAAAAGAATTATTTTCAAATGATAAAGACTCAATTTTAGACTAACAAATGAATTACCATCTTTTCATAATATTAAAGTCTTTGGGTAAAATGCTTGGTCAAAAATCAATGCAAACAAACAATTTATGTAGTGATTTAAATATAGACAAGCAAAGATTTTGGTCCCTCCGTCATGATGACATCTTGATTTTCTTTGACTGAACCTGCAAAAAGCTATGGTCCAGTGATATTAGCTTTGGTGCGACTCATGAAGTTAATGCACACATTCCTTTCAACCATGTACGCAAAGAATTATTAATCTACATATTGGTCAACCGACACCCGCATGTTTCTCATCAAGGACTTTAGAGGGGTACAAACTTTTCCATCATCCTCATTGTCCGCCCTTTGACAGAATGCCCCAAAAGAGATTTCTAACCTATTTTACAATAAATATCTGCAAGCTTACATAAGGAATTAATGTGTGAGATAAATGCACAGGTCTACCTTTGAGCCTTCACTTCTCCAATTTGGCGAGTCACATCCTGATTTAAATTGTAGACCATTGAGTGAAGAAAATCTTGATAATGACAACGCTCTCCATGAATGATTTATCTGAGTCCACGTCTCTAATTTGAAGTCTGGTTTCAATGTGAGTTTAGTGGAGAGGACAACAGACCTTCCAATGGTAAGAGGAGGAGTAACACATTTTATAGAGACTTATAGAAGGCAATGCCAAGAGGAGGGAGAATGAGAACTATTTGACAAAATGCTAAAAGAACTATTAATCTCATGGAATGCATTGTTGCAGGATGTGCACAAAATGACTTTATTGAATAGGCGTTAGAAAATTTTGAGCTAATGCAACTAGCAAGTGCAAAGCCATATTCAACAACCTTCTCTAGCGTTCTTTCTAATAGCGTGAGGACTGCGTGTACCAAAAGAAACATCTGCAAGCTTTACAATGGGATAATGATATATAACATCAGAGAATCATCTACATAATCAAGAGTTCCGCAATGTAAATGTGAATAGGCACATGTAATTGCTAATGGTTGAGCTACAGACGATATTTGAAGCCATCGACGGTTTGTCTAGAGTGTTTTACAGTGAGTGTATACACTTAAAAATGGTCATATCACATTGTCTGGTAATTAATTAAATATTTTTAATATTTAATTAAAATCTTTTGATTCTATCTACGTATAAATAAATTTAAATAATTTATTTATATTGTTCATGATTTCATTTCGATTAGATATTTAATCACCTTTTCATATTCATTTCTTAATTAATTAAATAAATGTTATAATTTATTTTTATTAATTATCCTATAATCTTAGTTTAAATATTTTATTTAAATAAAGATTAAAATATTAAATTCTTCTAAATATCATTTATAATTAAATATTCCAAAATATTTGATTATTTCCTCTAATCCAATATTCATTTTTAAATCATTTCAAAATTCCTCCAATTCAATAATCTATTCATAATTAAATATTTCCAAAAATATTTAATTAAATTCTTCTAAATATTTCAAAAATCTTCTAAAGTCACATCATGATTAAATATTTCCAAAATATTTAATTAATTCTTCTATAGTTTTCAAAAATCAAAAATCAAATATCAAAAAGCAATAAATTAAATTAAATAAATTTTATTTATTTAATTTGGGATTTATCTTCAACTCCCGGGAAACAAACTGCCAAAACAGAAAATTAAATTTCTCTGTTTCTGTGCAGGCTTGTTCCCGTGGGTTGAAGACAAGCTTCCATTCTTCTCTCCAACCTCTCAACCTCCCCCATTTTCTTCTCAACCTCTCAATCTCTCACCATTCAAACATACCAGACAATTCATAGCCATAGATTCTTGCCAGCCGGGATGAAGCCTGCAAAAAAATCTATAAATACAGCTGCCGGGAGCTCCAAATGATATAGGATTTTTAGGCAAGTAGACTATAGGCAAATAGTATTAGCATTCATAGCAATAGTATTATCACAGCAATAGCATAGCAATCATAGCAACAGAATCATGATTCATCTCATCTACAACCCCTGTACATAATCTACAGCCCCTGTGCATAATTACAGCCCCTGTCCATCTTCACCAGCATATAGAATAGTTTTTCTTTGCATACTCATTCTGCAGTAGTCATTTGGAGAAGCTCACACAATCTGAGAGCCAGAAAGCTTCAAACCAATCTCTGGAGATAGAGAAGGATGGAACGTTCTTGAAGAATTTTTATTTTATAGCCAAGTTTATTTCAAATTTCTTCAATTTAAAGTTCTGTTAATAGTGTTTTGTTTTAATTAGATTAACAATAGAATACACAACACATTTTTGGCGCCCACCGTGGGGCTCTTGCCCCTTTTTAATGTTTTGTTTGTAGTTTTTTTTGGACAGGTTACAGGAAAAACAGCGGAATAGCGCAGACGACACGTTTTCGGAAGAATACCTCCAGTTTCACCCGTGACAAATCTTTCAGCGCCCGTGACAAATCTTTCAGCGCCCGTGAAAACTGTTTCAGCGCCCGTGAAGACTGTTTTAGCGCCCGTGAAGACTGTTTCGTGAAGACTGTTTCAGCGCCCATAAATTGTATTGTAGCGCCCGTAATGATTCTTTCAGCGCCCATAATATTTCTTGCAGCGCAAATTTTTTTTAAAACACTGTAATCTGTAATCTGTACTCGTAGTTTAGTTTTAACTGATTCCGACGCAGCCGCGGACAGTTAATAATCTAAGGATAAAATTAACCAATCCTAGGGTAGTCATCTTAAGGATAAAATTAACCAATCCTAGGGTAGTCATCTTAAGGATAAAATGAAGCAATCCTAGGGTAGCCATTTAAAGAAAAACGAACCAATCCTAGGATAGACACATCATTTTTCAATTTTAGCTTAAAATGAATTTTCTGTTTATGTGAAGCAAAATCTTCACTTAGTTTAGAAAATTTCAATTTGGTGCTTAAAATTGAATCTAGTGTTTGCTTTGTTCTCAAGTGATAGGCCTATGCTCTCCCCTTAACTGGGTGATCAAAATGCCAAACTCACTTATTTCTTTTTATGCATCTTTAAGTTTTATTACAACCTTGTAGAGAGCCTGCTCTTGTGGGAAAAAGTACTCACCCAAGAGGAACGACTCAAGTGGGTTCAAGCCAAAGCCAGGCTATTCCACCCCACTATAAAATTTAAAGCAAAATTGGGGAAACCCTCTTTTGACGGTAGTGTGCATGATAACCATCCCCAAAGCCTTTGTTCTAAAGGTAGGGAGGTCTCTCGAGGGAGTTTATCATTTGCCGCACCGAACGGAAATCCTTACTACGAACCTAGTGTAGTAGCTAACCGAGTCAGTATCCAAACATCATCTCAATCACAGTGCAGGGGAGGGAAGAATCTACCCCCAAGATACTCACCATATAACTGCCAAGGATTGTTTGCTCAGGGGATCCGGTATCCACTTCCGTCACTCTGAGTACGCACCTGGAAAAGACAAAAACACGGGCGCCCTTTCGGGGGTGACACGGCTATGTGAGTCGACGCAGTTTTAAGATGTGGGCTGTTGATTGCTATGATGACCTACTTGAGAACTAAGAGTGAGTCTGTTTGAAGTGCTTGTCATGTGTAAAACCTGTTAAAACAATTTTTGAAAAACATTTTGGTTACACACTTAATGTTTAGCATAGGACTTAAAAACAACTGTTTTCAATTTGTTTGATGTGTTTTCACTACATTAATTTAGATAAAGATCATCCAAAGCACTCATTATCATATTGATCAATCTCATGTTACGAGATTGGAAATCTACAAAATTTGTAAAAAAATCCGTTTCCAAAAGGATTAAGAAGCCAAAGAAACCTCTCAACCACAAGAAATTATTGAAGAAACAAAAATTCTTATATCAAAGTCGAAAAGTTTTACTTAAATATAGAACTTTTCTTCATAGGTATCATGATTGTGTTAGAGGTCTTTCAGATGATTATGCCATAGAGCCCTTGTATTCACAAGCTTATTTTCAAAGAAGAGCCCTTTCTCAAAGGCATAACCATAGTCAACGCATCCGTTTTAGTTATATTCCCCAACCAGCAATCGAATACTCTACTCGTCCAAATCAAATCTTACAATAGAGAACTTAGAAAACATTAGGCATCTATCATTAAATCCATCTTTTTACAAAGCCATGATCAAAACTTCATAAAGTGCAACAACCATCCTTTTCTAGATCTTTTGCTTATATTCCCACCAACAGGATTTTCATCCTTTCACTTAGGGAACAACACAAGCTACAAGATTAGAAAATTTTGTATAAGTCATAGAATTTTCATTCTATCTTGACCTTCATACATACCACATCAATTGCACTATTTAACTCTTTTGATCAAAAGCGAGTAAAATTTTGATACAAATCTATGCCTGTCTTCACAAGATCTCAAAAACAAATGGAAAAAGACGAGGGAGAAACTACAACTAGTAAAATGGGTGATCGAAATGAAAAAGAAGAGGAAACATTTAATCTTGATGAGATAACGGAAGAAAAGCTTCAAGAAGCAGAACAAGATCCTCAATTCCATACTCTTATGGAGAGAATCCTAGAACGTAACAAAGAAAAATATTTTCTTACATTAGCTAATCAAGGAGCTAAGTTGCCTCACACCTTTGACATAGAGGGGATTAAACAAAATCCTGAAAATCCTCCTAATGACTTTAGTGCTCTTAACCAACAGATAAAAGAATTACAAGGGAAAATAAAGGAAATGCAAGGAGGTACAACAAAGAAATATGTTTTGGAAGACATATCTCCTTATCCATTTGATAGGAGTCTTCAAATGATTCCATTTCCAAAACATTGCGAAATTCCTAAGTATGATAGGTATAATGGAAAAACTGATCCCATAGACCATGTTAGGGATTTCCGAAACATGAGTCTTGAATTCGCCTATGATGATACTTACTTGATGCGATTATTTCCACGAAGTTAGGCGTACAATCCATGGAGTGGCTTTCAAAAATTACTCCACCTATTAAAACTTTTGAGGAGTTGATAAATCAATTTATCTCACAATACTCCTACAATATTCAACATCAAATAACAATGCTTGATCTTTGTAAAGTGAAACAAAAAGTAGGAGAACCCTTTACTACATTTTTACAAAGATGGAGAAGGTTATTTGCACGATATTCTCGTCCTATTCCTGAAAAGGAAAAGATGGATATTTTTATCAATAGCCTTGATCCAGAATTAAGCTATAGGCTTAACCTTCATTGTCCTCATAACTTTGAAAAACTGATTGAAAATGCAATCACTATTGAAGGGGCCTTGGTTAAAAGGGGAGTGATAAAACTTGATAATCCAAGTACATCAAATCAAAACAACGATAAAACAAGGTTTTGGAATAGAAACAAAAATGTTGTTAATGATGGCATAGTGGATGCCAATAATTTACGAACAAGGCCATCCGTTTTCAATCTATCAAGTGTTCCAAGAAACAATTCACAAGGAAATACAATACAACAAGGAAACAACAATCAACAAGGACAAATTTCCAAGCAAGAGAACATAACCAATCAAAATACCAATCAAAATCATGGTAATTTCAATAATAATCTTGGCAATCCCAAATATCAAATCCGTCTAGACCTTCATTCTTTTCAAATCGACGGACTTTTACTGCTTTGGGTCAATCTCTTGAATCTGCTCTCAAGGAACTTCTTGATAATAAGGTTATCACTTTACCACCACAAAGAGATTATGAGCCACGAGTTAAACCAACATCATGGAATGACTCGTATTATTGCAATTATCATCGATGTAAAGGCCATAGGACAAACAATTGTCAAGCTTTGAAAAATCTAGTACAAGATTTAATTGACAATGGTACTATTACAATTGAGGGACATCATACCAATGATGATCATCAAGCATTCAAAGATCCTTTGCCAAATTACCAAAAGGGGGAAACATCGGATACCAAAGCCAAAAGCATACATAATGTTGAAGACAATATAATCCGTCATATTTACACAGATGATAATCGGATTAATGTTATCAAAATCAAAGGAAAACAAGAATATCAACAGGTTAATGTAACAACAAGAGGTCAAGCAAAGGTTGTTTTAAAAGGAAGTTCGTCTAAAACAACTATTTCTTCTCCAACTCAATATAATCTGGTTGATCAATTGAGAACAACATCAGCTCAAATTTCTATTCTTGAACTTCTTAAAATATCCCCTATACACAAAAATATTTTAGAAGAAGCGCTTGTGAACACAACTGTTGATACTGATCTAGATGCAAATAGATTTCAAGCCATGGTAGGACATTTGTCTTCCCCCACTTGTCTTTCATTTTCCGATAAAGATGATGCTTCTATGACACATCCACATAATTCCTCGCTCTATCTTGAAGTCATGATCCATAAACATCGAATTAGACGTGTCTTAATAGATGGAGGAGCCGGTTTGAATATTTGTACCTTAAAATTGATAAATTCCTTAGGAATTTCAGAAAATGAAATTGATTCACGAAGGAAGATAACTATTAAGGCATATGATGATGAAGAAAGAGCTTCTAAGGGATTAATATTGCTACCTATCAGAGTGGGACCTGTTGTGAAGAATACTTTTTGTCAGGTTCTAGATCGAGATTTGTCTTATAACATACTTTTGGGTCGTCCGTGGATTCATGATATGCAGGCGTACCATCAACATATCACCAATGTATCAAGTTTCCATATGATGGACAAGAAATAACCATACAAGCTGATTACAATAGTACCCAAACTTGTTCCAATCTTAGGGTGAGTCAAGATGTCTTTGTGCCACATAATAGAGAAGCTCTTGTTGTTTCTTCTTCTAATTTACAAGTCCAATTGCAAGAATTGACAAACAATCTTGATACTAAGCTGAAGTTTAAAGACAAAGGGGTAGGTGAATATTCACTATCTCTTTCTACTTTACCTCCTTCTCCAAGATCACATGGATTACCAACTTTATCAAATCAAAAGATTGCAACTGCTTCTACATCTCAAACTTCCGTGCCAATCACAAAGTTTGATGGAAAATTCATTAGAGCTAATACCACTGAAGAAGAAGCTGAAGATAGGGACATCCTAAATTGGCTATACAAAGATGAAGATGAATCTCTCTTGCACATTAAGTTACCTAAAGAACAATATGGTAAAGGGTACGCTATCATGCAAAAGATGGGTTATGAAGGAAATGGTCCTATAGGGAAACGAAGAGAAGGAATTGTGGAACCAACTCAGCCTATTTCAAAGCATTCAAGTGATAAAACAGGACTTGGATATGGTAAAGATAAAGAACTTACTTCACAGCAGACATCATTAGTTCATAAAGGAGAATCCGTGTCAGATAAATCTCATGAATCAGTTTTCCAATTGCAAAATAGTTCAGATACTGATTCTAATGAATATGAATGGGACACCATTTATAATGATGAATTCTGGAAGGATAAACAAGTTGATACTATACATAAATATGCACCTGTTCTTATACAAGGAGAAGGTTCAAGGCCTCCACTCGATTATATTTTACAAAGCGATCATGACTCAAGTGAGGAAGAATCAGATTCTAACGAGATGGATAATCAACAGGAGAATACCATCACAGACCTTGTTTACCATGAGGATGACAACCACATCATGACTTTGACAATTCAAGACCTTACCCAACCTAATGATCCTATTCCTTTAGTTTATCCAGAACTTATAGATTGGGATATTGACGCACCTATCCATATTCCTACATTCAGTAATGATGAAGATGTTATAACTTTCCTTTGTTCCTCAAATGAAGAAAACAATTGTTTCATTCAAGAATCTTATACTCATAGTTTTGGCTTAAAGGAAATTATCCAAGTCTCTTAAGCTGCAAAATAAATAGAGAGCCAAAAGATGGATCTAGTAGAAAACGAAAAAGGCATTGATAAATCAAGAAACAAAAGAAAGAAAAATAAAAATGAATCACAGCCCAGGTAGAAACCTTTAAGGAGGCATTGAAGGATGAAATTTGACATTCTTCCCAAATATTATATCATAGAAAGATCATTTTGGGTTGAACTGGCGTCAGCATAAATTTTGGAGCAGCCAAAAGTTGTACAAATTGCAGCATCATTAACAGTTGAAGAAGTCCAGAAATTCATGCAATTCTTGAAGGATAATCAAATTAATTTTGCTTGGTCATATGCTGATATGCCAGGGTTAGATCCTAATCTAATAATGCATCATTTATCCTGTAACCACAGGATAAAACACCTTAAGCAAGCTTCGAGAGGGTACATCCATGTTCAATGAGTCAAGGAAAGAATTAAAGAAGCTTTTAGATGTTGGATTCATTCCAGACTATTATTCTATCTGGAGTCGTTCAAACTGTTGTTTCAAAGCCGGATGGAGAGGATCAGAGGATTTATCTGGTTACAGAGTTTAGTAAAATACCCTAAAGATGATTTTCAGCCTACCCTAGCATGATTTGATTGTTGAGCTTAAGCTGCTGGGGACTTTGTGCTTATTCATTAATGGATGGATTCTCGAGTTGGATGAAAGTTGCTGGGAAAGTCCAAAAAGATAAAACAAAAGCGTTACATGTCCTTGGGGTACTTATTGCTGGAATGTCATGCCATTCGAGTTAAAGAATGCTGGAGCTACTTATCAAAGAGCAATGACAACTATTTTTCATGATATGATGCATACATTCATGGAAGATTATGTTGACGATTTACTTGCTAAATCTCATACACGAGATGAACACCTAGAAATCTTGTCAAAAATCTTTGTTAGAATGGAAAAATTCAATGTTCGACTGAATCCAAAGAAATGTGTCTTCGGTGTTACATCTGGAAAACTCCTAGGGTACATTGTTTCAGAAAAGGGTATAGAAGTTGATCCAGAAAAGGTACAAGCTATAATGGACATTCCTCCACCACGAAATATTAGTCAATTAAGATCCTTGCAAGGAAGATTACAGTCCATCAGAAGGTTTATAGCTCAACTGGAAGACAAAAGCTTGCCATTCACACATTTATTGCATAAAAATGTTCCATTTAAATGGGATGACAAATGTGAAGCAGCATTCAATCAGATCAAGCAATATCTTACACATCCACCAGTTCTAATTCCACCTATTCCAGGAGAGCCGCTTATACTCTATATTTCAGCAACAGAAGTATCTTTGGGTGCATTGCTAGCACAAGAAGACTCTACAGGTAAGGAAAGGGCTATATATTATATCAGCAGAACCTTAACAAGACATGAGTTAAACTACAGTTTCATTGAAAAAGCTTGTCTTGCAGTAGTGTTTGCTTCTCAAAAGTGGCGACATTATATGTTAACTCATACAGTTAGGCTGATAACAAAGATAGATCCATTGAAGTACCTATTAAGCAGAGCTACTTTAACAGGAAGACTTGCAAAATGGGTAATGATATTAAGTGAGTTTGATATTCACTATGTAGACCGAAAAGCGATTAAAGGACAGGTCATTGCAGATCAGTTAGCTGAAGCTCCTCTACAAGAAGACAATCCAATGCATATTGAGTTTCCTGATGCAGATGTCTTTACAACAACAATTCAGAGACCATGGGCATTATACTTTGATGGATCATATACACAATATGGCTCGGGGGCAGGGATTCTTTTTGTTACACCTGAAGGATATACCATCTCACGATCATATCGGTTGATGTTTCCTTGCACAAATAACATAGTAGAATATGAGGCATTACTCATAGGATTAAAGATAGCTTTGGAATGGCAGATTACAGAGCTGGAAGTTTATGGTGATTCACAACTTATCATTAATCAAATCAATGATGATTATCAAACCAAAGATGATAAGTTGCTACCATATAAACACATGGTGGATGATTATAAGAAATATTTTGTGTCAATTAAGTTTTCACAAATATCAAGAATTGACAATAAAGCTGCAGATGCAATGGCTACCATTGCTTCTTTATTACAAATATCAGAAGATCAAACCAAGTATGAATTCTTGTTGGAACAATTGTTTTCTCATACTTAGTAATCACGGAACCCAAAGTTATATATCATTTTAATTTGGTTCGGATTCCACCCTTATATGTAGAAACATATGCCACCTATTTGAAAGAGATAACATCTTACTTTGCTTTAGATTTATCAAGAACCAAAAGCGAATTTTATTCATCAATCACATCCGTTATACTTTAATTGCCAATATCCTTTATAGACGTGGTCTTGATGGTACACTCCTTAGATGTCTTGAACGTGACGAATCTGAAAAAGCCTTACAAGAGGTTCATGGTGGTATTTGTGGAACTCACTCAAGTGGTTTGACTTTAGCAAAGAAACTTGTCAGAATGGGATACTATTGGCCTACCATGGAGCAAGATTCTTTTACTTTTGTTAAGAAGTGTTCTAAATGCCAGATCCATGGGAATCTTATTCATGCACCTGCACAAGAATTGCAGACTTTTATTTCAACATGGCCCTTTTCTCAGTGGGGATTAGATCTTGTTGGAAAAATACATCCTTCATCATCAAATGGTCATAAGTTTATCATCACAGCTACTGAGTATTTTACAAAATGGATTGAAGCTGTTCCTCTAACAACAGTGACCGGTAAACAAATATCTTCATTTATCCTGAATTACATTGTTGTAGATTAACCGATTTCCCTGAATTCTATTATTCTACCCATTAGTGGGGCCTTTTTAAGAATCAGGGATGACGATGAACTTTGTAAGAAGATTTCATATCCAACAGATTACTCACACCTTATTATCCACAGGGTAATGGTCAAGCTGAAGCTTCTAACAAAACCATTGTGAAGATATTGAAGAAGACAGTAAATGATGCTGGACGTGATTGGCATGTTCAACTCAACCCAGCTTTGTGGGCATATAGAACTAGTATTCGCACACCAACAGGAGCTACACCATATGCTTTAGTCTATGGAGCATAAGCGATCTTACCATTGGAAGTTGAAATACCTTCGCTTAGGGTTTCACTTAAGGGATTGATAAGTGATGAAGACTACCGAGTTTCTCGCCTTCAAGAACTCGAACTGTTAGATGAAAGACGCCAACATGCAGCTGATCACTTGAAAGGTTATCAACAAGTCATATCTCGTAGTTATAACCACAGAGTTAAACCACGGGCATTTCAAGTGGGTGACTTAGTTTTGAGGGAAAATCCACGTAATCAACAAGATAGAGAAAAGAAAGGCAAATTTGAACCTAATTGGCTTGGTCCATTTGTTATTATAGCAGCATATGGTTCTGGAGCATATCAGTTATCCACATCAGAGGGGGACCTATTTGAAGAGCCAACCAATAGTATTCACCTTAAGAAGTTTTATGTCTAAAAAGTCCTGAAAAAAATCAAAAAAATCATAAAAAGTCCTAAAAAAAAAATCATAAAAATCATAAAAAGTCCTGAAAAAATCAAAAAAATCATAAAAAGTCCTGAAAAAATCAAAAAAATCAGAAAAATCTTGAAAAAGTGCAATAAAAACAAGTGGTGAAAACTTGGCAAACAAGCGCTACTTGTGATTGAAATGGGCTCCTCCATTTATTAATTTATGTCTTATTTTCACTTTGGGCATCATTCATCCACGTCTATCATTTGTCAATAACTTTCATTATCCATACCATGTAGTGAGAATCTTTAGGTTTTATCATGGTTTGATAAAATTTGTACATATCTTTTATCTTTAGGTTGTGTTTACATTAAGGGCAAAACATGGAAACATACAAGAGAGGGGCAACGAGCTTTCAAAATATCACAAGCAGACAAATAACAATTTGACAAAACACAACCTCGTCATATCAAATCAATCACAAACATATTCATGTCAATCGAAATCTAAACAAAATGATCCAAACAAACTATCGACATACAGAATATCAATGATGGTAACCAAATTGGATGATCTTAATCTGAATAAATGTTTGAAATGCCTTAAACAGGATTTGAATGGTTGTTTGATTTTCTATCATATCTCTGGAGTAATTCGATGATGTACTGAACTAGAAAAGCAAGGAAAGAGTATGATTTTTCTTTGTCTTCTGTTTGTGAGGAAACTCATTAGTACTATGCAAACTGGTCGCGAGACATGCTCTACTATGGATCATGGATGACATTTCAGAATTTGCATGGGAAAAGGGTTAACTCTTGTCTGTTTATGCAAGCAATACTCAGGTCATCTTGGTTCAATTATACCTAGATGCTTGTATTAACTTGCTATATCAAAAATCATGAAAGCAATACTCAAGTCATCACTGGTGCTAACATACCCTTTGATGCTTGTATTAACTTTCAACATTTCAAAGCTCTATGATGATACAAAAAGCATGTATAAGCTTTCCAAATGGCAATATTGTATGAATGTCCTGCATGGTTAGTATAGGTTGCATTCATGTTAGAATTTGCATCTTGCATTTATAGATTCTTAAAAGCTGGCAAAAAAATCAAAGATTTATATCTCCTCAAATATGACTGAGTATATTTTGACGTTCACAAAACATCATACATTCATTCATCTATCATAAACATCATACATTCATTCATTTATCATAAACATCATTTCATAAATTATTACATTCATTCATCTATCATAAACATAATACATTCATTTATCTCATAAAATCATATATATAAATATCATAAATCATGAAGCCATCATATAGTACACATCATATATATATATATATATATATATCATGTAAAATCATCTCTGCATTTCATATATCTCAAAATGAATGTCAAAATGTACAAGGATGTCAGAATACAAATGATATAATATCATCAAAAATGTGATCATCTCACGGTGTATACAAAATGTCTCAACAGAATGTCATAAAAGAGATCATATATAATGCACTAGGCAGAGCTATCCTGTGATGGAGCTGGCCTAGGACCTGTACCACCTGCCCCTGATGGACCTGTATCACCTGCCCCTGATGGACCTGCTCCGCCTGACCCCGGTGGCCCTCTAGGAGGTAATGGCTGTGTCACACCCCTACTGGTAGTACGAGAGCGACCATGAGTAGATCGTGACTGAGTGTAGCTCTCTCTCTGCTCAGCTGGGACTGCATCATGATATCTGGTGTGATAAAACTCTGCCTCTCGAGTAGCCCTCGTAACCTCTCTCATCATATCACCTGGCAAAGTGCTACCTGCCACTCTCTGTAGGCTATCTGCTAAGGCAATGGCCTGCTCACCCCGCTGTCTAGCCGCATCTCTCTCGGCAGTGATCGAAGTCACCTGACCCTGCAACTGTGAAATCAAGGCCTGTGCCTGTGATAGCTGAGCCTGCAAGCTCTGTACTGTGCTCTGCAAAGAGGATATCTGACTCGCTACTGTCGGATCCACTGACGGGGATGGGTCAGTATGCCTCATCCGTGGTCCACCTCTGCCTGCACTACCTCCTCTGCCACCTCTCCTGCCGTCTCTCCTGCCACCCCTACCATCACCACCATCATCTCCATCTGAGTCATCATCTCCACTACCCTCCTCGTCCTCACTGTCTTCTGAATCGTCATCACCTGACTCTGAATCTCTCTGTCGACGTCTTTGTCCAATGACAGGAGCAACAGCCTCATCGGGATCAGAGCTATGCATTAGAGGGGAGGATCTTTGTAGGAATATCTTTGCACATACTCACGAGGTGCCATGCATCCCGGGAACCTTCAGCTTTAGTGAGTCCACATCACGTGCTCCTAAAGTAGGGAACTCTTGCAGCAGCTGCATCATAAAGTCAGAGTGGGCCCCCTGCTTTGCAAGCTCTTCACATGCGCCCCGTGCATAAATAAAATTTGAATAGCGAGGCATACCACGAGTCAAATGAAATTTGGCCGCAATACGAGAATCCAGCAAGAAATCTCTCCAAGATCCATGTGGTCCGTCCAATCAAAAATCTAGAAGTGCATACAAAAGGCATCTCCCTCGCATCCTCTGGCCATGGCTCACAATCCAAATATGGCCTCCAACATACTGTGTCCAAACTATCTAACAGCCGCTGCCAATACACTAGTTTGCCCAGTCTAGGCTGAGCAATAATATGTGAATATCTCCATCTGTATGGTCGACCAGGTGGATGATCTCCTCGAGTCAATGGACGTAACACTGCAAAATGCTCCCATGCCCATATCTGTAATAATGAGCATCCGACAGCAAAACTCCGGCCTCTACCATATACAATGTGATGTAGCTCGTCATATAAGTGGGCTAGCATACAGGTACCCCATGCATATCGTGTGCCCTGCATCACCATGCTCTCTAAGACACGACCCCATCCGATCGCGAACCCCTTCGACCTATGGTCGGGGCACAACACACCTCCAATGAATCCTGCAAGTACAGCCGGTAGTGGTGGATAGGCATCTGTAATCTCACCCCATGGGATGAAGTACCCAACAATATGATCATCTCTGAATATCCGTCTCAAAGCAAGAGTACCTCCAGCCTCTCGTCTGTCAAAAACAACAATCTCTCCCATCACTGGGATCCGTAGGATGCGATATACATCCTCGGGAGTCACTGTAATCTCGCCGGTCGGTAAATGAAAGGTGTTGGTGTCGCTATGCCACCGCTCTGCAAGTGCTGTCAATAGAGCCCTATTGAGGCGAACCTCAGGCATATCAAGTAATGCAGTCAAACCACAAGCGTCAATCACATCTCTATCAGACTGTAATAAATGTGGAATCAATGACCATGTGTTCGGGAAAGCCTCTCGTATCTGCAGGACACCTAGTCTCTCCTGTTCACATACATCATCAAAACAACATCAATATCAAATCATCTTAACATATCAATCCAAAACAAATCAATCAAACTATTTGTTTTTCATCATCATGGAACGCAAATAATCAACATCAAGTTTCCTTCTAACAACTTTAGGAGAAAACTTATCTATACTATTTGTTTTTAACAACTTTAAAAGCAAATTTATCAGCTACTATTTGTTCTCCAACAACTTGGGAAACAAATTTATCATGTGGAACAAAATGCGCTACAGAACTAGTTGTATGCGCTACAAAATTCTTTATCAGCGCTAAGTAACTTTTTGCGCTACAGAATCAATTAATGGCGCTATGATTTTTATCAACAGCGCTATGGAATATTTTGTGCTACAATATTTGTTAAGAGCGCTGCAATACATCTTAGTTGCGCTACGATATCATATGCGCTATGAAAATCATCAAATGCGCTATGAAATCTATCACAGGCGCTACGACATTGTATGCGCTATGGAAAATTTCAAATGCGCTACGATACGCCTTAAGGGCGCTACAGTATTAAATGCGCTACGAAAATTATTGCATGCGCTATGAAAAAGTTTAAGAGCGCTAAAATTCAATGTTTTTGAATTTAAACATTAAAAACGTGCGCAAAATGAAATTTTCGACAGACAAGCAGTTACGAGACACATACCGGAGGTCCGTAGTGCGCCGGCTGCTGATGACGTCGGATACGCTCGAAACGGTGTAGGTGAACTGGAAGTGCCATGATTGTCAACCCAGAGCTCAAAATTTGCAAATTTTACTAGGTTAAAATTGAAAATGACATGGAAAATGACATTTTAAACCTATATAATGGTAAAATTAGGGCATTTTATCATATTTTTACATACCAGGGGCAATTTCTTCATCAAATTTTCATTTCATTTCTCTTCGGGTCAGTTTCTTCATATCATAAGTTTCGAACGATAAATCGATATCTTTAAAATCATCAAAATTCAAATATTCAAATATCGATTCATCGTTCGTGGGGGCATACATCTATCAATATTTCAAATCAATATTTGGGGCAAAATTTCAAAATTCTTTGAAGTAATGCGTAAAACACATCACTTCAAAGAGGGGCAAAATGTATACACTTAAAAATGGTCATATCACATTGTCTAGTAATTAATTAAATATTTTTAATATTTAATTAAAATCTTTTGATTCTATCTACGTATAAATAAATTTAAATAATTTATTTATATTGTTCATGATTTCATTTCGATTAGATATTTAATCACCTTTTCATATTCATTTCTTAATTAATTAAATAAATGTTATAATTTATTTTTATTAATTATCCTATAATCTTAGTTTGAATATTTTATTCAAATAGAGATTAAAATATTAAATTCTTCTAAATATAAAACACGTTGTCATTTAAAAGATATTTGATTGGCTCCTCCTAATCGATATTCATTTAAAATCATTTCCAAAGAATTCCTCCAGTTCAGTAATCTGTTCATAATTAAGTATTTCCAGAAATATTTAGTGATTCTTCTAAATATTTCAAAGAAATCTTCTAAAGTCACATCATGATTAAATATTCTAAAATATTTAATTAAATCTTCCATAGTTTAAAAAATCAAAATTCAAAAATCAAAATTCAATAAATGAAATTAAATAAATTTATTTATTTAATTAATTTTGGGATTATCTTCGAACCAGTAGAAAGCCGAGAGAGTTAAATTTCCTGCATTTGCTGAGCTTGTTCGATGGAGTTAGACAAGCTTCCATTCTTCTCTCCAACCTCTCAACCTCCCCCATTTTCTTCTCAACCTCTCAATCTCTCACCATTCAAACATACCAGACAATTCATAGCCATAGATTCTTGCCAGTCGGGATGAAGCCTGCAAAAAAATCTATAAATACAGCTGCCGGGAGCTCCAAATGATATAGGATTTTTAGGCAAGTAAACTATAGGCAAATAGTATTAGCATTCATAGCAATAGTATTATCACAGCAATAGCATAGCAATCATAGCAACAGAATCATGATTCATCTCATCTATAGCCCCTGTACATAATCTACAGCCCCTGTGCATAATTACAGCCCCTGTCCATCTTCACTAGCATATTTTTCTTTGCATACTCGTTCTGCAGTAGTCATTTGGAGAAGCTCACACAATCTGAGAGCCAGAAAGCTTCAAACCAATCTCTGGAGATAGAGAAGGACGGAACGTTCTTGAAGAATTTTTATTTTATAGCCAAGTTTATTTCAAATTTCTTCAATTTAAAGTTCTGTTAATAGTGTTTTGTTTTAATTAGATTAACAATAGAATACACAACACAGTGAGTTATGAACCAAATCTTTAGCTGCTATGACAAAATGGTGCATCTTTATGAATTTCAAACCCTACAAATGGAGATTCAAGGCAAGAAAAAGAGGAAATCAAAGGATTTCAAGGTAGAAATCACAGCCAACTATGAAATATCTAATGACACATGAACGCTAACTCCGTATTTCAAGCACCAACTTCATTATGGCACAAAATAAAGAACCGAAATGCATCATTTCATGGCGAGGATAGATATTTTTGAGGCCTTTAGAAGAGTGAAGAAAACTTTCATCATTTACTCAGGATTATAATATGGGCTATGATTCCAGAGAAAAGATATTGGCTTGCAACTTGTGGATTCGAAGGCTAAAAAGTGGGGGGCAATAATTTTTATGTAGGAAAATCACAAGGTTAAGTAGATTTTAATCAAAAGCTTCTGTATTAAAAAATGACTGTCTTAGCTTTGAGCCACTATGATGAACTTTTGACACCCAACATATATCTGAAGTAAGAGATTCAATCTCAAGGACAGAATAAGACCATATGCTTAGGCGATGAATAATGAATAAACAGGTCATAAATCGGTATAATGATGGAAGAAGACTTGAGTGCCCATGACAACCAATTCAAATCTAAATGGCTGGTGGGTGGTTGCTTAAAGATACATTGTTGACCAAAGTGAACGTCCAAGATAGGGTACAATCTTGGTTGACAAAAGCCATGAAGATCGTAGCAATAAAATAGGTGCTGAAAGATTATTCACAGTCATAGATTTCAACAGCAAGAATAATAATCTCGTAGCCCTTAATAGATCAATGAATCCTGAAATATATCATTCCATTAAATGGAAATAAATAAATATTTTACAGCATTCATGGATAGGTGATATAGTTTATGAATTGAATGAATATTAGACCAGAATGTAAAGACATTCATTAACATAAAAAATATTCAGATTGATGCCTTTCAATCTATATCCAGCGATGATATTCAATATCCAATACTAGCAAGCTTGACTTTCAAAATGGACTAATCGATATTTAAACAAAAAAAAACTTTATATTCATTAGAAATCAAAGCAAGGTTAATAAAAATGAAATGGATGCAAATGGAGGTTGCTAAGAGGCCCTCCTTCTAGCGCCATATGTGAGCACCCTTCAAAATCAACAAACGCTCTAAGATCTCAAACATGGATTAGTGATATGCAAACCTTTTAAATGCTCCTATGAAATAATGCATTATGCCTTCATAAACAAGATAACAACACAAACTAATTGAGAGCATAAAAGCAAGATACATACCTATCCCATAGTGGATTGGTGCTTCTTTGATGTGGAAAGAAGCCGTTTCCCAATCCTTGATAAGCTTGATGTTGCAAATGATGATGGGCCAAATTAGTTCTTAGTTTAAGAGAGTGACTTTGCATGAGATTGTGGATGGGTTGATGAAGAAAAATACTTCCATTTATAGATTTTCAAGTTGGAAGAGAGCTCAAAATAAAGCAATGTGGGATAAAGATTTGACCAATGAGATGAAGCCACTTGTCATATTGTGATAGGTTGAAGAATGTGCAAGTTTTGGCCAATGTGCCAAAGAGGGGGAGATTCAAATTTGAAATTGAGAGTTAAATGTTGAGTGGGGGACATGTAAGAGAATTTATTGCCATGTTGGAAGGGACAAGTCAACTTGTCTTCATATTCAAACTTGAGGAATATTCTCAAAAGATGCTTTGTTGAGGGAAAATGATGATTTTAATAAATCAATAAATTGATTTATTGGTGCAAGTGGGAAAAGCTAGAGGATGTGATGGGTGGTTAGATTAGTTTAATCATGATTAGCTTAACTTAGATGATGATAGATGCTTTGACCCATTTGACTTGAATATTTTGATTTATTTAAATCAAGAGGGAGAAATATGACTTTTGAGATTTAATTAAATAAAGTTTTGATTTATTTAATCAAAGAGGGAATGATAGGTTTAAATTCAATAAAGTTAATTTATTCAATTTAAGTGGATAATCCTTAGAGATTGAATTAAATGAACCTGATTTGCCTAATGAATGGATTTAATGAATTTGATTAATTTAGTGAGCGGATGAATGTGAACTTGGTTTACTTGATGAATGGACCTAATTAAATGCATGATGCTAATTTTGCATGTCTACAAGAAAAAATAAATCATAAAAAACAACACCAAACTAGAGACTTATACATTGTTAAGTATTTCTATGGATTGAAGTTCTTGTTAATAAATTTTTTATGCACGTCCGAAAATTCCTTTTAATTCTCCTTTCTTCTTCATGGTCCTTTTTTTCACTTCTCATTGTTGTAATAGGACCAACCTTAATTTATTTTCCATTTGTATTACGATCCTTCAATCCTTCCTTAGGATTCTTTAGCTTTTTTTAGGAAAAAGGAATATAGCCTAAAATACATTAATACATATAATAGGTAATTAAATTGTATGATAAAGGAGCCAAAGAAAAAAATGCTCTTGTTTGAAGTAGACCAAGGGCCATGATCACAAAATAGACTAGAGAATGAGATAAATGCTTAGTAGACAAAGGTGATAGAAAACCTAGAAGCATAATATGTATTACTTTCACATTTTAAGCCAAGGACTGTTAAGAATCATGCTTCAGTGTTGGTGTGGCTAGAGGCATAGGAGGGTGGGGGTCGCGTGAAAGTAACACAATCAGATCCCTGCATACATTGGAGATCCTCCCACACATACTTGTGCTGATTTCCTTCTTGTGAGCTTGAAATGCCTCATCCATCTCTGCCTCTTCATAGACTTGCAGAGCCCACTTTAATGCAATATATACACATAGATAGGTGAAATTCTTCTTCAGATATTTATGCCTAAAAAGACCCCCTACCAGAGCCTTCCCATTGTGTAGGTCGTATGCTTAGATTACATTGTTGAATGAGTGGCCAATGAAATACTTATCATGCACATAATCGATCGTGAGCTATGTTACCAAACCATAATTTTGTAGTAAATCCATGGAGTTTAAAAGAAAAATGGATGCTACCTGGGATGGATGTAATAGATGAGGTTGAAACTAAAGGATTTGTTCCCCTATAATAGCCCTAATCACCATTTCCACCCATGTTCAGTCAATCTTGAACACCTTCTTCAACATCTCTAAGGTAAACATGCCAGATTCTAGATATTCCCATTTGGGAATTGAGATAAGTACCCTCCTATTGAGTGGATCCATCTCCATGAAAGTATATTTCTAGAGAAAAAGAGGAATACCAAACAAACAAAAACTCCACATAGACCAAGCCAGAAGAAAGAACCAATATAAATGTCAAAAATTGTAGATTTGTGAGTTTTTAGTATCTTGATTCCCATTTCATTGTTCTAAATTGTGTATTTATTGACTTCAATAACATTTAAATTTTCTTTTATGGTCTCCATCTCCTTCTCCAATAGGCTCAATCTATTATTGTGTTCATGCTAAATCCATTTTAGTTCTTCACCCAAGGTTTCAATTTTAACCTGAATCATAAATTTTTGGGGATATGCACTCTCACACTTCTAGGGTTTTACACCTAAAAGGAGAAAGGTATCCCAAAAAAACTTAGGTGGTTCACTAAAGACTAATGCAAATATGATTAAAATATGTCTAAATAGAATTCCCTAGATGCAAAGAATTGATAAAAGAGATGAATTATTAATGCAAAACTAAGGAAATGCAAGATGTTTGAAAACACAACGTGGTATGCAAAATGAACTAAATATGCAAGTAAACTATAACAAAAATGAATAATTCTGGAGAGGTGCACCTGGAAACTGGAATGTGATGCAGAGAGACTTTGGAATCCTCTATAATTTGCTGTTGAAGCCAATTGGGGCACTTATGCTAAGCTGGACGACTTAGTCCTGTTTCAGGGAAATTCTGTCGAAATAGGTTTCAACCAGAAGGGTATCGAGAACTGCATAAAACACTTTTTAGGCCTGGTAGTGGGACTAATTCACCACTAATGGAAACTTAGTCCACCTTCAACTTTTGGGAATTTCAAAGATGCAATCTATAGCTCCCGGTCTACATGTTAGTTCTTAACATGTTATTTGATTTGAATCTACAGAATCTGGTATGTAGGTTATCTCCAAGCTTCTTTTAGGGTTTTGTTGAGGGTTTTGTTGACTTTGAAAGATTTTTATGAATTTTTGAGACCTTTTAACACCTTTCTCTTTGAAAAATCTGTATACAAGACTTGCAAAACACACATGCAAAGAGGGGAAAAAGGGTTAAGGGTTAGTGAATAGGGGTTTGCCTTGGTCAAACCCTAGTTTGGTAATTAAACCCTTGAAAATGAAATGAAATGAAGAGAGACAATGAATGAACAACATGAAATGCTACAACTCACCAAACCCTTGAAGTAGAAATCTAAAGATATGCAAGTAGAAGCTCCAATGGATGTAGACTTGATAATGCTAAAGTGAATGCTTGAATGATTAAGTGGATAAATTAGTGAGTGAATGAATGGGGGTGAAAATGAGAGGAAATCCCTATATTTATACATGATTATACAAAATTTCTCAAAAATACCACATGATAGGCTTACCTCAAGGTCTAGAAAATAATATCCTGCCAATATTTTGAAATAATTTTGATTTTTGTGCCAAGTGGGACTAAGTCGACCCTAGTGGCGATTTGGTCCCACTAGGGAAATTTTAATGGGTGTCAGGAATTAAAGTGTATTAAATGATGTTTAACGGGATTATTCTTTGAAACACACTTAATTAGGGCCTGTAAATGTATTAAGGGGTCATTTAAACATAAGAAAGGGTCAAATTATTGATGAAAAGCCTAGAAAAGTGTGAATGTTTATTACAACACTTTACAAAACTTTAAAATAAGGCTTGGTAAGTGATAAAAAGAGGTTATTTGAGTGAATTATAATGAAAAGGTCCTCGAAATGTGTGAAAGTGGGTTACAACACTTCACAACACTTTTACAAGACATCATAGAATTCTTATTGATTCACTAGGGTCCAAGACCTAATGTGAATGTGTTAACCACATTACAACATTAAATCTAGGAAAAACTAGGCCAATATCCATAAGAAAGACCCAAATGAGCATGAAAATGTCTAAGGATACATTTTTATGTGCTACATTTAGCCCCAACTTTAGTGAGAGGATGAAATTTCTTCAAACTCACACTAAAGTAACCAAAAATGCATATCAAGAAGGATCCAAATGCACTCATGATGGCAAGATGAGATAACAACAATAAAGAGGGTGATCAAGCCCCTAGGATCAAGATCTGATGGCAAACCAAGCATTGGCACAAAGGAACACACAAGAGAATGATGCAAAAGGATGAAAGGGAGAGAAGGAAAAAGAGAATCAGATCAAGCTTCGATCGTTTGTCCATCCTGTTGTGGATTAGATCTAGGTTGTTTGTCTAGAAAAATAAATACTCACTTTGAGGCGATGGAACTCATGACTGTCTGCCAAGTGAGAAGGCCCAAAAGGTGAGAAACATACACTCATGGATGGTAGCACTCACACATGTAGGTGGCTATGGGGAGAGGTCCTTGCCTGGAATGGGCTTCCCACTCCAACCATATCAAGTTATACCTCCCAATGCTTTAATAGGCACCACAAAAGAAATGAAATTTTGAGCTTCGTGAGACAAGCAAAATTTTGTATGCTTGGAGCTCATGAACAAATGCGATGGAACCACAAGCATGCAAGTTGTGTTATGTAAGGTGACCATATAAAAAATGAAAAATACAACATGCAAAGGATGTTAAAAGGAGGCTTGCTTAGTTCATGTGAGGTCTTTAACAGGAACATTATGTCTAATGTCTTGAGAGGACCAATCTGAGGATAGAGAATTCACAACTTGGGGGATGCGGTGCACTTCGCATCAAGCCTAAGAGGAAGAATGTAATGCTAAAAGATAGATCTAAGCTGTGAGCTACACCCAGTATGTCCACAAAGCAACAAACACATTGTATATGAGTAAGAAGAGGCTGCTTTTAAGAACCAGAAAAGGAAAATAGAAAAAAATAAGTATGAATATATTACTTACTTTAAAGATTGATACACCATCACATGAAATTGCTTTCGTATATAAATAAAAATGCAAAGAAGAAAGAAGAAATGAAACCCGACTTGGAAATATATGCCCAAGTCATATTGTTTCCGTGGAAGGCCATGTCATGTGAAGAAAAGAAAGAAAGAGGAGTTGCCCCCTAGAAAGGAACACTCCAAACACATAAGGGATCTATGGATTTGGGGTTAGTATGTTCGCTGCTACAATGTTTTTATGAAAGAGCTCAGAACTGTCATCATCCCCCAAAGAACATGGAACTGGAAGAATGAGACAAAGAGAGTGAAAACAAAGAAAAATAACCTTTTGGGTCAACATGGAAGAGACACTTGGGTTCCCATGAAACTTTGCATCATCCCCAAAAGGAAAACACGAAAATAGAAAATAAAAGAAGCGAAAGAAAAATAGAAAATATTTTGGGTCCAACATGCGGAAGGAGACAGATATCTCAGTGCCCAACATGTCATCCCAAAGGAAAACACAAGAAAAAGACAAAAGAAAATAAAAGAAAAAGAAAGGCCTTTTGGGTCAACATGAAAGAGACATGAATGTCTCAATGCCTTGTGTCATCCCCAAAAGGAAAACACAAGAAAAAGAGAAAAGAAAAGGTGAAAGTGATGCACAACATAGAGAAGAATTAAGGTACAAATAGAGGAATGACACAAAGAAAGAGAAAATAAAACATAAAATCATGGGGGATCACATTATGCACATGCCAACACACAAAAGAAAAATAAAGTGCAAAATACTAGCAAGGAAAATGTAAGTCAACCATCGAGTAAGTCATCCACCTCCCAGTCATGTTCATGATATGTTGAGGGTGGAAAACTAGCCAAAGGTACAAGAGCAAGTGCTGAACTAGGAGAAGCACCAGGTTCTAAACTCTTTGTAGGAGATTTTTTGTTTAAGCTCATGGAAGAGAAAAATAATTTGTTCAAATCATTATGCACCTCTTCGTCAATTTTAGCGATCTCGTCATCATCATCAAGATTAATCACAACAGGAGGATGAATGATAATGTCTAATGACTAGTGTACCTCTTGTTGTGATTGTTGTATTGGATCATTTTGTTGTGGTTGGGGAGGAGGGTCATCATGCATTATTTTTGTCAAGTGTGGATTGTGATTTTATTTATTTTCTTCTTCATGTAACTTGTGGGAAAGGGCATGACATCTACGCCTACGCTCCCTTGCTCCTCTATTTCTTTTGGTTTTGTTTTTGAGTTGTGTCTGTGAATGAGTGGGTTGATCAACCATAGGTTTCTTTTCTTCCTGAAAGGGGAGGAATGAAAGGAACCATGGAAGGTTGTTCATCCATTTTCTCCTTTGCTTTGTAAACTTTTTTTATATGAGGAAGCATGACAAAGTTGTTTTCATTGTCTCTTGGTCTTTTAGACGATGTTAGGGAAGTTTTTGGTGTTGGTTGATTAGAGTTTTTTGGTTCTTGTCTAGGTTGAAGCATTGTTTCATCTAGGATAAGAGTGTCGGAAGTGGACGGGGACATGTTGCGAAGAGACAATTCTACTATTTTCTTTGCTTTAAATTTTTGGTAAGCAATGAAAAATAAATATTTTCAAGGCATTATAGGTTCCATGGGCTCGGGTCAAAAAGATTCTAAGGAATAGTTTCCTTTGGAAGACAATGGGTTAAAGCCGCTATGGTGAACAATGAATATTTCATTGTCAAAAGGAAAATTTAAACATTTATGGATAACTGAAGGGACAAATTTCATTGAGCGAAGCCATGGGTGGCCTAGCCTCAAACAAAATTGGTTTGAATGTGGGATGATGGAGAATGTGACATCTAATGTTTTTGGTCCTATTTGTAATGGAAGGATGATTGATCTTGTCATAGGGAAAGAAAAACCATTGTGTGTCTTGATCTATGCTTTTGGTTTATCATAGTCATCTTGATAAAGGTCATGTAATACCAAAAATTCCTTGGGGATTATGTTCTCTCCACAGGTGGGATCTATTAGTATCCCATTAGTGGGCTTGTCATAGATATGACCTACTGTGTAAAGATGACCATTGAGGAGATTTTTAAGTATGTCCTTAGAGGAGAAAGTAATGTCAAGAGATTTCCTACGTTGGCCCTTACGAGGGATAACATCTATCGCACCCAACATTTCATCCATAGGATTAACAGGGGTAGTATGTGGAATGGGATCAGGATGTTCATCATCTATATCAACATTCATCACATCATTCTTTGTAGTTTCACTAGCTTTGGCAAATGAAATATTATGTTTAGGAATTCAATCAGTGAAAATTTGCAAGTTTTGATTTGGAGGGGCAACAAACTTATTACCTTGATCATTAACACCTACAATGGATAGATGACCAGAGTCAATGAGGTCTTGCACAAGATGTTTAAGATGCTTACAATGTTCCATGTCATGTCCATGTTTTCTATGATAATGGAAATTAGCATTGGATTTAAAGTTTAGAGGTAAAGGCTTAGTAGGGTCAAGCGCTTTGATGACATGTAAGGTAATCATTTGTTGTTGTAAAAGTTGGGACATTGTGTTATGAAGGGTGTCTGGTAAAGGTGTGAATTGTCTTTTCAGATCTCCATAAGTAAAGGGAACTACGGTTTTAACAACTACTATTTGGTTGTTAAAATTTTTAGTTGGTTGTTGAGGGGGGTTGAATTGTAAGAACCCTTTGTTTTGATTTCTAAATGGTTGAGAATTTTTTTGGTTGGCATGTTCAAATTTCTTAGCTCAGCTAGAAGTGGACTTTGTATCTCGCCTACTAACCAAATTGTGATAATCGCAAAGGGTAGTACACAAGTGCATGAAAGAGGGGAATTTTATCATAGTAATTTTGTCCTTAAGTGTAGTTTGCAATTTTTCAATAAACATATTTTGAAGGTGTGGGTCAGGGATCTTGACATTGATTTGGGAATAAAGCGATTGATAGCGTGAGATAAAATCAATTACCTTTTATCCTCATTTTGCTTGCATCTCATCAAATGGGCCAAGGTCTTTTTGGGAGTCATATGCACTTGGAAATGATTTATAAAGGCATCGACAAATTCATTAAATGAATGAATTGAATTGTTCGGTAAATATGAGAACCATTCCAAGGCAGTGTCTTTTAAGGTCCTAGGAAACAATTTTGCTAATAGTTTATCATCAAGGACTTAGTCACCACATAAGGCGGTGTAGGCATTTAAAATGGTTAGAAGGATCTCCCTTCCCTCCATATTTCTCAAATCTAGGCATCTCTACTCCTTGTGGCATTGGTGTTTGCAATATTTCCAAAGACAATGGGATGCTTCAAACATAATAAGTGGGTGGTCCATTTTGATCTTGGTTTATGGTGGATATTTGTTTTTGCATGGATGAAACAGTTTGGAAAAGTTGTGTTATGAGAGGGTTATTGTAAGTGGTATGAGGTGGAAGGGAAAGTGGTGATGGAGTGTATGTAGTGGTAGGGAAAGTGAATGGAATGCTTATAGATGGTATTGTAGAAGAGGATAGAACATGTGATGCCACATAGGAATTAGGAATGTGAATAAGAATAGTCGAGGAAGGAATCACATTACTAACTGATTGGAATGTTGTTGTGACATGAGGAGTGGTATAGGTAGTTATGGAGACTACTATTGAGGGAGGAGGAGTTTGAGGTCCTCCTTGGCTAACCATAGTGTTGGCTAGTTGAGAGGTAGTAGAGGTGGAAGGAACATGTTTTATATATATCTCAACTATTTTTTTCACAGTGTCTAGGCCTTCATTACTTTCAAGCATGTGATGGATGTTTTCTATGGTAGGAATTGTAGTGGCTGAAATGTTTTCAAGGCTCACTTGATGTTGGATATGTGTTAATTCCTCATGAATGCTAATTATTTTGTCTTGCAGGATGTGATCATTCTGTGTGTCAACTTGCATGTTATTGGAAGGAAAAGAGTTGCTAAAGGTAGTATCCATTCCTAGTGTACTAGTTGCAATACTAGGAGTGGAAGTTTTAGATAACCCAAGATCCACAATGAGTGTATTATCGTGGGATAACATGAGTCTCAAACTTCTTCTCACTAAGGTATTAGCAATAGGACACCAAAAACTCATGCAAAGGTCTCTAAATGTAGGGTGAATGCAAATGCAATGTAGACTACTAAGAATGAAATGCTTAAAGCTAAAATTATGGAAAGAAAAACTGAAATACAAAAACAACAAACAAAAACTCAAAAATTGTAGATTAAATGCCAAAAAATGCAGTGAAAAATGTGCAATTGGACTAAGTCGTCCAAGGTGGCGAATGAGTCTAGGGAGTGATTTTTTTGAAAATTTTTAGAATTTTTTAATTGGATTTTATGATTTTTAGGTTTTTAGATGCAGATATAATATGAATATGAAAAATCTTGTGAATTTTTAATGAAATGCAATGCAAAAATACAAGCTAAATGAGGTTTTCACTAATGCAAATTTGAAAACCCTAGAATGCAAATTAAATAATGAAAAATGTAATGAAATGTTAACGTAAGATATTCCTAGGTTGTGCACTTAAAATAAAAAATAGAATGTTCAAAATGTGGGTTCACCAAAATGAACCATAAATTTTTGGGGATATACACTCTTTTACACTTCTAAGGTTTTGCACCTAAAAGGAGAAATGTATCCCACAAAAACTTAGGTGGTTCACTAAAGACTAATGAAAATATGATTAAAATATGTCTAAATAGAATTCCCTAGATGCAAATAATTGATAAAAGAGATGAACTATTAATACAAAACTAAGGAAATGCAAGATGTTTGAAAACACAATGTGATATGCAAAATGAACTAAATATGCAAGTAAACTATAACATAAATGAATAAGATTGGAGAGGTGCACCTGAAAACTGGAATGTGATGTAGAGAGACTCTGGAATCCCACATAATTTACTGTTGAAGCCAATTGGGACACTTATGCCAAGCTGGGTGACTTAGTCCTATTTTGGGGAAATTCTGTCGAAACAAGTTTCAACCAAAAGGGTATCTAGAACTGCAAAAAACACTTTTATGGCCTGAAAGTGGGACTAATTCACCATTGAAGGTGACTTAGTCCACCTTCAACTTTCAAGAATTTCAAAGATGCAATTTGTAGCTCTCGGTTTGCACTTCAGTTCTTGACAGGTTTTCAGATCTGAATTTGCAGAATTTGGTCTATAGGTTATCTTTGTTGACGATAGTTTTACTCGCAATAAATAGGTCAAATAAAATCTCCATAGAAAAGACCATGAAGAGCCTATCCTTCTTGAAAGATATGAAACAAAGACAACCTAAGGGAGAATTTTGCATTTACAGAGCAAAGATTAACTTCTATTTAATCCCAAGTCTTCGATAACTAGGTCATGGTTGCACTAGGGTCGCTCTCGAGTAATGATGTGATAATTGCTGTTGTTTCCTTTAGGGGGGAGTCCATATGAGCACGTATATATACATATACACATTTATACATCAGTTCTTTAAACATTTTTTGATCAGCTTTCCAATTTGAAAAGGTAAACTTGAAATTCATGAAAGCAATAAATTTGACATTGGACTTCCAAGATCATCACCAATTTTCTTGCTATCACTTAAGTAAATTTAGCATTAAGCATTCAACAATTTGATGGAAAATAAAAAATTTTCAACAAAAAAACTATTTCCATTCACTCATGTTTCTTTTTATTTTTTGGAACATTTTCAAAATATTAAACATCTAATCTAAAGTAAAACATAAAAAATTACTGAAAAATAAAAGTTTCTCCTGGTTATTCTCCATGGTTGCCCCAAAGAATTAATTGAAACAGAGCAAACCGCTTTATATTTCACCAGATTGCTTCCCAACTATGTATAAAATGGTGCAAGCTTTTAAAGAGGGGGTTTTGTTTATGGGAACCGAATAGGTTCTGTATGCACCCTTAAATGGCACAACATATAGTCTTGTTCAACCAAACTTACAAAACCAGCTACAAAAGATACTTAGATAGGTAGCTATCCATAAATCTCTAATACCAATTAATGTCTACGTGCATACAAATTTTTACGCTGGAATGGTTAAAAAAATAGGAAAAAAGAAAAAAACTTAAAAGAAGTTTTTGCTCCTCTGACATCCACAAATTATGAACTTAAAAATAAAATTAAGCATCCTCTGGCCTTTTATAGAACACAAGGCTCAGATAGGATAAGACATCTACATGAGAGGGAATCTAAGGGACCAATCTAATCAAGGCACAAGGAATATTGTGACCAATAGGAGAATTGCAACTGAATTCAATGGAAGTCAAGTCCAATTACTCGTTGAAGCTCCTTGGGTTCTACTTTTTCATCTTTTTCAGGATTCCTTATGAAATCGAACATATTTACCCAAACAAAGATATTTAGGAGTCTTCCATTATAACAGAGTGATCAGGTGGAATTCAAACTCCTATATCTCATGCTTCTCAATTTGAACATTCTAGGAATAAAACATCCCCAAAATAGATACACTTTGTTATTACATGCTTGTACTCCAACATCCCGGTATCCCGGTACGTGGCACACCTTTGCAACAAATTCTGTTCTAGCATGAGTCCCTTGAGTGTATCATCGAGCCTAGTAATAAAGTAAAATTTGTTTGCTAGTATAATTTTCCTGACTGTCCATACCCGAGCTTTGCATCACAATCGATATCTCCTGCAATCACAAAATTACAAATATTAAATCCCTTTTTAAACAAATATACTACCGTATAAATAAAACCATTATTCAAATGTTAGTACAAAATCCATAAAACTTGCTTCTAAAAAAAACATATCACAAATCCTTGCATATATACTGGATCACTGGGATCAATGTATAATTTTTTTAAAAAAGTTAACATTTCACTTCACGTTTCAACTCGGTACCCGGTACTCGGTATTCAGCTTTACCCACTTACTTTCTTGGACCTCGGTTATACCTGAACTCCAGCTTACCAGACTCCAACTTATTGGACTCCAACTTACCGGACCGGAGTCATTCGCTTGAACTTTATATTACCTTTTTCCTTTTCTGTGTTTCCGGTACCCGATACCCG
This sequence comes from Sequoia sempervirens, assembly GCA_007258455.2. Taxonomy (NCBI): domain Eukaryota; kingdom Viridiplantae; phylum Streptophyta; class Pinopsida; order Cupressales; family Cupressaceae; genus Sequoia; species Sequoia sempervirens. Next base: position 8,096,238 of record VDFB02168118.1, read on the forward strand.
ATGTACGAAACACTTACCATACAAAGTACTTTCTTTTAAACCAAATATATCTCTTTTCTTTTTCTACTTCCGATGATCTTCCAATTTGTTAGCTCCTACCATAGAAGTTATATTTCACTTGGGTCTCCAAGCCTTTTAAGTCTTGGGGAGTGTTGTGAGACCGCACAAGAACTTGCAACCAATAAAACCAAAATTTAAAATTAAACTTGAAATTAAATCACTAGTTGTAAATTAAAACTTATGCATATTTTAAAACAATAACTTTCTACCTTTACTTAGATTCTAGCATATAAATTAAAACTCCACCGGAAACATCCGTGTGTGCTCTTGATTATTTCCAACTTTTGGAACTTAGTGAATAGAATCAGTTCATTAACAATGAACTACATAATATAGTAATCCTCTACAGCCAACCATGGATAGAACCTTGCTGCTAGTCAAGCGTCCATAGCCCTGACAAGGTTATATCCGTAATTCCCCCAAACATAGCTCTACTGTCGGTCAGGTGTCCATAGCCCTGATAGAGTTATTTGGATAGCCTAAAGAGTTGATATCACTTTTTATATATATATATATATAGATATAGCAATGATAGCTCATTTTCACTTTTGATATTGCAATAATAGCTCATTTATCAACTTGCAAGCATTGAAGCACCGCTATTAGGTTGGGAATTACAGTGGTAGAAAAGGTTACTTTTTGATTTTACATTCAATGTAAATCCCTTCATCAATTCACTACTTCCCAAAAACTCATTTAATGATTCCCTATAAGTGTGTGTTTCCAGCTAAATTTTACCAATTATGCCAAATCCTAACTAACTGTAGCCCGCTATATGTTAAAAGATATGCATAAATTAAAATTTAGCAATAGAAAACTTAATCACCAAATTTAACTCTAAATTTAGAAACATTAGTTACCACCCTTTCGATTAAATTTATGGCAATTTCCAAATTTTTTGCTAACTATCTTGACTTGACGACGCTGCACTGTATCAATGGATCAAAATGCCATAATTAACTTGAAAAATGATCGCATTATTTCACATTAAATTCACACACCTTGTTCAACACACATTATCTCTCTACTTCTTCAGGTGATGACATGTAACATCTTACCGACTTTATCTTCATGTATAATCCACACACTTAACACCTCAATAATCATTACGAATTTTTTTAAAACAACAATTGGAAATTACCCCTTATTAATTCAAAATCTTTGACTTGCTTGATTCACAATCTCTGTATTGCTCAATTCTGAAGCAATTTCACCAAACATGTGTACAATTTTTTTTTGATTTAACCCTTAATTCTAAAGATTATTAACCAGTTTCTAGCTTGCACGTACGATTTCCAAAAAACTTCAGGCAACTATGTACCGCTACATCGTTCACGACTTTCTATAAATTCATGCATTTCTTCTCAAATTCTCCACTTTCTTTTCTCTCTTTTTTTTACATTTTCTGAAATTTCATTATGTTCTGTGCTTTTTCTTTTGCTTCTTTACCATGGATACTCCCATTTGCTTAAGTTGCTCTTGTAGACAAAACGTTGTCTTGGGAAGCATCACACCACAAAGGCTTGAAAAGGTTTTCATTGTTAGGACTTCTAGCTTTACTGTGCCGAATTTATGCTTGGTCCTCAGGGAAAGATATGTTGTGTCCAGTCAATACTTTCATTTTTATTCCGACATAGCTTCTCATTTTGTAGCTTCACTTCTGGACATTAGGTTACTTGTTGAAGATGTTCGTACCACTACCAACCTAATTTAGAATATGGACACCATTTTAGCTGTCGCACACCTAACCATTGGGATTCCCTCCATGGATGATATTCCTTAATTCCTGAATCATGGGGAAGTGGTTCCACTTTGGCCTTTTCTTACTGATCTCCATATCCAAGATTTTGAATCTCATCGGGAACTCACCTACATAGGGTATTTAGCCTTGATAGAAGAGGCATCCCAGATCGACTAGATAACTACTACCATCCACAACTTTGCTCACCTTTATTTTGAATCCTCCTTTTTTTTAATTTTCGACAAGGTTTTGACATCTGATGTATATACATGATATACACACATATATATATACCTTTTGTGATTATCTCTCTTTTTAAAAGCGTGTTTCACTCCTTATGGTTTTATTGTTTTAGTTTAGTTTAGCAAATTGTTTCAGTTTCACTATCATGTTCAAGATACATTTAAGTAGAATTTGTTAATGCTGAAGCTGAGCAAGGAAAAGAAAAAAAACAAAACAAGGAAAAAAGAAAGAAATAAACTCTAAAAAAAAAACTAAACTAAACTAACACTATGCTAAACTAACCCTAACTACCCTAACTCTAATATTACAACAAACTAACTGTAACTAAGCAATTTATTTCAATTTCTACAGCTATTTCCTTTACAGTTTTAGTACGAATTACATTAGGTTTATCTTTAAATTCCCTTATCAACATCTTCAAAATCCTACTGTAATAATGAAAAATCTTAAGTTTCTTGTATTTAAACATCATAAATTCGAAGGTTTACTTACCCAAAATCTGGCTTAAATGTATGAAAATGATCTCATTAGAGACCGGTTGCACACATTCCGTCTGGTGTGGCAATACTGTACCTTCTTCCAATCTTGGTCCATTTACATGAATGACTGTGTTCATTTCTTTATTTTCTTCTCCTCTGAAAACCTTTATATCTTCAACCTTGTCTTTGCTTTGCATTGTGTTAGACCAAGATGTATCACTATTTATATCATTATCAAAAAGAAAAAAAGTAAAAACTTTATATTCTGTATCTTGTATAAAATCAAGAAAATGTCCTTTTATGGCTAATGATTTTTTAGTTTGAAGCATAATACACGCGTCTCCCACTTTATCTCACTGTTTTCATTTTCCACATATATAGGGAATGATGATTCATCCATATCTTCTCCTCGTTGATGATGAAATATCTTTGAATTGACATTCTCGCCTATTCCCCTACAAGACGTTAGGATTTTCTTTAAAATAATCACAATTTCCTAATTATTTCAATTCATTGGTTAATTCTTTAATATTTCTAGCTCCACTAGGGTAGAATGTTTTTCTCGTGAACAATCCTTTTCTTTTTGCAATTAAAATTTCTTTCATTAACGAAATTGCCCTAGTTAAAAAAGTTTCACACTCAATTTCACCGTGATCAGTTGTATCATGAATTCTACACTCGGCGACTCTTCCAAAAGTAAACAAACTCAGAGGATGTAGTTTCTGATTAAATATTTTGCAAAGTTTTCGAATTTCCATCATGAAAACTAGCTTGTGTTATGTTTCGTGAGTTTACAAGATTTTGCCAAATTAGGAAGGTTATTTCGAAACACAAATCCACTTCCAAAAGATAAAACTTCAAAATATCAAAGAACTCAGAAAGAAAGATAAAAATAAATAAAATCATATGCATATCCACACGTGACCACTGAAGTTCTGAATGCGGCCCTCCTTCTAGTGCCAGCTCTTGTTGACGATGGTTTTACTCGTAGTAAACGGGTCGAATAAAATTTCCATAGACAAGACTACGAAGAGCCTATCGTTCTTGAAAGATATGAAACAAAGACAACCTAAGGGATAATTTTGCATTTACAGAGCAAAGATTGACTTCCGTTTAATCCCAAGTCTTTGATAACCAGGTCATGGTTGCACTAGGGTCACTCTCGAGTAATGATGTGATAATTGTTGTTGTTTCCTTTATGGGGGGGAATCCATATGAGCACACACATATACATATACACATTTCTGCATCAGTTCTTTAAAAAAATTTCTATCAACTTTCCAATTTGAAAAGGTAAACTTGAAATTCATGAAAGCAATAAATTTGACATTGGACTTCCAAGATCATCACCAATTTTCTTGCTATCACTTAAGTAAATTTAGCATTAAGCATTCAGTAATTTGATGGAAAATAAAATATTTTCAACAAAAAAATTATTTCCATTCACTTATGTTTCTTTTTATTTTTTGGAACATTTTCAAAATATTAAACATCTAATCTAAAGTAAAACATAAAAAAATACTGAAAAATAAAAGTTTCTCCCAGTTATTCTCCATGGATGCCCCAAAGAATTAATTGAAACAGAGCAAGCCAGCTACAAAAGATACTTAGATAGGTAGCTATCCATAAAGCTCTGATATCAATTAATGTCTACGTGCATACAAAGTTTTACGCCAAAATGGTTTAGAAAATAGGAAAAAAGAACAAAAATTAAAAGAAGTTTTTGCTCCTCCGACATCCACAAATTTTGAACTTAAAAATAAAATTAAGCATCCTCTGGATTTTTATAGAACACAAGGCTCAAATAGGATAAGGCATCTACATGAGAGGGAATCTAAGGGACCAATCTAATCAAGGCACGTGGAATATTGTGACCAATAGGAGAATTGCAATTGAAGTCAATGGAAGTCAACTCCAATTACTCATTGAAGCTCCTCGGGTTCTACTTTTTCATCTTTATCAAGATTCCTTCTGAAATCGAACAGATTTACCCAAACAAAGATATATAGGAGTCTTCCATTATAACAGAGTGATCAGGTGGAAGTCAAACTCCTATATCTCAGGCTTCTCAATTTGAGCATTCTAGGAATAAAAACCCCTTAGAATAGATACACTTTGTTACTACATGCTTGTACTCCAACATCCCAGTATCCCGGTAACTAGCACACCTTTGCAACAAATTCTGTTCTAGCATGAGTCCCTTAAGTGTATCATCGAGCTTGGTAATAAAGTAAAATTTGTTCGCTAGTATAATTTTCCTGACCGTCCATACCTGAGCTTTGCATCACAATCGATATCTCCTGCAATCACAAAAATCCAAATATTAAATCCCTTTTTAAACAAATATACTACCATATAAATAAAACCATTATTCAAATGTTAGTACAAAATCCATAAAAATTGCTTCTAAAAAAAACATATCACAAATCCTTGCATATATACCGGATCACTGAGATCAATGTATAATTTTTTATAAAAAGTTAACATTTCACTTCACGTTTCAACCCGGTACTCGTTATTCAACTTTAGCCACTTACTTTCCCGGACCTCGGTTATACTAGAACTCCAACTTACCAGACCTAAGTCATTCGCTTGAAATTTATATTACCTTTTTCCTTTTCTATGTTTCTGGTACCCAGTACCTGGTGTACAAAACACATACCATTCGAAGTACTTTCTTTTAAACCAAAGATTTCTCTTTTCTTTTTCTACTTCCGGTGATCTTCCAATTTATTAGCTCCTGCCATAGAAGTTATATTTCACTTGGGTCCCTAAGCCTTTTCAGTCTTGGAGCGTGTTGTGAGACAACACAACAATCTCCAAGCTTCTTTTAGGGTTTTGATGACTTTGAAAGACTTTGATGAATTGTTGACGCCTTTTAACACCTTGCTCTTTGACAAATCTGCATACAAGACTTGCAAAACACACATGCAAAGAGGGGAAAAGGGTTAAGGGTTAGTGAATAGGGTTTTTCCTTGGTCAAACTCCGGTTTGGTAATTAAACCATTGAAAATGAAATGAAATGAAGAGAGAATGGTGAATGAACAACATGCAATGCTACAACTCACCAAAACCTTGAAGTAGAAATATGAAGATATATAAGTAGAAGCTCCAATGGATGTAGACTTGATAATGCCAAAGTGAATGCTTGATAATTGCTTGAATGATTAAGTGAATGAACTAGTGAGAGAATGAATGGGGGTGAAAATGAGAGGAAAACCCTATATTTATACATGATTATACAAAATTTCCCAAAAATACCACATCATAAGCCAGCCTCAAGGTCTAGAAAATAATATCCTGCTAGAATTTTGAAATAATTTTGAATTTTGTGCCAAGTGGGACTAAGTCGCCCCTAGTGGCGAATTGGTCCCACTACAGAAATTTTAATGGGTGTCAGGAATTAAAGTGTATTAAATGATGTTTAACTTGATTATTCTCTGAAACACACTTAAGTAGGGCCTGTGAGTGTATTAAGGGGTCATTTAAACATAAGAAAGGGTCAAATTATTGTTGAAAAGCCTTGAAAAGCGTGAAAGTTTATTACAACACTTTACAACACTTTAAAATAAGGCTTGGTAAGTGATAAAAAGAGGCTATTTGAGTGAATTATAATAAAAAGGTCCTAGAAAAGTGTGAAAGTGGGTTACAACACTTCATAACACTTTTACAAGACATCATAGAATTCTTATTGATTCACTAGGGTCCAACACCTAATATGAATGTGCTGACCACATTACAACATTAAATCTAGGAAAAACTAGGCCAACATCCATAAGAAAGACCCAAATGAGCATGAAAATGTCTAAGGATACATTTTTTTGTGCTACATAACCTTTTGCTCATTGCATTCATTGACTATTATTGTCTTGAGGGATGGATTCCCAATTATAGAAGATATTTAGATCATCATTTTGTTGGATTTGGATTTTCCCACCCCTTTTCTTCTTTATTCTTAACAACTTAATATTAAGTTTGTTAATTTAACTATAAAACTATTTCACAAGGTTTTGTTGTGCCCCATAAGATTCCTATAGGGCCTCCATATTTTGAACCACATGGTTCACTGTATTAAACAAATAATTTAAAGAGGAAGGGTTAGATTATAGAAAGGAAAAGTCCTTAGGAAGGGGTGGACATAGATCAAGGATTCTAGGAAAGGGAACACCAAGAGCTAGTTTTGGGAAATCCTCGGCTTTCCCTCTCTCATTATTAACTAGCCCCCCAAATGATTATGTTTTTATAGAATAATAATGACTCTCTTTTTGAACTATAAAAGAGTCCTATATATTTCTTTTACCCTATATAAAAATATCAATTGCAACCCTAGGAGCTTGGGATTTAGCCTTGATGGAATCACCCTTAATCTTTTATCCTTCCTAAAATTCTCAATTTCAATAACCAATTTTTTGTTAAATTTTTCAAGAAACTACTAAAATGGCCTACATACATTACATAAATGATACATTGTAAATCTATACCGTTAATTATTAGGTTTTAGATCTAATGGTGGACATTTTGTTGGCCTGTCTTTCCCTAGAATGTAACCTTATTTTATGAGGGTGTCATATTACGGTTGTGGTACAATAGAGATGGTGATGTATTCTGAGAGTTTGATAGTAGTCGTGTTGTCTCTTGATCTTTGGTGGTGATACTCTTGTGAGAAGCTTGCTCTGCAAGTATATTGTAATCTTTGTGATTTACTGAATAATATATTGGGCGGCTTTTGGAGTGTATATTTTTTCTCTCAAAATGGTTTTCCCCATGTAAATTATTATGTTGTGGTATGCATGACATTTATGTTTATTTATGTTTAAGTGTCTGTAACTCTTAAAGATTTGTAAAAATATTGCATTATTATCCTCTCAAGATTAGTGTAGGAAGTTGTTCTGCTACCTTAGCTTCCATACACAAATTCATAGGATTTACAAGGTTTAAGGTTCCTTAATCGTAACACAAGAGTCTGGGTGATCCATCATATGAAGGGAGGTCATCTCAATTATGATGTATTGATGTGCATCACTCTCTCTAGAAAATTCTATGCTTACCTCATTTTAGCCTTGATGGGATCACCCTTAATCTTTTATCCTTCCTAAAATTCTCAATTTCAATAGTCATATTCCACCACCTTATCACCTAATAATCCATTTTTATCAAGTGATTTTGAAATAATCTCCATTAATAAGTATTCCTTAGTGTTTGAGTCTATGGTAGACACATACTCCCTCACCTCTCAAGTTTCATTTGTGGTATGATTAGAATCCTTAGATGTAGACTTAGAGTAATCCACTTTTCTTTTCTTCCTCACCTCCTTGCTTTTAACATCCTAACAATGGAATTTTTGGTTATTGGATCTAACAAAGTTAACTAAAAGAAAAATAAGCCCCTAATGAAGGGTTATCATCAATGGGCCCCAATTACAATCCTTGACTAAATTCTCTAGGGAAGACATTACATATACATAATAGGGACCAGATTTTTAATGCCTAAAGTGATTTAGGATGATAAAGTGATATGAATAAATAGAAATCATGATAAACGTGATATAATTGAGAGATGAAACACTATTCCTATCACATCTCATTTTTTGATATCCTCTATCTATTTTTCCTCAGACTTATAGTAACTCGCTAGTGTCTCTTCCCCACAATATCACACTAGTGTCTTTTTAACAAAAGCTCACTAAAATGAGGTAAGCATAGACGTTTCTAGAGGGAGTGATGCACATCAATACATCATAATTGAGATGACCTCCCTTCATATGATGGATCACCCAGATTCTTGTGTTATGATTAAGGAACATTAAACCTTGTAAATCTTATGAATTTGTGTAAGGAAGCTAAGGTAGTGGAACAACTTCCTACACTAATCTTGAGAGGATAATAATGCAATATTTTTACAAATCTTTAAGAGTTACAGACACTTAAACATAAATAAACATAAATATCATGCATACCACGACACAATAATTTACATGGGGAAAACCATTTTGACAGAAAAAATCCACACTCCAAAAGCTGCCCAATATATTATTCAGTAAATCACAAAGATTACAATAAACTTGCAGAGAAAGCTTCTCATAGGAGTATCACCACCAGAGATCAAGAGACAACATGACTACTATCAGACTCTCAGAATACATCACCATCTCTATTGTACCACAACCATAATACAACACCCTCATAAAATTGGGTTACATTCTAGGGAAAGACAGGCCAACAAAATATCCACCATTAGATCTAAAAATTAATAATTAATGGTATAGATTTACAATGTATCATTTATCTAATGTATGTAGGCTATTTTATTAGTTTCCTGAAAAAAGTTAACAAAAAATTGTTTACACACATCCCACTCTCCTCCCTTGCTGCCATTGTATATTACACCTATCGGTGTAACTAGGACATATATATATTATATATCCTATCAATAATAACCTTTATATAATTGCAAGGTTGAGACACAATTTCCCAACAAATCTCCCACTTGTCGAACACCTTGCAATAACAACAGGAGGGAGTAAACATTGTCACTTAATTGCTAGGGGCCAAAAGGCCCATAATCTCTGAACACCATCTGAACTTCTTTGTACTCACATGATTAGTTAATGAATTAACAACATTCATCAAAGTCTCTACCTTAACTAGCTTCACCCTACCATCTTCGACCATATTTTGAACAAAATGATACTGTACATTAATGTGCTTGGTTTTGGCATGAAATGTCAGGTTCTTGGCTAGACATATCACACTCTGACTGTTGCAATAAATTGTCACTGCACCTTGTTTTATTTCAATATATAAACATAGTCTCTTAAGCCAAATGATTTCTTTACAAGCATGAGTAGCTACCATATACTCTACTTTAGTAGTGGACAAAGCAACCACATCCTGTCGCTTACTCATCCAATTGATTACACCATCAAATAAATTAAACACATAAGCACTGGTGGATTGTCTGCTATCAATATCACCTGCCTAGTCGGAATCCACATAACCATGAATATAAAGGGAAATATCGTCTTCAGTCACATTACTATGATAACATAAGGAATAATTTGAGGTACCACAAAAATATTTGAAGACTCTTTTAACTGCATCCTAATGAACTCTACCAAGATTAGACATATATTTGGAAAGAACTCCCATTGCTTGGGAAATGTCTAGTCTAGTGCAAACCATAACATACATCAAACTCCCAACTCCACTCTGGTAAGGAACTCTTCTCATTTATTCCATCTTTGATGGAGATGTTGGACAATCTGAAATAGATAACTTTATTCCAATAGAAAGGGTAACACACAATGGTCTACAATCCTGCATGTTAAATCTCTATAAAATTGAATTGACATACTTACTTTTGCCAAGCCATAGATTTTTGTTCACTCTATCTCTTTTAATTTCCATCCCAAGAATGTGCCTAGCTACACCAAGATCTTTCATTTCAAATTTAGCTGTAAGTTGAGATTTCAGTTCTAAAATCATACCTTTCCCTTTGCCAATAAATAACATATCATCAACATATAATGCAATAAACATGAAATGATCACCATCAGTTTTATAATAAACAAAATGATATGATTTAGAATGCTCAAATCCCAAACTCAAGACATATGTATCAAATTTTTGGTACCACATCCTAGGCCTCTTATTTAATCCATACAAAGATTTCTTTAATTTGCAAACCAACTTACTTTTACCTTTCACCACGTAGTGCTATGGCTATGTCATATAAATATCCTCCTCTTAGTCACCATGAAGGAAAGCAATTTTCACATCCCCTTGCTCAACCTCTAAATAATAAGTAGTAACAATAGCAAGCAAAAATCTAATGGATGCCATTTTTGCAATAGGAGAGAATATATCACCATAATCAACACCCTCAACTTGAGAGTAACCTTTCACAACCAACCTTGCTTTTTAATTCTCAATACCTCCATTTGAACCAATATTTTTCTTGAACACCCATTTTCATCCAACAACTTTTCATGAAATGGTACAAGATCCCATGTATCATTCTTTTTCAAAGATGCCATTTCTTCATCCATAACAATATTCCAGGATTCTACATCATTCGTACCGAATGCCTCTTCTACAAATTTGGGTTCATCCATGTTAGTATGAAAAGAAAAAATACATCTCCAATCATTAGGTGTATACCTTTTAGGTGGTTTTCTATTCCTTGTAGACCTACGAACAAGTTGAGTTGGAGGTTCTTCCTCCTCTTCTGAAGATCCAGAGCTAGATGAGCTCTCCTCAACTTCTTGTCTGTCCTTGGGCCTCGATTCAACTTTCTTAGGTGTAGAAGGAAATTGAATCACATCTTCTTGTTTACTTTGTTCTGGCTACAATGTAATAGAATAAGGATTAGTTTCTCTAAAAATAACACTTCTACTAAATATTACCTTTTGTGCAATAAGTTCCCAAAGCTTGTATCCTTTCACACCATAACTGTATTTGATGAAGATACATTTCACAACCTTGTTCTCCAACTTTGTTCTCTTCTCCTTTGGTACATGTGCATATGCCTCACAACCAAAAAATATAAGATGTATTAATGAAGGCTCGCGACCTAACCATGCCTCTATGGGCGTCTTATCAAAAAGAGCTGATGTAGGAGACTTGTTAATCAGGTAACAGTTAGTGATAACAACTTCATCCCAAAACCTTTGTTCTAGGTGAGCACCACTCAACATTCTCTTAGCCTTCTCCATTAGTATCTTGTTCATTCTTTTTGCAACTCCATTCTGTTGCGGAGAATACAGAGTTGTCTTCTATCTATGAATACCATAATATTTACAGAATCTATCAAAATCATTAGAGAAAAATTCATCGCCATTATTTGTCCTCAAACATTTTATTTTCTTTCTAGTTTGCAACTCAACCATTGCTTTAAATTCTTTAAATCGATTGAAAACTTTAGATTTACTCTTTAGAAAATATACCTATGTCCTTCTACTATAGTCATCGATAAATGAAACATAATATGTGGATTTACCAATCAAAGGAACATCTATAGGACCAAACACATCATAATGAATAAGATCCAGTACACCATAGGATTTATGAGAACTTGAGTAAAATTGAGCATGGTTTTGTTTTCCATAAATGCAATTCTCACAAAAATAAAATTAAGATTACAATCAGACAAACCTTCAACAAGGTTTTTATTTTTCAAGGTCCTTAGACCCTTTTCTCCAATGTGGCCATCTTTGGTGCCATAACATAGCTTTATCTGTAGGTAACTTTGTCTCAGACGAAAGATAACCCTTGGGTACCCAAAAGCCATGACCATCTACTGAAGATGAAACCCTCACTTCTTTCATAAACTTTCTTTTCACAAAAGTACTATTGCACTCAACAGTGCATCCATCCAACTTATACAATGTGTCATGTTTGACACCACTAGCAATCACCATAGCACCTCTGACCATCTTGCATCCTACATGAGAAAATACTACCTGCACACCTGCATCTATTAGTTTGCTTCTAGATAACAAATTTCATGCTAATCCAGGGATATGCAACACACCATTAATCCTTTTTATTCTACCATTAGAAAATCTGATTTTAATTTTACCATGACCAACAATGTCTAAATGAGAATCATCACCCAAGTACACCTTACCTCCATAAAATTCTTCATATTTAGAAAACCAATCTCTATTAAAGGTCATATGGAAAGATGCACCTGAGTCAATTAACCATGCATCATTACCTGCACGGTTTCCAAAGCTGCAATGAATTCCTCGCCATCTTCCTTCTTGGACTTAGAATCATAATCAATTTTCCTCTTTTTCTTCTTTGCATTCCTTACGAACATGTCCAGGCTTACTGCAGTTCCAACAAATAACTTTGGACTTTCCAAGAGATTTAGATCTCCCCCTAGACTTGGATTTTTCACTCTTCTCATTTTCTTTCCTTTTTCCTCAAGTCTTCCATGAACATTTAGGGCCTCCTTGGAAGTGATGGATACCTTCCTCCTCATCTCTTTAGAAAGTAAAGAACCCACCACATCTTCAGTCTTCAAAATTACAGAAGCACTCTCGATAGGAATAACAAGAGAATCCCATGAATCAGGAAAAGAACAAAGCAATATTTGACATTTCTCCTCCTCATCCATTTTGATACCAACGGATGCCAATTGAGCCACCATCATATTGAATTCTTCTAGGTGGTATGTGATTCGTCCACCCTCTTCCATTCTCAAGGAATACAATTTTTTCCTCAAGAAAATATTGTTCACTAAATATTTGGCCTGATACATCTCACCAATCTTCTTCCATAGTTTTTGTACAGAGGTCTCCTCATGGACATTAATTAAAACAAAGTTTGCAAAACACAATCTAATTAGACCCTTTGCTTTATGATCCATAACATCATATTGAGAAGCCTGAGTGGGATCTGTAGGCCTTGAAACATTCGCATCAACAACATCCCATATATATCGATCTATCAACAGATCCTCCATCTTCAACTTCCATATTTCAAAAATATTTCCAGAAAATTTCTCTACCTCTATTCTCCTTGATGAACTTTCCATCTAAAAATTCCTACAACAAGATCACAACGTATCTTCTACACAAGCTCCCACTCAAATCTAGACTAGTCCAAATAAACCCAACAACCCACAATTGAAACAAAGGTGATCAAGCTCTGATACCACTTGTAAGGAAGCTAAGGTAGTGGGTGGGACAACTTCCTACACTAATATTGAGAGGAGAATAATGTAATATTTTTATAGTTCTTTAACAGTTAAAAAAAATTAAACATAAATAAACATAAATATCATGCATACCATGACACAGTGATTTATGTGGAGAAAACCCTTTTGGAAGAGAAACCTCACACTCTAAAATCTTCCCAATATATTATTCAGTAAATCACAAAGATTACAATATACTTTCAGAGCCAGCTTCTCACAGGAGTATCACCACCAAAGATCAAGAGACAACATGACTACTATCAGACTCTTAGAATACATCACTGTCTCTACTGTACAACCGTAATTCAACAACATCATAAAACAGGGTTACATTCTAGGGAATACAGGCCAAAAAAAATCCACCATTAGATCTAAAGCTTAATAATTTATGGTCTAGATTTACAATGTATCATTTATCTAATGTATGTTAGCCATTTTAGTAGTTTCCTGAAAAAGTGAACAAAAAATTGTTTGCACGCATCCCAATCTCCCCCCTTGCTACCATTGTATATTACAACTATTGGTGTAAATAGGAAATACATATATATCCTATCAACAAGAACCTTTATATAATTGCAAGGTTGAGACACAATTTACCAACAATTTGATTACTCCTAATATTGATTGTAAGTAAATCATAATGGATAGAGGTTTCACCAACAACGGTAATTACTTTTTACCATCATGGTTTTATTGGAGTGGTAAATTTTATTTATTGGAGGGCTATAAAAAAACTATTTAACAAAAGCTAGTTAATATTTATTGAGGTCAAATATATTGGTTGTTATAGTGGTATTGGGTGCCCAACTTCCCGTGATGTTTTTTTGATACTTTAAATAAAATTTGGGATGGTTATTAAATATTTTAAACCACCTTTGAACCAACAATAAACTAGGTGCCCAAATGGAGTAGATTAGTAAATTTGGTTGCAACCTACATTGGCCTAAGTTAAGAAAGTTAGTATATTTCCAAGGAGGTTTGTTGGGATGTGAAACCAACTTGAACATCCCATTTAGGGAATGAAAAAACTATTTAAGAGGTGCTTATGGTTGTAGTAAGAGGAGGAAAATTAGTAAGAAATTTCTATTTGCAAGTGCTTGATGGAGTGTGTGATTGTGAGGAAAATATTTATACATAGGTGCTATCGTATTGAAGACAAAAAATGAGTGGTGGAAGTGAATGCATTATAATTCATTTGAATACAATACATGCTTGGCATAAGGAAGTTAAGGTAGCATAACAACTTCCTACACTAATCTTGAGATGAGGGTAATACAATTTTTTTTAAATCTTTACAATAGTTACAAAAATAATAATAAAAAAACATAAATATCATGCATGCCACAACATAGTGATTTATGTGGGAAAATCCTTTTGGGAGAAAAAAACCACACTCTGAAAGTCACCAAATATATTATTCAAAAATCACAAATATTACAACATACTTGCAGAGCAAGCTTCTCATAGGAGTATCACCAACCAAAGATCCAAAGACAAGACAACCACTATTAGACTCTTAGAATACATCACAATACATAGCCACAATACAAATCTCTCATAAAATAATATTTCCTTCTAGGGAAAGACAAGCCAAAAAATATCCATCGTCAGATCTGAAACCTAATGATAAATAATCTAGATTTACAATAATAAAATATACATAAAATGTGGCTTTTGGGGGAGCTAACCCTGAACCCCCACTAGAGTACGCGAATCCCAGAGCCCTCATTGAGGGATGAGCCCTCTAGACCCCACAGGGGGGTACCCTCCTCCTACACCCCCACACGCTCACCTATCAACAATAAACCTTTTGTAATTGCAAGGTTGAGACACATTTTCCCAACACTTGGCCTCTCTTCTCGATGATTTTTTTTCTTGAAAGGGTTTCTCCACATAAATATTATGTTGTGAGATGATATTCTAGAGTTTCTTGCATTCTTATGTTGATTTGTGCCTCTTTATTGCTGTTATCTTATGGGGATGCTATCTTCCTTTTATTTTTTTAAGTTCATCTAAGATGGTTGAATTAAGCATGTTAAAGTGGTCGATTTAAGCATCATAAAGAGGATGAATATCTACATGGTAATTTCATATTAAAGAAACTTAATTGAATATTTGCATGCAAGTTTTAGATTTTATTTTTGTAGTAGTCTAAGCCTTGTACTTCGCTAATTAATATCATTTCTTGAATAGAGCCTTGATTATTAACAATTGGAATAGAGATTTATCTTTTAAAAAACACCTCATTATCCTAATTAGATGATAAACATTAATGATTTCTAATCTTATCATTATTAAGTGTAGTGACTTCCATGGGAAAGGTGTCATATCAACTAGCTAGTGGCATTAAGGTGGTAGACCCCTTAATTAGAAGAAAAAATCATACTATTAGATTCTCTAAAAAATGAATAATTTTAACATTTCTTGCACCTTCAATAATACCAAACTAGTCCTTTATTAGGCCTTTGATCGCCCAAATTGGTATTTATTATTTAGGAAATTTATTGTGATCATTGAATGCCTTTCAACAATTAAGGATTAAACACCAATTTTCTACATTTTTAAATGCACTTTAAACTATAATAGCTTTAGTGAAGCGATTGATTTGACTTCCCAAATTAATTGTAAATGTTGCAATCAAATTAATTTTTTCATATCATAAAACTCCACCACTTGTCGGACTAGGATTCCTTTTTAAGATTCCATATAAGTTTAGTTTGTACCAATTAGGGGGTGGAAGGGACCACACAATATTCTATCTTTGGGATTTAGAGCCCTTAAAGGAACTAATATATTGAAATCAAGATTCCAAGAATAAATGTTATCTAAGTCAATATGAGAAACCCTAATTTTAAGAGTTGATAATTTTTTTATTTAATTAATGTAAGGAAGTTCTCCTTTATGGATGAACAAATTTTAATCATTGATCTACATCTTAGAGAATTCTAGTTATAGAAGATTATATATTATTTCTATCCTTCTATAAACCCTAAATAGCATGAGGTAAAGCAATACACTACAAAAGTTTTAATAATATTTTTTGAAAAGGAGATTGCCATTATTATATTAACCCTTGAGTGTCTCTAGGTAAAACCTAGCTAACCCTAAAAAAAGAGAGTAAGAGGCTCCAAAATTTCCTAGAGAAGAAAAATTCCATCAATAGATGAGGATAATTTTGTTCCTATTTTTCACATAAAATCAAATCCTCTTTTGAATAAATTATCAATTGTAAGGATTTTATTTTATGCCATCGACTATACAAAAATATTATTGAGGAATCAGCTTAGGTTTCCAAAATTTTGTCTAAAAGAGAGAGGGTCCTTGATCAATAATCATAGTAGAACTTCAAATAATTGAAAATAAGTTGTAGAGTGTAGACAAGTTCATACCTCCTTAAAGCTTGTGGGATATGATACATACATAGTAGGGATTATAATTTAGAAAGAGATTTCACCTCAATTGATGATTCACCAATTAAGTTTCTCCAAAATTTAATTCCATTAACCTCTTCAATATAGTCTATCACTTTGATCCTAAAAGAATTCTTTCATAAATAAAAAATTGGAGTTTCCCATTCCACACCTTTCAAAGGGGAGTTTAAAATCTGTTTATCTTCCCAAAAAAAAAAAAAAAAATTTATTCCCAAACTTCAATTTTGTACCTTTAACTAATAATAAAGCTACTAGAACTCACACTTTTATAAATGTAGGATCCTTGGAGAAGATCGTTGGAAGTCAACATATCATCATTTGATTCTTTCATATACTTCTTAGAAGTGATAAAATCCCACTATTTTCCTTTGTTCAATAGTCTCCAAGTAATTTTGGCATCTAGGATGAGGTTAAACTCTCTAATATTTCTTTGAATCAACCCACCTTTACTTTTTGGTTTACAAATTGAGTCCCAAGAAACCAATGAGATATGTTTCTTTTCATTTATGTTGGATCAATTTTTTTTTCTCAATTTGTTTGATATTATTGGAAAAATTTGAAAGGGTCCAAAGGATGCTCATGTTGTAAAATATAATATTTTGAAGGGAAGCTTTGATAAGTTGAATTTTACTTGCTTGGTTGAAAATATAACCTTTCTCAATGATGATATTTCATTGAAGTACATCCAATAAAGTAGCCCAAAAGTAATCAAGGATGAACCCTTGACAAAGAGGCAATCCAAGGTAAAGAAAGGGAAGGGAGCCAATTTGAAAACCCAAAATGTTTGCAATCTTCTGCTATGTTTACAAAAGGGTATTAAAGAAAAATAACACTTTTTGGAATGCTGCACTTTTTACTAGAATCTTTCTCATAATTATATAATTAGATAAAATATAAAATTTATCTCCTTATTTTCCAATATTGAAGCTTCACTTGTGATCATCATATTATCCACAAATTGTTGGTATGAGATTGGGACACAAGTAGAAGCTATTATGATTCCCTTAAGTCTACCCTCTAGAACATCTTTCTGTAAGCCTCTTCCTAAATATTTTATCATTAGGATAAATAATAAATGAGAAATAGGATCACCCTAATGGAGACTTGTAGATATTTTGAAAAATATAGAAGGAAAATGACTAATTATGACAGAGAATTTTAGGGTCATTTTCAGCCAACAAAGGAATGATGGGAAGCAACATATGCCCTTACATAATCTAAAAATTAAAAAAAAACCAACCTACAACAAAAATCAATCTATCTGCTTCATGAGCACCTCCAAATCTGCAATTTTCTCCTACAAACAACCACTTGCAGCTCTTCAACTTTCAACAATGGCATCTTCTATCCTTCATGGCTGAAAAAACCATTTCAACCTACAACAAAAATCCTTCCAAAACCCCTCAAAAAACCACACTAGTCTCTCTCCTCCAAACTTGCAGCCACAAATGAATGCCCAAAACATGCAACAAAAACCCTTCTCCCCAAAATCCAAAAAACAAAATTTCCCTCCCATTTGGAAAAATCACGACCCCATCTTGAAAATTAGTGGTTTCAATAATAGAAAAATCAATAAATTATTTTTTCATGTCACTTTGTAACTCCCACAAACCCAACGCCCAAGTTTGTTTTTTTCTGATTTTTCCAAAAATGCAACTACACCTCCACTATCTCCACTTTCTAACTTGCATAATAAAAACAATTTTTATTTAATTAAATATAATTATGCTCAACTCATTAAAATTAGCATCCTAACATGAAATTAACCTCTTAACATGAAATTCAAATGAAAATTTTAAATTTGATTTTTTTTTGTTTGTTGCAAGATTGCCAACCATCCATTGATGCTCCTACATCAGACACCCACGATAGAAAATAAATGTTTCATGAGTGTGACTCATAAAAAATTATAGATTTGATGCTCATTCTGAACCTATCTTGCTTCCTTATTCATCTGAACCTTATTTCTCATATGTCCTTGCAACTTGATGTCTCTTCCATCTTTCAACGTTCCTCTCTTTCTCCCTCTTTTCACATAATTCATCTCTTACCAATAGACACTATGAAAATATGAAAAATCATAAACATAAATTTATTCTTCAAGAAAATAATGAAATTAATTCATTACCTCTTTCCTTTTTTATTTTTGCAACCATTTTTTCATCATCACCCTTGGTTACAACACTGTGTTCCTCTTTCTCCATACCTTCTAAAAGAGAATTTTCAGTTGGAATCACTTCCTCCTTTGCATTCACATCAATGTTAGCAACATAATCAATAGATCCATCCTTTCCTGCTTCCAACAAACTGTCAGTCATACTAATCTCCTTATCACATAAGAAGTCATCAACTTATGCAAAGGGAAGATCACCAAACAACTCAACATTCTCCTCCTAATATCCTTCCTTACTTTCAATTGTAGTACCTTCATCTACAAATGTACTCATTGCTGCAATATCTTCTTCTACATCAATCTTATCATCCTCAAGTAAATCAGATTCAACCACATTCTCACAAAAATCAGATTTTACCTCCTCTTTGTCCACTAAAACCTTCACTTTACTTGTATTGAGTGCAATCCATACTGCTGCAACTTGCATCAACAAATAAAAATATTCATCCTTATCCTCTTCTACTAATTGTTTAACACCATTAACCAAACAGTTTCTAGTTTTATTACATACCTTTCCTTCTTCCTTACTCAAGGGCTTCAAAGTTTGTGTTTGATTCCATCCTTTGTCAAGAAGTATGTATTGACATACCCATCATGCACTACGCACTTGTAAAACTGCCAAGGCCTCCCCAATAACAAGTGAAAAAAATCCATAGAAATTATATCACATAAAACTTCATCACATGATAATCACCTATCTTAAATTTTACTAGACATTGTTCATTTACTGGAACTTTACGATCATCTTGAAACCAAGCAATCCTGTATGGATGTGGGAGTCTTCTTCTTTCCAACTGCAACTTATTTACCATTTCTTCATAAACAAGATTTTTAGTACTACCACCATCAATAATAACATTAAAAAATTTACCTTCACACTTACATCTTGTTTTGAAGAATCTTTTCCTTTGATCTAGTTCTTTTCCTTCATTCATCATGACTCTTCTTGAAACAAGTACTTCTCCATCCTCTGCCTCTTCTGAGTGTGACGAATTAGCATCTTCCTTATTCACATTTGCTGCCCTTGAATTATTTTTATCCCTCCTATTTTTCCTCTCTAGTTTAGGACATTCATAAGATATGTGTCCTTCTCCACATCTAAAACAAGTTATTTTATAATTTCCTCTTCTAGATCCTCTACTCGATCTTCCTCTTCCTCTAAAATTTTGATCATGGGACTGATTTGAAATCTCACCACTTTCATCCTTGCTTCCCTTAGTATCTCCAATCTAATTTCTATCCTCATTTTTCTTCACATTAGTTTTACTCTTCCCTCTTTGGTTATTATCAAATTTTCTATTCAAATTTTCCTCAACTTTCAAAGAAAATTGATAAGCTTCTTCTAAATTAAAAAATTCTTACCAAACTATGTTCTTCTTGAATTCTCGGCTTGAGTTCATTGATGTATCTTGCTACTTTCTCCTTGTTGGCTTCTGAATGTCCCGTTCTTATGAGGACTTTGTGAAACTCTTCTGTGTACTCCTTCACAGTTCTTGTCCCTTGTCTCAAACTTTGAATTTTCTTAAGCAACTTAAGCTCATAATCTACTAGAATAAATTGTCTTTTCATCATCCCTACCATTCTATCCCATTTGGATATATTATCCTTTCCTCTTCTTCCTCTTTCAAGTTATATTTCCTTCCACCAAATTCTAGCATTCCCTTTCAACTTTGTTTTTGCAAATCTAATTTTATCAAGGTCTTCAATTTCCTCAAGCTCAAAGAACTCCTCCATGTCATTATCCAGTTAATTAATTCTTCTAGATTCAGACTCCCATTGAAGGTTGGAATATCCATATTTGGTCCCTTTCTAATCTTTGACAAAACAACAATAAGAAAATCACATGTTGCTACTGCAACATTTCTCGCACCACTTGATTGACTTGAAGTGTTGGAAGATTCATGTTCACTTTTAGATTCTCTTCTCCTATGCTCACCTCTCCTACATAGCTCTTCTTGTAAAGTTTCAACTTGCCTTCTCAAGGCTTAAAATCATCATCATGGACAAATTTTTCAATTCTTCCTCTACCTCTACCACATAGAGCTCCTTTTGCATTCATTTGTCTCACAACCCACACTCACAGACCTAGTGTAAACTGCCTCTCTTCGACAATCTGTTCACACACTCAAAATCTTCCTGCTCAAATACAAATGATGAAAGAGGGGTTCAACAACCCTCTTTTCTGAAAAAAAACACTCAAAATACCCTCAATAGTGCATACAAGTCAACAACAAAAACTCATGGATTCAATTGAAATTTATAACAACAAATCTGCTCATTATAAAAACATGATTACAATGTCATTTTCAGTCAACAAAGGATTGATGGGCAGCAACGTATTCCCTTACATTATCTAAAAATTAAAAAAAGCCAAGCTACAAAAAAAATCAGGCTATGTGCTTCATGAGCACCTCCAAATCTACAATTTTCTCTTACAAACAACCACCTGCAACTCTTCAACTTTCAAAAATGTTTTCTTCGATCCTTCATGGCTACAAAAACCATTTCAACCTGCAACAAGAATCCTTCCAAAACCCTTAAAAAAAACACACCAAGCTCTCTCCTTCTCCAAACTTGCAGCCACAAATGAATTCCCAAAACATGCAACAAAAACCCTTCTCCCCAAAATGCAAAAATCAAAATTTCCCTCCCATTTGGAAAACTCACAACCCCCTCTTTTTTGTTATATGGAGCCTAATCAGACATGGAGGTTAAATTTTCCCCACTTTTATCACTGTGGTTTCCCCCCCAAATTATTTAATGGGGGTTTGGGAGCAGCACCCCCAAGACGGGGTCCAAGGGTAGTGCCCCTTGTGGGGTCTAGGGGCAACACCCCTAGTGCGCTCCCTATCATGATACAAGGTGGGGTCAAGGGGAAGTGCCCTCGAAACTTCTCACAATTTTTATTATTTTAGAAAGGCATCGGGAGTTATTTTTCTATTGGTCGACATAAAAAAACCCTATTTTGTAATCAACATAAGTCTTGATAAAAGGCTAAGGGTTAGGGTTTCCGTTGACATTGTATTGTATCATTTGTAGCGGTATTGAGTTGCAAGGATTGCGGGTTGTAATCAGTTCGATTTGCTGGATAATAATATTGGACTCCCTAGTGGTGGATGTAGCCCGAGTTTGGGTGAACCATGTTAAAAATTGTCTCTCACTGCTATTATTTATGTGTTTTTCATTCCTCTAATTAATCTTTATTTTTTCATTTAATTGATATTTTATGCATGCAATTCCTAACAATTGGTATCATAGTAGGTTGCGTTTGATTATCATCTGCAGGAAAGTCTCACAGTTGAGTGGGAGTCTCACGGTTAAGTGGGAGCAATGGCAGATGAGGGTAAATTGAAGGTAGATAAATTCAATGGGCAGAACTATCAGTTATGGAAGATGCAGATGGAGGATTATCTCTATCAGAAGGATTTATGGAGGCTGTTGGAAGGAATAGCCAAGAAACTAGCAATAATGAGTGATGAGGATTGAAATCTTCTAGACAAAAATGCACTCAGAGCCATTCGTTTATGCCTAGCACAATCAGTGGCATTCAATACAACAATAAAGACAAATCAAGAGTTGATGGAAACCCTGGAAAAATTATATGAAAAGCCTTCTACTTTGAATAAAGTATTTCTTATGAACCATTTATTTAATATGAAAATGATAGAAAGTGGGTCAGTTGATCATTTAAATGAGTTTAATACGGTTACCAGTCAGTTAAATTTTGTAAATGTAAACTTTGATGAAGAAGTTAGGGCTCTTTTGATTTTGTGTTCTTTGCTTGAAAGATGGAATAGCTTGGTAATGGTTGTTAGCAATTCTGTTTCTGGTTCGAATACATTGAAATTTGATGATGTTGGTATTATTTTGAGTGAGGAAATTCATAGGAAAAGCTTAGATGGAACATCCACATCAGGCAATATTTTGAATGCAGAAAGCAGGGGAAAAACAGAGAGAGGAAACAATTCTGGAAGTCGTGGGAAGTCACGAGGAAAATCAAAGGACAAAAGGTCCCAATCTAGAGACAAGAAGGATTGCTGGTACTGTGGTAAGTCGGGTCATTTAAAGAAAGATTGCTGGTCTCAAAAAAATAAAGGAGACAAAAAGGAAGAAAGTAAAGAGGCAAATGTGGTAAGTAACAAATATGATGAGGATGCTTTGATTCTTTCCCTTGATAATGCTAATGATTCATGGGTTTTTAGATTCAGGGGCCTCATTTCATGCTACGCCCCATAGAAGTTATTTTCTTGATTATGTCCAAGGGTATTTTGGGTTGGTTTATTTGGGAGATAACGAACCCTGTCAGATTGTTGGAAAGGGAAGAATTGATATTAAGTTGCAAAATGGGAATCATTGGCTACTACAAGAGGTAAGGAACATTCCAAGGCTGAGTAGGAATTTAATTTTAGTAGGGAAGCTAGGTGATGAAGGTTGCATAGTTACTTTTAATGATAAAAATTGGAAGGTTTCAAAAGGTGCCTTAATAGTAGCAAAAGGTGTGAAAGTAGGCACCTTATATCTTTGTACAGGTCATACTATTCCTTCTACTTTAGTTGTTGTAGAGAAAACACAAACAAGTTCAGGAACAGTTGTTGTGGATTCATAGGAAGAGATTGAAACAGTCGCCATAGGTTTTGAGACAACATTGTGGTTAACTTGGGCATATGAGTGAAAAAGGTATGAAGGTACTTCATTCTAAGAAAGTTTTACCAGGTCTGAAATGCATTAATATGGATTTTTGTTAAAGTTGTGTGTATGGAAAACAAAAGAGAGTTAGTTTTCTCAAGGATGGGAAGCAAATGAAAGATGAAAATTTGGAGCTTGTCCATACAGATGTATGGGGACTAGCTCAGGTATCTTCTCTCGGTGGCTCTCAGTATTATGTTACATTCATAGATGATGCAACTAGGAAGGTTTGAATTTATTTTCTTAAGAAAAAATATGATGTATTTGAAACATTTAAGAAATGGAGAAGCTTGGTTGAGAATGCGACGGGTAAAAGTTTAAAATGCCTCAAATCTGATAATGGTGGCGAGTATTGCAACAAATAATTTGAGGATTATTGTTCCTTTAATGGAATTCGTAGGCATAAAATAGTTCCAGGGACTCCACAAGAAAATGGAGTGGCTGAGCACATGAATAGGACAATAATGGAGCGTGCAAGGAGTATGAGATTGCATGCTGGGCTACCTTTAAACATGTGGGTAGAGGTTGTCAATACCGCTGTATATTTAATTAATAAAGGTCCTTCAGTTCCTTTGGGTTATGGTATTCCAGAGGAAGCATGGATAGGTAAGAAGGTGAGTTATTCTTTTCTCAAAACCTTTGGATGTGAAGCATTTGCACATGTAGATTCTGAAAATAGAACCAAGCTGGATGCAAAATCAAAAAAGTGTATCTTCGTTGGATATGGCATTAAGGAATTTGGTTATAGGCTTTGGGATGCTGAAAATCTAAAAATTGTGAGAAGCAAGGATGTTGTATTCAATGAGGTGTTGTACAAAGATCAGTTGTAGTAGCATGAGAAGAAAGAAAAGGATTTTTTGGTGTTGGATGATACTTCGAATAGTGATGTTCAAGTGGTTCCTCATGCTTTGCAACAACAACAAGAAATACCACAAGCTCTAGTGAATGTTAGACAGTCAACACAGCTAAGTAGACCTCCTAAAAGGTTTTCTCCCTCTTTGTATTCTATTTTGTTAATAGATGTTGGTGAACCTGAAGGGTATGATGAAGCTATGCAGGTGGATACAAAGGTTCAATGGGAGCATGCAATGGAAGAAGAAAGGGACTCCTTGCTAAAAAAATAAGACTTGGGAATTATGCAAGTTGCTTGCAGGTAAAAAGGCTTTACCAAACAAATGGTTTTATAGGCTGAAAGAGGAAGATGGAGGTAAGAACATATTTAAAGCTAGGTTAGTTGTAAAAGGATTTGCACAGAAAAAGGGAATTGATTTTGTTGATATTTTTTCTCCGGTTGTTAAGATGACTTCTATTCGTACTGTTTTGAGTATTGTGGTTGTTGACGATTTGCATTTGGAATAGTTAGATGTGAAAGCTGCCTTTCTCCATGGTGATTTGGAGGAGATATATATGGAACAAACCCAAGGATTTGAGGTCAAAGGTAAGGAGAAATTGGTGTGCAGATTGAAGAAGAGTTTATATGGCTTGAAACAAGCACCTCGGCAATGGTAATTAAAATTTGATAGTTTTATGGCTGAGCAAGGCTATAGCAGGCATAATTATGACCATTGTGTTTATTTTAAGAGGTTGGATAATGACAAATCCATTATTTTATGTTTATATGTTGATGACATGATTGTAGCAAGGTCTAACATGGATCACATAAGTGAGTTAAAATAATAGTTAGCAAAATCATTTGCTATGAAGGATTTGGGGGCAACAAAAAAAATCCTTGGTATGACAATTTGCATAGATAGGAAGAACAAAAATTGAATCTATCTCAGGCTAGTTATGTTGAAAAGGTGTTGCAGAGATTCCACATGGAGAATGCAAAAGTTGTCAGTACACCTTTGCCTAGTCATTTGAAATTGACTAAGGAGATGTGTCCAAAGACACAAGAGGAGGAAGACAAAATGTCTAAGGTACCATATGCTTTAGCTGTAGGAAGTTTAATGTATGCCATGGTGTGCATGAGACTGTATATTGCACATACTATTGGATTCATAAGCAGTTATATGAGTAATCCCAGATTGGAGCATTGGAATGGAGTAAAATGGGTTCTCAAGCATTTGAGAGGTACATCCAATAAAGATTTATATTTTGTGGTCTCTAATATTGATTTAGCAAGTTATGTAGACTTATATTTGGTAGGGGATATTGATACCAGGCAGAGTACTATAGGTTATGTCTTTACTGTAGGTGGGACAGTGGTGAGTTGGATCTCCAGGTTGCAAAAGGTGATTGCTTTATCCACCATAGAGGCAGAGTATGTAGCTGCAATAAAGGCAAGCAAGGAGATGATATGGCTAGAATATTTTATGGAAGAATTGGGAAAATGATTGGCCAATAGTTATTTGTTTATGGAAAGCCAGACTGCCATACATCTTGCAAAGAATTTTTCCTTGAATTCAAAGACCAAACACATATAGTTGAGGTATCACTTCATTCGGTCAGTGTTGTATGATGTACAATTAAGGTTGGAAAAGATACATACAGATAACAATCCAACAGATATGTTTACAAAGGTAGTGCCAAGGGAGAAGCTGAGCTCCTCTTCAACTTTGGTTGGTCTTTAAGATTGAAAAACAATACAATTAGAACAATAGGGTCCAAGGTGCTTATTTCCAGTGGGAGCTACAGGGTCAACAATATTATGATTAGTCTCCAAGTGGGAGATGATATGGGGTGGAGTTTGATTAGTCTCCAAGTGGGAGATTGTTGTTATATGGAGCCTAATCATACTCAAAGGTTAAATTTTCCCCTTTTATTAGCGTGGTTTCCCCCCTAAATTATTTAACAGGGGTTTGGAGGCAGCACCCCCAAGATGGGGTCAAGGGGTAGTGCCCCCGAAACCTCTCATGATTTTTATTATTTTATAAAGGTGTTGGGAGTTATTTTTTCTATTGGTCGACATAAAAAAACCCTATTTGTAAATGGCATACATCTTGATAAAAGGATAAGGGTTAGGGTTTTCACTGACATTGTATTGTAGCATTTGCAGTGGTATTGAGTTGCAAGGATTACGGGTTGTAATCAGTTTGATTTGTTGGATAATAATATTAGACTCTTTGTTGGTGGATGTAGCCCGAGTTTGGGTGAACCACATTAAAAATTATCTCTCATTATTATTTCTATGTTTTTCATTCCTCTATTTAATCTTTATTTTTTCATTTAATTGATATTTTCTGCATGCAATTCCTAACACTCTTGAGAATTAGTGGTTTCAATAATAGAAAAATCAATAAATTATTTTTTGATGCCACTTTGTAACTCCCACAAACCCACCGCCCAAGTTTGGTTTTTCTGATATTTGCAAAAATGCAACTACACCTCCACTATCTCCACTTTCTAACTTGCATAACAAAAATGATTTTTATTTAGTTAAATATAACTATGCTCAACTCATTAAAATTAGCCTCCTAACATGAAATTAACCTCTTAACATGAAATGCAAATGAAAATTTCAAATTTGAAATATTTTTGGTTGTTGCAAGATTACCAACCATCCACAGATGCTCTTGCATCAAAATCCAACATTATTATTAAAAAATAAAGAGTGAATCACCTCATGAATGGAAACAATGGAGTTGAGGATTTTTTTTTCCATGAACAAAAAAATGTTGCAAATAAATAATCTTGGGAAGAAAATGCTAAATATTAGTGTAGCGATCTTGGAAAAGATTTTGTAGATTGAGTTAAAAATGATAATAAGGCTAAAATTAAAAAATGGATTAGATCCAACCTTCTTAGGAATGAGGAAAAAGGTGGTATTAATCCCTTTAAGAAATATCCCACTTCCAAAAAACTCCTTAGATACTGCCACAAGATCTTTAGCAACAATTTTAAAATACAAATAAAAAAAGTGAGGGAACCCATCCAAGCTCAGAGCTTTGTTTCCTTCAAATGAAAATAATTGATCTCCTCTTCCAAAAGAGGCTTCATTAATTCCATTTCTTGGTGATTAATAATATTAGCAATAACCTCTAAAATATCATGCTAAAAATAGGGTATATGACAGGTTTTAGAGAGAAAAATGGTAAAAGTTGTTGGAAAATTGTCATTGATGTCAAAGATGCAAAGAAAAAGTTGTAATTGATGTCAAAGTGAATAGATGGGATCAAAAATATTACCATTCACATCAAATTTAAGTTATCAAATATTAGTGGTAAGAATCAAAATCTGCATAAAGGCTTGGATAACAAATGAAAGGGAGAAAGACTTTATAATAGGTAAACTTTACCATAACAAAGGAAATGGTGAAATGAAGTTATAATTAAATTATGTTAATGCTAGAGAAAATTAGAATAAACATAAAAATTAAATAAGACAAAAATGTCTTTTACAAATAGTGGTGATTCGTTTGGATAAAAAAAATGATTAGTATATACAAAATGACAACAATCTAAAGTCTAAGAATAAGACAAAAAGGGGGGGTGAATAGGACAAAAAAACAAGAACAAGACAAAAGACAAGTCACCAAATCGTTATAATGTAAAGATAAAGATTAAAAGGTGCGATATATTATCAAGTGGTGCATGAAAAAGTATGATCTATTTTATGAAGTAATAACTTGTTCAAATCCAATTAAGAGAAAAGAAAAAAGGTGTGATTATTAATAAGAAGTAGTTTGTTTATTGAAGAGGTGTAGCCGGTTTGGGATACATCTATTTCTTGTGAAAATACATGTCTCTTTAGAAGGGAAAATACATAGCTTAGAAGATATATATAGTGATTGGAAATGAAGTTGGAGATGTGTGTTGTGTTGCGAAGAAAATCAAGCATATTTACCAAGGACCATTTATGAAAAGATAACTAGCAGATTTGATAAGAAGACCATGAGAAGATAAGATTACAATTTTGATGAGAAGGATATAAGGAGTTTTATAACAAATTTATATGATGAGTTTGTGATCATATTCTTGGTAGATTTATGATCAATCTATAGTATATTTGAGGAGATTATAATATTTTGAAGAAGAGAGCTATAACAAAATTTGTGGAGAAAAATATTATCCATCATCCATTGCAAAAGCATCATTGATAAGGTGGAAATTTGGTGCCTCTAGTGGGTTGGTGCTCACGAATTGAATGAGGGGTTGTTGCTCAAGAATTGAATGAGGGGTTGGTGTCTCTAGTGGGTTGGCGCTCAAGAATTGAATGAAGGGTTGGTGCCTACAAAATTTATAAAAAATAATTTATAAAAAAGAATTAATTTTCCATGGTTTTCTCCCATTAGGGTTTCCATGAAAATATTATGTTATTGTGTTCTCATGTGTATGATTAATGAAATTGAGTAAATAATGTTATTATGATTGATAAAGTTTAAATTGATAAAAAATGTAGTTATATTGATTGACCCCCCACTTAGTATAATCATGTACTCATCAAAAGTAATCGACATCATTATCTCTTATGATATTTTCATATATAATTTGAGTACTATCCATCTATATCTCTTTAATCCCATTGAAATATTTGTGATTTAAAGTAGTCATAAAAAATAATTTATTATTCTTATACCCCTCCTTTAACCACAATGCTATTAATCTTTACCTCCAAAAGTCTCCCTCTCTAGAAATAATCACATGGAACTCATATAACAACCCTCTTTATAATATGATAAATCTTGATTCGTGCCCATTTTTGGATTTTATCTTAAATTGTATCTAATTTGGATTTCTTTTGAAAAATATTACTAAAATAATTCTTATTCCATCTTATAATATTAATGTTAACATTATTTAGTTTCTTAGAAACCCTAAACATAGTTGATCCATTAACATTTATATTCCATTAGTCTACCACTTTTTTTTATTCAAATTAGGATATTGGGTCGACATTTTTAAAATATTAACAAAAATATTTTTTATTTCATCCCATTTTTAAAATACACAATAATTGGGGAATGATCTAACACTATTCTACCTAAAGAATATAAAAAATGCAATAAAAAGAAACCTAGTTAGGAGCTATAAAAGCATGATTTAGTCTAACTTGTATAAGAGAAGCATTGATCTTTCTATTTGATCAATTATAATTAACACCCTCTTAATCTAGATCGATCAAATTATTAAGATAGATAAAGTCTATGAGGTCTTCCTTATTATCCAATGAGATTTAGGATCCACATTTCTTCTCATCTTCATTTAAAGTTGAATTAAATTCCTCCATAAATAGCTAGGCAAACATTTCATTTTCCAGGTCATTATAGAAGTAAAGCAACTACTTAGTTTCTGGCTAAGTTGATTGGAATGGATCCTTTTAAGCATGAATTAATTGAGTTTTTAGAAACTTGATAACTTATTTTCTCTTGGGAGAACAATTTTATTTGAGAAATAATAAAGCTACATGCTCACAAGGGGAGATCTTTATTTTTCCTAGAAACAATCACATATATGTGATCTCTACCATGGTTTTATTTGGGGCTTTACCAAAATATCTTCTACTAGAGTATGATCTTGTCTAGAATCTCACATATGTTATACATGCATTCCAAGTTAAGTATGCACTTGATGAAATGGGGGATAAAGGTAAGAGAGAAGAAGTGGTTTTTAAATCGCATCACCAATATAATTTCGGGTTTGTAGCGACTTATGAAAACCACCATGATAATAGATAGATTTCACTAGATGGTGTTTCAATTATGAATGATTGAGGGAATATGTGAAGGATAGAAGACCCTATAAGTTCTTGAAAAGTGAATTTTGGTGTGATATGTTGAATAAGGATGAAATACCTAAGTGATAGTCAAATGTTGAGATGCATAATACAATCAAAAGGGAAATATAACAATGACAGTTCTTGTGATGATAGTGTAAGGTAAAATATGCACATGGACCTATAGAAGGTATTCGAGTAGACATTGGGTATAATTCAAGATATAAGAATAATGAGAGGCCTTAAGAGCATGATTAACAAGCCTGTTGGTAGTAGAGTGCCTATTTTTGTCACAAAGGGATAAGCATTTAAGATGGAATGGGTAGTCAAGAGTTAATACCAATCTAGGTCACATAGTTTAAGGGAAGATATATGCGAGTGACATAGTTTAAGGGAAGAGATATGAGAGTGAAAAATTTGATTTTTAAAGGAGTTCAATGAAGATGAAAATCCTACAAGGAGATGAAGAGAGGCAAATAAATCTTTCTAAAACCCTAATTAAGAAGCTTGTAAGGAAAATCAAGGGTCTACATGCCTACATTGATAGTTTTATGATGGGATGTGATTGAAGGGTTAACACGATGAAGAGGGGGTGCATAACATTGGTTAAGGAGATAGTCTAACAAATTTTACTACAAAGTGAGGAAAGTGACTAAAAGAGAGCTATGATAGACCTCAATAGCTTGCATCATGGTCTACACACTAGCATAAATGTTTTAACATGAAATAATCCTACTACATTCCAAGTGAACAATCATGACATGGTTACTAATCAAACTCATTCTAAGGAGACATGAGAAATTTTAGAAAGTCACTTGATGCTAAATTCCTATGACATAAAAGAAATCATCAAAGGAAAATTATGGTTTTGCTTGAGGACTTGAGCTTTTGGAAAAAATAGTACTAATTTCTTGTGTAATGAGTGATGATGTTATTATCATAAATAGTGAGGATCAACATCTAGATTTATCAAGACCATGAGAGACATTTTTCTATATAAATAATATACTTATGTGATGGTAAAGCATAAGGGATATAAAATCAGAGCTACAGAAGTAGTATGCCATGTAACATTCATCTATGAGTACATTGGGAAAGTGTTAAATGGTCAAGAAGCCAAAACCTACACAAATGACTAAACAATTGGAAGAAAATATAGGGATGATCATCAAAATATGATAGCTATAGAGGGGAAAGAATGAATAATAGTGATAGTTACAGTCATAAACCATGAAGGGATAAATGTGGAGAGTTGTAATCTTGATAGGTCAAGGCCAATAGATAGTGGATATGGGAGAGTAACAAGTAATGACAAAGAGTGAGTATCTCAAAAAAAGAAAGGTATAGTCCAATAATCTTATCAAAGAGATAATCCAAATGTGAAGAAAAGTCAATTCATAAAGTTCCATCGTCAACTACATGAAGCTTACATCTAGATAGTGAAAGGGAAATATATGACATGTTAGTAAATGTAATAATTTTAAGTGGAAAGGAATCAAATGCATTGTCTTACCTATATAATCATGGTTGGAGAAGAATAAGGGGACAATAAACTTTCAATTGGATAGAGGTTTATCAAAAGGAGAAAATGGTTCACTACAATGGGAAGATACAATCTATGCATGATAGTAATAGGGAAAGCAAAGTGAAAGTAAAATAGCAAGGAGAGAACTTAATGGAAGTTTAGTTGAGGGCCTTAAGTGATAATGCACAAAGGTATTTAAAGAACTATGCAAGTGTTATTAAAAGGGAATTCATGGAACAAGTGATGCATAGTGCAAGGAGCTTTTATATACCATTCTAAATAAAAAATGATAGATTGACACAAAAGACATGAAACCTCACATGGAAAGTCTCATATGATTGAAGATTATTCAAGTTTCCCAAGTCATTTGGATTCATATAGCATTGTAAGGTCATCTTAATGATGATAGTCAAATTTAAAAGGCTATTTAAAAACACTATTTAAGCCAAGGAAGCATTCAAGGTAGCAATAGAGGTATGAAAGGATATTACAAGGGTCGGGAAAATGAAGATGAAGGCTACAAGGGAATGAGATAGAGTGTCAATCTATAGTGGCAGTCAAGTTGGATAGGAGACACAATCTAAAAATACCCTCATACCTATTACTTGTAGAGGGTTGTGTATAAAAAACTAAGACAAAACAAAGGATAGTGGCCTTGATTGATATCATGAAGGCAACATTAAGAAAAAGTATAAGGTTAAGAAGACATCATATTGGAGGATGAACATAAAAAATAATGAAGATATATGAAGACATGATAATGACTACCATCAAAACATTAAGGATGCTTCTCCAAAGTGTCGATAATAGTGAATTTTTTCATGGCCTCTTTTCCTTCAACTGAGCAAATAGAATCTAAAGAGATAAAAATAATGATTTCATCTAGTTCCAAAGTCCTAAGACATAGTCAAACTTTTATCCTATGCCCCAAATATTCCTACTTCATTTCAAAATCATTCAAATTTTGTCCTATTTGTATGTAAGTAACAATTTTGAGGAATTAAAGGGAAATTGGAAAAGAGAAAGGCCAGTTTGAGTAGTTAAGACACATGTAGCAACAATTTCAGTATCTTGAAAACATCTAGGAATAAGTTTGACCAATCATCCACCTATCTAGGGGACTGGAGAAAGTAGTTTTCAAGTATCTAGATGTGGAATAAATAATATAGGAGTCTTCTAAGTAGCTTCCAATGCTGGTTGAGAAGGTTAAAATAAAAGGATTTCGAATCAAGCAAAGGAGCAGTTTTCTTGCACCTAGGTAGAGATGAAGTAGTCAACTCAAGCAAGTGGAGGTCATTCAAGGATGTGAAAATTTTTCCATACTTTCTCTCCAATGTTAGATAGATAAAAGAAATCCTAGGCTTTGTTTAGACCCAATTCTTGTATTTTTTAGGTAGCATTTGAAACTAAAAAGTTTCTTTTCTATAAAAGGCAATATTGTAATTCAAAACCGATCATCTTATGACTAAAAATCAATGCAAAATTCATCTTGGAAGAAAATATTAGTGGAATTTTTGACTATATACTATTGTGAGAACATTTTGATCAATAAAATTTAGTTTTTTCTACCTTGAAACTCTATTTTATTGTGTGTAAGTTGGTAATTGGTGTTATTTCTATGATTTCATTACTTGAATACTTTAATGCATATCTTATCTTTGTCACCTTTAAATAGAAAAACATATATTGAGTAGGTTATAGTTTATGTTAACATGTGAACAACTTCTATCTATGAAGAATACTTTTCTTTCTTCCTTCTAAGACTGTCTAAAACATAACCTCTTTATGAAACACTGATACATGAGTATGCTGAAGCTTGAATTATGTAAACATATCCGAATCATTGGTATTTTGTGTGAAAAAGTAGTGGCATATGTATTAGAAACAATTTTGGTGCATCATCTTAGTAAGCTTAGTTCCATTTCAAAAGTTATTTCCTTATCTCTTTTCCTTATTAGTATTAGTAGCATAAGTTAAATTTAGGTAGTTACAACAAGGGAACTAACCCTCTCTAGAGATTCACTCTAAGATATATGAAATCCAAAAGCCCTGGGTGTTTCCATGTTGCATTAGATTTTTGAGCTAGATGCTTAGCAAGGGTGTAAATCTATATGGTAATAGTTTTTGGCACATCCTACGGGATTGAAATTTAGTTTTAAGTTCAATACAATCTTCATTACATTGTTATTCTAGTATGCACAAAATGTTTGCAACCTTTAAGAGGTGTAATAATACATACTTGGCGACTCTAGAGCTTTGGTTTTGAAGGAATCAGTATAAAAGTGAATGAGAAGCATACAAACTATAGGAATTTCAAAACCATTTTCTTAATTGCACCTCTATCCACCCAAACGAAGAGGTAGAGTAGTAAAAAAGAGTGCAATACCAGCAATGAGAGAACTTTCTACACCCCCTCCTAGTAGGTATTTTCAAAATATTTTCATTAATCAGACTCCTTTGGTTTCTATGGTTACACCTAGGAATCAACCATTTGTACCTTTCAATGGAGGTAGTCCACTTGCAAAAAAAAGATGTTATTCCTCTGGTTGCATTGAAGAGTCTTCCATTCTTTAATGGAGAAAATTAAACTACTCCTATTGAACATATTAGAAATGTGGCTTCACTATGTATAATCCACAACATTACAACAAAGGATGTTGCTATTAGAATCTTGGCTATCATTTTGAGGGGTAAAGTATTACAATGGTTTAGGGGTTTGGTGATGAACTCCATCACTTGGGATTAGCTGGGTGATGTTTTGTAAAAACACTTTGAGGAAAAATCAAGCCACCTTTCATTGGTGGAATAATTGACCACTATAAATAGAGCTCCACTTGAGCGTATGACATATTTCAACTTTCGTTTCTAAAAGACATGGGATAAGATTCTTTAAACAGTAAGGCCTTCTATTGAATATGCTTGTTTATATTATCTAAGGGCTCTAAATAGTGATATATCTATCATGATACAATCCATGGGTGGGAGAACTCTCCCAAATGCTTATGAAATTTCTATAAGGGTAGAAAATAGCCTTATATAGGTTGGTAAGATTGCACCAAGACCCCAAATGCTAATTTTTACTGAGGTGAAACCACCTATACCCTTGCAAATACCTCCTATAGTTGTTGTACCTATCACACCAACTTTAGATTACCAAGAATCTACCCAAATAAAAGCTATCCTGACCCAATCTTAGGAGCTCCAAGAGATAAAAGATCTATTAAAAACCTTTCACAATGAGCTAGTAAATATTAATAAGCAACAAAATCAAAATTTCAGATCTTACCAAGCTCCTTATCAAATCCCACATCAACCCAATTAGCCTAATAGGCCTCCTTACCAAGCTGATCCTCAAGGTCAAAGGAGAAATTTCAATGCTAGACCATATCAACCCTACAATTAGAACACTACTGACATTTCTAGAGAAATTTTACTAGTCCAACATAACATGTCACAATATTATGAATGGTGCTTTCCATGCAATTAACCCCATAATTAGGCCACATGCTTCAATAAAATATTAAATCAGACCCTCATGGTACACAACACTGCTATTCAACAAGATATAGAAAAAAAATTCATGAACAACAACTCTCATCTTGAGCATAGTCATCATGATGTCAATCTCATGAATTGGTAAGGTGAGGAGTTTTGTAGGTAAGCCATCCATAAAAAAAAAAAATTAGTTTTCCCATTCTACAACAAATAATACAAGAGACAAAAAGAGGGTTGTTGAAATGGGACAAAAAGTTGATAAGGGGGAAATCAAGCTCCTACAAGTCACCAAGGTGTTGCTAGCCCATCATCTTCTCAAAAAGTTTAAATTCTACCAAGAGGTCAAGTTGTAGCAAGCAAAGATCAGCCAAGATCCCAACCACAACCATTACAAAATCAAGGAGATGTTATTCTTCAAGGACAACAAAAGGTTAGTACAATGTAATTTAGTATTTTAGAGCATATGAAGAAAGAAAATGTTAGCATGTCAATGTGGGATTCTTTGTCACTCCCTAGTAAAAAAGATTTGTTACAAAAGGATTTGTCTAATATCAACTTGTCAAATGAAACTTCAAAGGAACAACCTAGAGTAGTACTTGCTAATGCTCCCCATGTCAAGGGTGAACAATAGGTCAAAGATGTTAAAACACCTCCATTTTATGTGTCTTTGATCATTGGCCAGAACCTTGTTCATAACTATATGATTGAATGAGGAGCAAGTAGCTTAGTGATGCCTAAATAAATAGTGGATAAAATTGGATTGTCATGTGAGCTTCTTACCAAGGGAGTAGTCTAGATGGATGAGACAACCATTAAAAAAATTGGGATAGTAAAAAAAGAGTCTTTGCATGCCTACCCAAACTTCTCCATACCACAAGGTATAGATGTCATATATTTACCGCCATATTTTTCCATATGCCTTTCTAGAGAATTCACTATAAAATTGGGGGTTATTTATATTCTAATCAGTCACACCTATTTTTAGGACAAGGTATGACACTAAGGTGACTATGAAATAAAAACCTATAGAAAAGGACCATATAGAACCACATATTACTAGTACTATTAATATAAATTTCACCATTCATGCAAAAGGGGAACAATTTTCTATCCAAGTTGTAATACCCCTTGTATTGTTGTTACTTTCTAGATACTCTTCTATGTTGAGTTGTGTACTTGAGACTGTGATGGTGATTGTTTCACTAGTTTGACTTGTGTGGATTTACAATTTAGTTTGGTTGGATGCACATGATACTGCTTATGATGATTTATGACATATTATATGTGGTGTTCGTACTATCTGGATATGTTATTGCTTTTATGTGGTACTATGTTGTGATGATATGGTTTAATGCTTAATTTTGGATATGGAGTATGATGTGTATTCTAGTGAGTCTTGGTGAAAGGATGGGGTAGCATCACTTTCTCGCGAGTGCCCTGCTACGCTGCGACTACCTTTCACAATGTGTTTGTACTGAATATTTATATGTTATTTGACGTTGGTTTCATCTATGATGTAGGTACTGGACATCGACTCCACCTGCGTTGTCAGGTCTGAGCGTTTCCCACAAACCCAACGAGTATGAAGTTGAAAAAAAAGGAGTTGACAAGGAAGTGTCCCCGTCCAAGTTTGTCACCCCTATTGTTGTGTCTAACGGCGTCGTTCGTCCATGACTCCGTCTTTGTTTCGATATTATTTTGTGATGGTCATTTATTTTAATCTTTGTATATGTGTCGTTTTAGTCAATGATTATGTTTGATATTTCCTTGTTAGATTATTAATGTTATTTAATTAAAATAATTAAATAGTTAGATGAGTGTTGCTAAATTAATTATTAAATTTAAATTCATTAAGTTTTAAAGTTTGATAAATTAAATGTTGTTATTTAATTAAAGGATGAATAAATAAATTAGGTAAATAATATTGTTTATAATCATAAACAGTTATTTTGTAAAATGGGATAAAATAATATAATTATTTGCTTGATAATTATTAGGTTAATGATAAATATTAGGAATAAAGAGTTTTTTTTATTAATTGTTGTGAGATAATTATGAGTTTTAGATTAAATAAAAATAAAAGTGAAAGATTTCATGAGAATGGGAAAAAAATCAGGAAAAGAAGGAAAAAGGATGAATGCATGTTCATTTTCTTTTCGAAAACAAAAAGGCAATGGAAACTTGCTACTTTGACTGATTTTTGCTTTCGAAAACTAAAAGAGTTTCTTTCAATTTAATTGGAAAAAAGAATAAGAGGTTTTTTTCTTACTTGCAATTTTGGGTGGTTTTTTGAACAAGAAACTTTGTCTGCAAAATTCTGGCTCTCTTTTCCTTTCTCTGAAAATTTTTATACAGAAATTGGCTTCAAGAAAAGAAAATTTGGGAAAAGTTGTTGTGGAAAGAGGGAGAAATTGGTGAAGGGTTGTTTCGAAGAAGCGAAGAGGAGATTGCCGTGCACGTCACTCCATTTGCAGAGCATAGGACTCCAGGTTCATTATTTGTTATCCTTTTAATGACGATTTGAAATTGAACATTTAGTTTCCATACTCGAAATGGTGACGGTATTTGTAATAGTTTATGTTTTTTTCTTGGAGATTGATGTTGTTTGAAAACTGAGGGTTTTTGAAAATCTATTTGAAATGTATTAATTTTGTTGCCCGGTTGAATGCAAATCTTTACTTCAAATAAACAGAAATGAGCTTATGTTTTCTATCTTTACTTTTAAATTGAGCTGGGTGAGAAATTGAATGTCTGATTTGGTCTTTTATTCTTCACCCATAAGTTTCCTTTCTAGCGTTGTGATTTGATGATTGAAACCAATTTGTTTCTCCTTGATCCATTTTGCTTATTATATTTTCATGCTAGAGAAAATTTGTATTTTTGTTGAAGAAAGTTATTTTTAATTTTGAGAAAATTAGACTGTTTTAAAAAATATATATATATAAATCTGTATTTTGTGGAGGTTACAGGATGAGGGAGGGATGACTTTGGTTGCACCCCAACTGCCATGTTCTCCCCACGCCTGGTCGTGTTTTTGTTTGGTCTGCATAGCAGCCGTGTGAGGGTTGCACACATCAGTCTAAGTGACTGCTGTGCGCAATAGTCACATGGCTACTGTGCGAAGCATGTATAGGCTGCACACAATAGTCCAAGTGACTGCTGCACGACAGTCTCTTGGTTGTTGTGCGCAACAAAGAGGAGGCCGCAACCTCCCTGTATGGGGGGGTTGATGCCTTATAAAATGTTTTATATTTATTTTTTTATATTATTTTATTTTGTTTTATTTATTAATATATATACATATATATTATATATATATATGTATATATATATATATTTAAGTATGCTACTCATACTATGATTTAAGTTTCAGAACTTAGATAGATTTAAAAACAATGTTTTCATAATTGTATGCAAAAATATATACACAAAGATACATATATATATATGTGTATATATATATAAATCTATATTTGAATATATATATATATATATATGTATGTATGTATGTATATGTATATATGATTATATATATATAAAAATATATGTTGTTATTTGTTTTTCAATGCCTGGTTATAGGTTGTGGTTGCTGATTTAAAAATCTAGTTCATTTAGTAGTACATTGTAGAATTTTTATTTAAAAAAAACAATATTATAAGAGAGTTGAATAAATTAGATTTTTATCTTTCATGGAATAAATTATGCATTGTTAGTTTGCAAACTGAAAGAAGTAATTTTAGCATTTAGGAA
The DNA here is from genome assembly GCA_007258455.2 of Sequoia sempervirens. NCBI lineage: Eukaryota > Viridiplantae > Streptophyta > Pinopsida > Cupressales > Cupressaceae > Sequoia > Sequoia sempervirens. The sequence goes on from VDFB02168118.1 coordinate 8,135,179, forward strand.
ATTTGTTTTAAAAACAAACTGGCTAAATTTAAGAATGAATGGATGTTGTCTAAGGAAATTAACGATGTGTTAAGTGATTATGATTTTAATGTTAATTCCCTCAAAATAAGTTATTTCTTTTTGAAAAATGGGTTTAGAATGTTATTATGGATTTTTTATTAAAATGTGATTGATGGTTAAGGATTCCTTGTTTGTAACTGTCTCTTGAGGTTTTGAAATTGGATTTATTCCTTATTTTCCCTTGGGTCATTTTCTTTTTGCTTTGAGTTGGTGTATAGACATGTGTGAACCCTCAAGGTCATGTTATCCTCCATTAGGAGTTTGAGGTTAATTGGTCTTTAGGCTTCTAGAGGCGAGAGTAAGTTTGTTATTTATTGAGTTTATCATTTGTCTTGGTTTTGAAAAAAAATTGATCGTAATTATGATTTTGAGTTTATGCGTGGGCTGTACCTATTTTCATGAATATCTATGTATGTGGCTATTGGCAAGATGATTGTGCCTTGCGTATGCTTTAGTTTTGACATTTGGTGCTTCTCTGTGTTGGTACAACCCCTTGGAGCTTTGGTTTTGTGATTTGGGTTCTAGGGAGAGTGGCTCTTCATGGGGGCCGATGCACAAAGGGGTGACCTAGATAACCCATGCAAGAGTTAGTGTAATAAGTGATAACTTAATTAAGAGAATTAGTGGGTTGGGTAGGAATAACATTAACAAGATAAGAAAGGATGCCTCGTCCACCCGTTAGGGCTTCTGCAGACTAAGGGTGGATTGAGAAGGTCATGGTTGGAATGGTCGTTACCTTGTCCCCATGAGAGGTTAACGGTCCCACATGAGTCACCCTATGGGGCCGACGCCTAGAGAGGTAGCCAGGATAACCATAGATGGGGACCGATGCCTAGAGAAGGGTAGCCAAAATAACCCATGCTAGGAATGTGCGATGACACTCTCCCCTAGCACCCCTTATGATTTGTTAACTTTGCAAGCCTTTGGAAGTGGTCTATTGATATTGTGATTTCCTTTGTATTTTCATGTCACTCTTGATTGGAGTTGAGTTCTGTTTCTTTTTGTTTGGATGTTCTTGGTCAATGATCCTTCCTTTCCTACTCCTAGCATGGGGGGTGGGTTTTTTGACCCGTGTGGTCAGGTGGAACGTGCTACGCACCCCATTGGGTTCCCTGTCAACATTCGTGCAATACAGTACAGTGATATTGTGATGCAAAATGATCCAAAGTCCTCTTGGTTGTTAGATGTATATTCTATATTTCAGTCATACTCTTGTATTGATGTATTACTCCCACATGTGTTGGGGAATTTAATGATGTAAACTTATGTAATTGATCCATGTTATGTACTGGAAGCTGATGTAATGTATAAATGTACTCTTGTATTCCTTTTATGACTAGTGATAGTGGTTATCGCCTTATGAACATGTTGTATATGTGGAAATATGTTTCTTGTATTCCCTTGATTATAATAAATGTGTGTATGGTTATTAAATTGAGTTAATCTTGTTTATATTGGTTTATCACTTGTGAATGCTTTAATGTTAGAGTTATGATGGATGAATGATATATATTAATGTGATTTGGAATTTCATTTATTGTCATTCGTTATGGGTTAGAATGCGTAATGTTACCTCGTGTACCCCAAAGGACTTAGGTGATTAACTTGTATTCACTAAATTGGATTTCATGCATTGGAAACTTAATTTACATATCTTATATGTTTAAAAAAAAAAATTGTGCGTTAATAGTTGTCCTTTGGGGTTTGCGCGACGGGGCATTGCACAAGTACCCAAAAATCCTATATAAGGTATACCTGATTTGTTTTTAGATGAATGGGAAGTTGAGAATTATGAAGTTGATCCACTCAAGCACATGGATGAAGTAGGGTTGGGAATTTATATGATTCATGAATAAGACCTTGCTGTCCCTAACCTTGTAAGAGATGAAAAAAAATAGTGTGGACATCAACCTAATGAACTTTGGAAGTTATACATTGATGGGTCAAGAAGAAAAAATGGTGTTGGTGGAGGTGCTATGCTAATTTATCCTCAAGGTCAAAGGTATTAATCAACCTTTATTTTTTTTTTCAGTAGCACTAATAACATTGCTAAGTATGAAGCTCTCATTCATGGCTTGGAATGGGAAAGAGAAAGAGGTATTGGCTACTTGCAAGTGTTTGGGGACAAAGATTTGATTGTAAATCAGGTGAGAGGTGTGACTAATAATGATTTAATCATGTTATATAAGCATACATTTTGGGATATTCTTGAAGAATTGAATGCCTTTAATCTGATTTCCATACCAAGAAATTAGAATAAACATGTTGATAGGCTACCTATTATAGGTGTTGAGTATGGCATTCCAAAAGAAATTAGAAATACTAAGTTATATTAGTATTTAAAGGTGTTTGTAAGGTGATAAATTCTTGATAACGATGTGCATTTGCAAGTGTTTGAAACTAAAAAAATAAATTGTCAAATTTTTAACTGAAGAAGTCGAGTTTGTAGTCAGTAACCAACAAAAGTTGCAACAATAGTTTGGTAATAAGATTCTATAGGTAAAGTCAAACAAGTTGCCAAAGGGGTTAGTGACTTTAGAGTCCATTTTCAACATGGATGATCAAGTAAGAAAAGAAAAGGTCAACATGTTGGTTAAGGAAGAACACTATAAATCCATTGAAACTCTCAAAGGTAAACTTCTCAAACTTGGAAAGGTATGCACCAAAGAAGAAATACATGCTTTCATTTTTATTTTCCAAGATTATGATGTAATTTTTTCTTGGGATTACCATGATTAAAAGGCTTTAAACCTAAGTTAGCACAACATACTATTGATTTGGAATTGTAGACATGTAAAAATGCCTAACACATATCACACATCCTGAAATTACATTTTTCCATCATTCCCACCATTTCCATGATCATTAATTACATTTATCATCATTTCATTTAATTTGAATTATTAATTCCCTTTAACACCATTTAACACCATTTTCATCATTTAACCCTAATTTACTCTATTAATTAATTCATTATTTCATTACTAATTTTCTCTTTCATTCCCCTAGTTGAATAATTTTTAATTATTTACTTAGGTTCATCTAATATTTCTTCTAATATCATATAATTAAATAATTTTAATTATTTAATTATCCCACTTTAATTCCACCCCATTTAAAAGAATATTCTTTTCTAAAAGAGAATATTCCCATCCTCCATAATTAAATAATTTATAGTTAATTAATTGCTTTAATTTCTCTCCAAAAAGCATATTCTTGAGGAATATTACTTTTTCAAAATATCTTTGACTTTTCTTGTCTCAAGCATTCCTAGCCCTTGATCTTGAAATCTAATTTCCACCCTTGATCTTTAAAAACCCTAACCATTTTCCTACAAATATGGGGATATTTTAAGTTCTAATTGATCCTATCCCTCCATCTTCCTTAATCTTCTCTCCTTTATGGGTGTTAAGATGCAATAGTGGTCCTTCTTCTTGGGCATTAAGATTCAATCTCAACCCTTCATCCAATTCATGAAATCTATATAATCACCCATCCTCCTTCATATTTCACACCTAGAATTTGAGTGGCTAAGTCTTGTCAAATTGAGTTTTTGAGCATTCTTGAGAGAATTTAAGAGCTTTTATGATGGCATATATGTCATCACATTCATCATTCATCTTGGAGCTTTTGCAAGCAATCATGGAGGCTTAAGTGTTGAGCAATCTAACATCACAAACACAAAGTTCAACAATGTGATGGTAAGATTATTCTTGTTTTGAATTCATGTTGTTTGATTTGTGCCAACCCTTGTGTTTGAATTCATGGCTTGATTTAATAATTGTATCTCATTGGTAGGTGGGTTTTATCTCTTGTTTTGGGTTCTTTATTGAATTCTTGATTGTTTACTCCATTCCACTTTTACCCCTTACATTTATTGGAATGCCCAATGGAACCCACGTCCCTAAATTTAACAATTCTTACAAGTTTGTATGTTTTGCAGGTTTTTGGAATGCAACTGTCAGAAATAGGGGTCATGGTTGTGCATAAAATTGCTATTTTTCAAGAATTTGACTATGGCTATTTCATATTAGGGTCACTATTGTTAATTAGGCCATGGCTTCTTTCTCAGTTTTTTTGGATTTTTGAAATGGAATAAAAAGGGAAATCAAAAAATTGATATCAAGCTACTAACACTTTTTTTGTAGCCACAAAAAAATCAATTATTCAAATATTGTGTTTTCATTTTATTAGATTACCAAACATTTACTTTCGTGCTTAAAACAAACTTTTTTTTCATGCTTGGTAGGTCGAAGGGTGCGTATCCTCTCCCCTTGCATCATTAGATGATCCTGAGCACACAAGAAACACATTAGATCTGTATTTATTATTTGAGTCACCAAAGGCATCTCGTATATATATCCTCTCCACTTATGTCATTAGATGATCTTGGGTGATGATAAATATCGAGACACTTAAGCCTTCCCAAATTTTATTTTAGTAGAGGGGGCCTACCTTGGGATTTCATCACCCTTAGGACGATCTCTAGCACATGTTCAGGCAGACTATATAAAATGTGTGAAGCTGAAAGTTAATAGCATTATCTAGTGATGTATACCACATGTGTCAATTTGGATGTGGGTGTATAGACCACATTAGGGTTGACTAGAGGCTTTAGTGTCTCACGTTTGACATTATACCATTGGTGTTCACCGAGTCACTGTGAGCCATTGTATTTTAGAAGCCTTAAGACTATTTGAACATAACGTCAAGTCATAGTAGTGCATCATGATAGCATTGCCATGAGAAGTTACTTACCACATTTGGTCTATGGTTAAGGTGTATCGTGTCTTGCTAGAGTTCACGCTCTTTCAAGGCTAGGGGTATCAAGGTGGTATATGACCTTGGTATACACTATTCATCCACTCCTTAGATTCAGATTTAACATCACTTGAAAGGGTGAGGTAAGCCTACTGTGAGGAGATGTTCCTTTAATATTAGCTAGATTGTACTTGATTGATGTGTATTCTTTGTGCCAAACCAGTGACACTATTAGTGATCCTTGTGGAAGAAGGTTTGCACAAAGCATACTTTTACCATTCAAGTTAGTTTTTGGCCTACTTTGTCTATTGTGTGTATCACTTTCTATTGTAAACATACCTACACCAAACATCAGACCTTGAAAATCAAACTTACAAATTGTGAAAACTATCATCAAACCAAAATAAAAAAATAGACTCACCCTTATCAGAAAATAGAGTCAATTTTTTCCACTTACCACATTTGTCTCAAAACTTTACCACTTTTTGTCAGCATTTTCTCGCACTTATCTAGACATCTAGTCACTATTGTAGTGCATAAGCTCACTATTAAAAATCTGGTCACTATTGCTCATTCTACTATTTTTTAGTCATTTCCTTGAATAGGGTCACCTTTGGTAAAACTACCATGACTGTCTCTATAGAAAATTTCTTTTGTATCATTATTCTACTGCATATGCTTGCATAACTACTACATTTTCCTTTTTTTTTTCACATTTGTTTGTTTAAGAACTTGCTCAAAATTACAAAATTCCATCTTAGACACTATCATATCAGTTTTTCCTACTATGAAAATATCTATCACAATAGGTTTGTATATCTGCACAATCAGTTTATATTTTCAAACATTGCCCTCCTTTGTTGCAAAATTAGTTTACCTAGGGTTTATTTTCATCATAGCTTTTTTAGATCAAACATCAACCAGATTTGCATCATACTTTCTTAGTAGCCTTAGACAACATTCATACTTTTTTTACCATCCTTTCTCATCATCCTTCATCACAGATCAAAACTATCCTTTGGATACTAAATCAATCATACCTTATCAACCTCAACATTTTGCTAGTGTCTCTTGATCCAATCAACCTATCATATTGTGGTCTTGTAAAATTTAGTGGAAACCATCTTCCCTCTAAGTTTCTAGATCACTATCATCCCTCTTTACTTGCACTCACAAGTTTGGTTCAAGTAGAGAAATCAAACTATCCTTCCATTAAAAACTTGAGACTTAGCTTACATCTATGAAACTTGGTTAACATCCTTTGGCTAGCATCATTTTTAAAACATACAAAATCCACTCATACTCTCATCATAGGGTTGAGTATCAAAAACATAGTATCATTCCAAAACATCCCAAAAATCCACCCACACTCTCATCATAAGGTTGAGTATAAAAAATATAGGCATATTTAATCCTTCAAAATGTAAAATCAATCTTTGTCATATCAAATCCAAAAATAAACATCAAAACATCTCTTTTGTCCAAAAGGTTTTCCAACACCCCTTTTTGAAGGGCATTTAAAAAATCAAAACCCAAATCAAAAATTACATCTTTCATTTCGAATATTTCATCATACATCACAGTCCATTGAGAACATTTATGACAACAAGGTCTCAACATAGAAAGAGAATGGAAATGCACACAAGTAGTTCTAGTGGACCTACCACCACCAATGTGGAGACTACTACTCATATGCCATGGGGTTTTAATCCTAATGATGTTCCTCCAACTCACTCCACCCCTCAACAACACAATGTCAATACTCAACAACACAATTTCAATCCTCAACAATACAATGTTGGTCCTTCACAACAACATGATGACAATCCTTTTCAACCAAAAAAATTTAATATTCCTCAACAACATGGTGCTACTCCATCACAACATAACATGTCAACAACAAAACCAACCCTCTCAAAAACAAGTTGTAATCATAGAGGATGATAGTGATGAGGAGATTATTGAAGAATACCTATTAGAATACACTGAAGATCTGAAGCTATAAAAAGTAATGCAAAAAATGATTATCTTGGATCCTAACACATATTTTCCTAGACTTGCATAACATGGTGCCAAACTACCAGTGGACTTTAAAATTGAAGCTCTTAAAGACCCAACTCTCATTTGTATGGATGAAGACATAGTGGTTAGACGAATCCCTAAGCTAGCTATAGATCCTAAGATACCTCCTCTCTTTTGAAAAAAAAAAGCATCAACAAATGAGTATCCCCAAACACAACATTCTGATAATCCTCTATATAGACAACCCTCTCCAGTGGAACACAAATATGTTTCCCAACATAGTCAAATAGATCCAAACACTATGGCAGATCAAAGCATCACTCAAAAAGTAACAAATCCATTCTCGACACCACTTGTCACTCATATTGTGTCAACACATACATGGAGACCGAGTGTATCAAGAAACTTACATGAAACCTCCTTGTCATAAAATGTACCACAACAAGGACCAAATGTTAATGTGCAAAACTTGGATAACCTTCCCCCTAGACCTACACATTACACACCAAATAAACAACCCAATGTTCAACCACAACTACATGCCACTATTCCTCCACAACAACAACACATGGAATCACCTATCTATACCATTTATGATTAAAAAAATTCATCCATGCAACAATAAAATCCAGCCACACAACAAAACAATCCACCTCTTTACCCCCAAAAACCTCCCATCTATCAACAAAACACACAAACCAACATTCCTCAAGACCAAGGAATGTATAAAAGGGACTCCCAAGATCAAACATGAACACAATACACACAGAAAAAACAACCATATTATGAACCTTAATAAAATTCACAATACCAACAAGGGTTACAAATCCAAAATCCTGATCCTAATTTTATGCAAAATCAATATGGATCTTCATCTACTCAAACCCCCAATTCACCAACACAACAAAATATAAATCCTCAACAAAAACATACCATATCTCAACAACAACATACCATACCTCAACAACAACATACCATATCTCAACAACAACACACCATCCGTCAACAAAATCAAACCTTTAATCCACAACAACATCAAAACCTCAATCAATAATATCAAAACCCCAATCCACAACATCAAACCATTAACCCAAAATACACACATATTACACAAGAACCCAACCCTACTTTAAACATGCACAACACTCCTCAAGGTCCCATACACACACAAAATCCCCCATATGACTCAAAATTCATTATGGAACAACAAAGCTATAACATTCCTAATCCTCAAGAAAACATTCCAAGTGACGATTTAGAATTGAAAATTCAAAAACTTACTTAAAGGATATTGGAAATACAACTTGGGAAGATCAAGAAGAGCTATGCACTATAAGACATATGTCCCTATCCATTTGATCATAACATACTAATGATCCCCTTTCTAAAAACTTTGGAATCCAAAAATTTGACAAGTATAATGGAAGAGGGGACCCAATTGAAAATGTGTGAGATTTTTTCGTGGCTTACATGGATGTGGCTAACAATGAATCTTATCTAGTGAGACTTTTCCCAGGGAGTCTTGTAGGTGTAACTATAGAATGGTTCTCTCACCTACCACTTGGAATTAAAATTTTTGATGAGCTATCCGATAAATTCATCAATCATTTCTCATATAACATCAAACAGGACATCACAATTCTTGGTATGTATAAGATAAAAAAAACCAAGGTGAGCCATTTTCTTCTTTCTTTCAATGATGGGGACATAAAAAAAGTAAATGTAAGTGGCTCATTCCTAAGAAATAACTTGTTGAAATCTTTATCTCAAATCTCCAAACTGACATAAGCTTCCAATTAATGATGTTATGCTCTAATACCTTTGAGGACATCATTGAAAAGGGTTTAACCATTGAAAGATCTCTCATTGCGAAAGGTGCCATCAAACTATACAATAACAAAGATCAAGCATCTGGTTCAAATGATAAACCCTGCATATGGGCGAAGAACAAAAATGTCACCAATGATATAGTGGTTGATGCTAAATTTGTTCAAAACATACAACCAAATCCTAATAATCCTTAAAAAAATGTCAAAAGCAATCAAATGAACTATCCCCCAAAATAATCAACAAACAAATCAAACTCAAAATCCTCAAAGAGAACCTCCAAGACAAAACAATCAAATGAGACACAAGTACACTCCATTCAGAGAACCTCTTGAGGTGGTTAAGTGAAAATTAATTAATTCAAAATCTCATCAAGCTTCCTAATTAAAAGAACTACGAAGAGCCACAATTCAAACCCCCATGATACAATGAGAATGATCAATGTGAGTTTCATCGAATAAAGGGTCACAAGACTAACAATTGTATGAAACTAAAGAATCTCAACCAAGACTTAATTGACAAAGGAGAGGTTGATATCGAGCAATGTATTGGAACCTATTGAAATGATGGCTTGGGTATTTATAAGGATCCAATCCCTGATCATACTAAGGGAAATGGAAAAGGTAAAGGATAAGATCACAAAAAGTTATCCTATACCTATGACAATGTAGTGGGAAACAACCATGAATCCAATAACCATATCCATGTGGTGACAATAGTTGGTAAGAATCCTGAGTGTAACACTACTACAGGAAAAGGGAATATTACCATCCAAGGAGCCCCACCTCAGACTAGACCTTGTACCAAGCCATCAAATGACAATAACCTTGTTTATCAACTAAAGAAAACCATAACATGAATTTCTATCCTTGAGCTCCTTAAGCTATCTCCCGCACACAAAGAAATTTTGGAAAAAGCTCTCCTTGAATCCTCCATACCTAACGATATAGATATATTGAGAAATTTCAAGCCATGGTTGGAAACATTACCTCTATGAACCACCTTGTATTTTCTAAAAGAGACCTTCCTATGCACTCATTCCATAACCAAGATTTATACCTTGAAGTTTGTATCTACAAGCATAAAATCAAAAGAGTTTTGATAGATGGTAGTGTCAAATTAAACATCTATACCTTAAAATTGGTAAAACAGCTTGGGTATTTTGATGATGTCATTGAGAAACAAAAGAGTATCACTATAAGAGCCTATAATGACAATGAAAGAAACTCAAAAGGTACCATTAAACTTCCTATTTAGGTGGGACCAAACATAGCTGAAATGACTTGTCAATACTGGATCTTGAACTACCCTACAACCTCCTCTTGGGACACCCTTGGATCCATGCAATGCAAGCAGTTCCTTCTATATACCATCAATGCCTAAAAATTCCTTACAATGATAAGGAAGTTACCATATATGGAGATCTTGAACCCTTTCATTACTGTAAGAATCTAGAAGAGAAATACAAGATTTTTTTTCAAATTACCAATAATGATATCTCTTTCCACTCATACTCATACATTGATCCATCATCCCTTATATCATCTTCACAACCCTCATCGTCATAAAATCCATCCTCATCATCCAATCCATGTCAAACTGACCTCAAGATCCAAGTACTTAACAAAGGTTGTGGAGATTATCACTTCAATCAATCTTTTTGCATTGGGAAACTTCCTCCTTCACCAAGAACTTTTGGAAAACTTAAAGAAATCAATAAATCACAACCTATCACTATTGAAGTTAAACCTATAGTGTTCACTAAATGGTGAAACATGAAAGATGAGGTTGTCTTTGAAGAAGACCTTTCTACATGGTTATACAAAGAGGAAAAAGAGGAAGAGAAAGAGCTACCTCCCATCCCTATTGATCCGAATAGAAAAGTTTATTAGTTAGTAAAAGGTTTGGGATTTATAGGAAAAGGTGGTCTTGGTCAAAATGAACAAGGTATGGGAGATCCTATCATCATGGAAAAGTGTAAGAAGAATCTAGGACTAGGTTATGATTCATTAGATAATGTTACTCCTAACACTAAAAATGTCTCTTGTGAGGAGGGTTCTTCATCTCTCGTGGTTGAGACATTGGATGATTATGACCTTATTGACAATGACCTATTTATAATAGACCTAACTTAAGACATTTGTGTAAACACTAGCACTACATTTGGATACAACCAACCATCCCAAATATATGAAGTTAAACTTGTTAATCTACAACTAATTGATTGGGATCTACAACAACAAGCACTTGATTTGGACATATTCCAAAATGATGAAGCCATCATCGAGTTTATGGAAATTCGAGATGGTATACCACTAGGAGATCACAAAAGTAGCTTAAACATTGAACTTGAGCCAAAATCATATTTCAGAAGGGAGATTGAAACCTATAGCCATAAAAATAAAAATGAAAATCTAAAAATAAAAATTAGATCCCCTAATCAAAACCACAATGTGGCACTATCATATCATGAAAAAACAAAAATAAAGGACTTATTTGAGGGCGAAAACCTCCTTGAGGCTCACAAGGATGGAGAATTCAATCTCCTTATCATCACATAGTATCAGGAAAGATCAATAGTTTTGATTGAAGACATTGAGCCAATAAATGTTGGAATAATAGATATGCTGAAGATCACTTATCATGCTACCTCTCTAGATCTTGAACAAAGAATAAACTTCACAGTCTCCATAGAAGAACAAAAGATCAATTTTTATTCGACCGATGCGGATATACTTGGTTTGGACCCATATTTAGTAGTTCATCATCTCACAGTTTTTCCTAGAACTAAGCCTATGAAATAGAAGCTTCACAAGATGCATCCTAAAATAACACTCCTAGTCAAAGTGGAACTACAAAAATTTCTTGATGTAGGATTCATTAGACCTATTGAAAATATTGAGTGGGTGTTGAATCTAGTACTAGTTTCAAAACCCACTAGGGGCATAAGGATTTGCACTGATTTTAGAGACGTCAACAAAGCATGCCTGAAGGATGATTTCCCTTTACCAAACATAGAAATAATAGTGGATTTGACAACAATCCATGAGATGATTTCTCTTATGGATGGAATTTATAGATATAACCAAATCAAGATGGAACCCAAGGATCAACACAAAATGACATTCACTTGTCCTTGGAGAACTTTTTACTGGAATGTTATGCCGTTTAGCCTTAAGAATGCATGAGCCACCTACCAAAGGGTGATGACCAATATATTTTATGACATGTTTCATATCACCATGGAAGACTATGTAGATGATATTTTGGAAAAATATTTAACAAGACAAGGACATCTGGATGATTTGGAACACATATTTGACATATTAGAACAATATTAGCTGTGCCTTAACCCTACGAAGTGTGTTTTTGGCATGACATTGAAAAAACTATTGGGTTATATTATATCTAGATGAGGCATAGAGGTAGATCCCACAAAATTCAAAGATATTACGGAAATACCTTCTATGGGAATACTAAATTAGTTGTGTAGTTTACAAGGAAAAATTCAATCAATTAGGAGATTCATAACACCGTTAGCTGATAAATGCCATCTCTTTACGAACTTGCTTCATAAAGATGTAGTCTTTAGGTGGGATGAAAAATGTGAACAAGCCTTTCATTAGATCAAGGACTACTTGGCATATCCTCCTATCTTGATGCCCCCTATATAAGATAAACCTATGATCTTATATATATCTTCAATAATAACAACCCTAGGAGCTTTGTTAGCACAACTTGATGAAAACAACAAAGAAAGAGCAGTGTATTATATCAATCATACCTTGGTTGGGTATGAGCTAAACTATACACCTATTGAATGATCTTGTTTAGTAGTTGTATTTGCATCTCAAAAGCTTAGACATTACATGTTGAACCAACAAATCAAGTTGATTTCCAAAGTTTACCCTTGAAGTATCTATTGTCTAAAGTAGCTCTCATTGGTTGAATGGAAAAATGGGTCATGATTCTTAGTGAATTTGATATATAATATGTGGATAGAAAATATATCAAAGGATAAGTAATAATAGACCAATTAGTGGAAGCACGCATATATGATCACCAACCATTGATATCAAAATTATGTAATGAAGGCATCCTTGTGGCAACTCTAGTGAACCATTGGAAGTTATACTTTGAAGGGTCTCATACTCAACATGGATTAGGAGACGGTAATCTCTTTGCACACCATAAAGAGATAGCATACCTAAATCATACATGATTGCATTACATTCTAGAATACAAGGCACTTATCATCAAATTAAAAATGGTCAATGAATGGAGAATCAAAGAGCTACAGGTTTATGATGATTCACAATTGGTCATTAGATAGGTAAATGATGAGTGCTAGACTAAGGATGATAAGCTACTTCCCTAAAAGAGAATGGCTGACAACTTTAAATAATATTTTCTTGTCATTCTCTTTGAGTAGATACTAAGAGTTAACAATAAGGCTATCGATCCAATGACTACAATTGGGTCTCTTCTTGATGTGCCAAAGAATAGTCCTAGGTATGAATTCCTTATGGAACAACTGTTTATACCTGCATTCGAAGTCCCAAAATTTGAGCTTGTGTGTGACGTTGTTTCTCCCGATTCACCTTGGTACCAAGACATCTATACCTATATCAACCATGGAACCATACCCCCTGGCCTTACCAGTAACCAAAAGAAAAAATTTATTCACCAAACCACATGCTTTACTATCCTTGGAGATACATTATACCAACGAAGCCTTGATGGTACATTGCTCTAATGTATCAACCTAGAATAGGCTCAAACTTCCTTGCAAGAAGTACACGAAGGTTTTTGTGGGTCTCATTCTAGTGGGACTAATATAGTTAGGAAGTTGCTCAAGAATGGATACTATTTGTTGTTAATAGAACAAGAAGCTATTTAATTTACAAAGAAATGTCTTCAATGTTAGCAACATAGTGATCTCATACATGCACCTACATAAGAATTACGTCTAATCACTAGCCCTTAGCCCTTCATTTCTCTGATGTATCAACCTGTAATAAGCTCAAACTTCCTTACAAGAAGTACATGAAGGTGTTTGTGAGTCTCATTCTAGTGGGACTAATCTAGTTAGGAAGTTGCTCAAGACTGGATACTATTGGCTGTCAATAGAACAAGAAGCTATTCAATTTACAAAGAAATGTCTTCAATGTTAGCAACATAGTGATCTCATACATGCACCTAAATAAGAATTACATCTGATCACTAGCCCTTAGCCTTTTCACAATGGGAACTCAACCTTATAGGAAAGATATTCTTCACCTCATCTAATAGACATAAGTTCATCATAAATGTCACATAGTACTTTAAAAATTGGATAAAATCCATACCTCTCACATACATTATTGATAAATAATATCAAAGTTCATTCTTAATTATTTGATTTGTCATTATGGCATCCCTCAAACCATCATTATTGACAATGAAAATCTATTTAAAAACCAAGATATCCATGAGATTTGCACTAAATTCTATATCCAACACCGATTCTCTACCCCCTATCACCCCTAGTGAAATGATCAAGCGAAAGCGTCTAACAAAATGATCCATAAGATCCTTAAGAAGACCATTAATGATGTCGACTATGACTAGAACCTTCAGTTGAACCCTTCTTTGTGGGCTTATAGAACTAGCATCAACACACCCACAAGCACAACACCCTTTTCCCTTGTATATGGAACCAAAGCCATTTTTCCTATAGAGGTTGAGAAATTCCTTGCCTAAGGGTATCCTTGAAAGATCTTGTTAGTAATGAAGACTATCAAGTATCTAGACTCCATGAGTTTGAATTATTGGATGAAATACATTTGAACACTTGGAGATGAATCATATCAAGCGTAGCTATAACAAGAGGATCAAAAACATAAGCTTTCAAGTTGGTGAATTAGTTTTAAAAGAATCAGAAAATTAAGCTTACCTACGATGAAAAAGGTAAGTTTGAGCCAAATTGGTTAGGATCTTTTGTCATCACAATGAGTTACAAATCTGACACATATCAGTTGGCTAACCTAGTTTAGGTGAACCTATAGCATAACCTATCAACAATAATGATCTCAAAAAATTCTATACCCGACTCATCAAAATATTATAGGAAAAAAATAAAAAAAATTCAAAAATTCAAAAAATCATCACCTTGATGAAAACCCAACAAACATGTGCCTTGGTGACATAAAAAAAAGTGAAATATCAAAAAAGTAGTAAAGAGAAATAAATCATCCTTTAAGTGAAAAACCACTTTTGTGGTGCTTCTAGGATAGGTACCATGGTAAAAACCTGGTAAACAAGTGCCACATTTGAATAAGTCTTGCACCACCATCTATCCTAACTTCCATCCACTCCATCCATCCTCATATCACATCTATTTCACTTTATCAATCCAATAATAAACATGCATCCAATTATGGCTTGATAACTTGTTAAGTGTCAAACCTTGCCACACCATTTTTCATCCACATTATTGCTATTCTTTATTTGCATCATGCCACTATCCATAATAAAGGTAACCCTATTCAAAACTGGGGACATCCTCCTAAACATGGTAGACGGATTGGATCCTCGTTCATATCCCAAGTCGCATAAACCCTTCAAAAATAAAAAAAAATATAGATAATCATTCAAAAATAAAAAACATCCAGATAATCCTTCAAAAATTAAAAAACATCCAAATATCCATCAAAAATCCAAAAAAGCCATAAAACCATCAAAATCCCAAAAACACTATTGGCCGACCTCGTGCAAGCCGCCTTGAGTCTAATAAGTGAACTAAGTGATTCCTTTGGGTGTATAACGTAGGAAAGGCCATCATCAATAATCCCTCAAGGCACTAGATTAGTCCCCTTAGGTCCCCCTCTTGGTCTCTAAATCTTCCAAAATACCAAAACCAAATATCTTGAAAACATCAAAAACAACCTCAAATAACCTCAAAAGAAAAAAAAAACATTCAAAAAAATCTCAAAATCCTATCTCTGCTATCACCCATCCATAATAAATCTATCCATCCATAATAAATGGATCATCATCCTCACCCTTTGACAAAGCAATCAAACAAGCAAAGCAAATAGTGAAATCCCAAAGCATTCAAGCAAAAAAAATCGTAAAGACTTGATCACTATTGGGCTAAAACAATGCTTAAGCATTAACTGCCTATTTATCAACCCTATCATCAAAATTATCATCAACATCCTAACATGTGTCTTAACAAATAGATCATTCCTAAAATAGGAATCATTGATGGAAAACATCCTAGAACAACAAAACATATTTGGCAAGTGATACATCAACATTGTTTATCTTTTTTTTTAATCTTTTCTTTTGATTTATCGTATTGTCGCATTTTGATGACCTCTCAAGGATGTCTAGAAGGATTCAGAGAGGAAGGAATGGGGCATGATCATCAAATTCATATGCCATGTTTGTGGGATATTTTTGTAATACGACCATGGATAATACTTTCCTTGTGTGTGTGGAAGCCATTTTAGGCAACTAGAGTGGCCTTGCATATTTGGTTCTTCATACCTCTCTATGCACTAATCCAAAATATTCTAAAATTATAACCCATACACTCATAACAAGGTTTTCATATGTCTGGTATGAGCAAGAATACTTCTTTTTTGTAGAGTCAAAGTCCACACAATAGATACAAAGCCACCTTGGTCATTAATACCTTGGTGCATCATGTCTATTTTCTAAATTAATAAGGATTACAATGATAACATTTACTTAGTCTTTTCCATGAAGCAAAAGCATATTCATCACATTTTAATAAATCATCAATTATTATCATTCATTCACATCTATCGCCAATAATAATGGATTTTCAATAATTGTATTAACATAATCAAATTCTTCTAGCTTCTAATTTTTCTAACATTTCTTCTAACTAACATCTCCATCCTGCATCATAACATGGTTAGTACTGCATGCATCCTACATCCAAAAACTCATTAACATATAATATCATCATATATCCTATATCATCTATCACATATCATCCACATCATGCATATGATATCAAAACATTAGAAAAATACATCATAATGCATATCCATAACATCATAGCCATCACATAATCAAGAAATCACTAACAACAATATATATTAATATTCAATTTATAATGCATAACATAATCCATCATTACCACATGAAGCATATCATAAAACATAATGTGCATATCATAGATCATCTCATAAGACATCATGAGCTGCATAAAAAATGGTCATATCTCATATATCCCTAAAAATAAATAAAGTCTTGATACATCATCATCATCATCAATAAACATGTGTGATACATATCATATGAATCACAAATATACACATATACAAGGCTAAATGGTTGATGAATATATACAAAATGTCTACATCAAATGTCTATAAAATCAATGAAAAGATCATATCTCTCAATCCTACTCCTCATCCCTAGGAGGTGATTGGTGCTGCTAATCTCTGATGGGTGATCTATGCTGATAATCTCAAGGCGGTGACCTCTGTGTGTTGGTTGATAGAGGGAGATCTATGAAAGCTATTGGTTATTTTTTTACAACCAAACTTAATCTTAGTCCTAGCCTATGAACTTTCCACAACTCAATTATCAACAA
Source organism: Sequoia sempervirens (assembly GCA_007258455.2). Classification (NCBI taxonomy): domain Eukaryota; kingdom Viridiplantae; phylum Streptophyta; class Pinopsida; order Cupressales; family Cupressaceae; genus Sequoia; species Sequoia sempervirens. Next base: position 8,152,463 of record VDFB02168118.1, read on the forward strand.
GGTTGAGGATTGGCCAACACCTAAGTAAAGTAATTAGTACTTCACTTCTTCTCTTCGGGATTTGTGAGACCCAGGGAGGGTAATCCCATGCATACTCATAATATCTCACATTAGGTCGAGAATATTTATTCACACAGACGCACAATCATAAGAAACTCACCTTATCAAAGGCTTGACAGACCTCAGATAGAAGTGTTACTTATTTCAAGGAGTGCACTTACATACTTAAATTGGAGCAATGTAGTTTAGAGTATTTTATGAATCATTCTTCATCTTGAATCCTAGGCCAAATTCAATACTAGCTCAACTAACCACAAGATATACTAATAAAAAAATTAGTGCCTTATCTAAGGTAGAAAAAGAGTTATAACTTGTAATCAATCGGTAATACAATTATGATTGAACTTCAAAAATTAATGGACTATTAGAATGCCACTTTGTAACATCTAACTCACTGTGTTGCAAAATATCACTTCCTTACTAAATCCTATATCCTTTTCTCACAAAATAATGGCCTTGCTTTAGCATTTAATCAACTCATTGAATTGAAGCATAAAACAAGTTAATTCATTAAGTGCAAATGATAGAAAACAAATGAAAAAATAATTAACAATTCCATTCATAACTTGGAAGAAAATACATAGGAGAGCAACAGTTTAGAACTAAAATTCTTCTTCATTTCTTCTATTGCTTTGTAAAACCATATTTAAGATTTTATACAGTATAAATTTCATCTTAAACTTGCTTTTGATATATCTACTAAAATATCTTTTCACATTCTATTATACTTTTAGAGCATAGTATCTACTGTGACCCTTTCTAGACTCAAAAATTCTGAACTCTTTCTTTCAGCCATGAAATCCCCTTTATAGAACATGGGAGCAACAAGCACCCGACTGAATTACAATTTCACTTTCATTTCAGTTCATTTCAAAAAACCTAATTCTAACTGACTCCTCGAAGAACTCCCCAGGCGGTTTCATAAGCAATCATTTGAGAACAGGGGAGGAAAAAAGGAAAAAAACATGTGCAGGACACCAACAGTTGTTGTCACAGTGTTCATTGTTGAAACAAAAAGATTCCATCTCACATCTTCTAGAGAACTTCCACATTAGCATGAGAAAACAAAAGACAAACCATGGACACATGAAAACATATACCTCCTATGCAAAGACCATGGTGTCATGAAAACCTAAAACAAGGAGGTGACCCTATTCAAATTCGTCGACATCAAAAAATGCCCGACTGCTCCTTGTCCTTGACGAAATTGGAGGGATCATCACCACATAATCATCAGAGCTCCCATATGGTACTAGAGAATGGAGGTATTGGCCATTGTCTAAGTCAGTATCAACTTCAACATCCGAAGGAGTATCTGAAAGCACGATAGGAGAGTTATGTTTTCCCAGGCAGGCCCTATGGCTTTTCTCATTTTTCCTGGCCTTCTTCACTAGCAACACCAATTCTTTTCCTTTGCACTCGACCACTTCTCCCGGAAGGGTCCTATTTCTCAAACGGCATGTACTCTATACAATTGATCTCTTCTTATGACCTCTAGCTCTCCTTTTACCCTTTGAAACCTCAGGAGAAGCTTGGGCTTCATGCTCAGTTATATCTTCATGACACTTGTACACACTTAGTCGGCTAGACCTCCTAACAGGTGGAATTGTTGCTCCAACTTTTCTCATTTTCTTTAAAACTAACGAAGTGATAATTAAAAGGATTTTTGACTCAAGACCCATAGGAGAAACACCCCAATCCCAATAATTGCAGCTAGCTCAAGCAACATAATTCCTAAATAGACCAAAGAACCTAATTTCATACCAATTTACTTAGGATGAAAACAATGAAACTCTACTTAGAAAAACTTATAGCCCTTTCAATCTTCTTCACTACATACGCCTAACTTCTATTGTAGATTGAAAAGATGGTGAAAATGAACAACAATCAACCTGCATTAAATAGAATATTTGAGCATGCAGAATTAATGATTCAAGAACCTCTTGCTCTAGTGAATTGATAACTTAGCAGTTAGGCTTTGAATCTAGGCTGTTGATCTTAGAGCAATTAAAATTTCATCTAAGGTGGCCATGAGCATTTTTTTTTTACCATTATCAACTTTCTCCTTGAAAACAATGATTCTATCTCAAATGCTGGCATGTTCTTCTCTAACCTTGATTAATCATAGCTAATCTGACAATTAGCATGTATCACCAACCTAATCTGTGCCTTTTCATTTATATCGGCGGAGTACATTAGACCAGTTTGTCTTCTTGAGAGAATATTTTCTTATATGCTTCATTGCTCATCACTGATCTTTCTCAACTTCTAGGGTGCAATCAATGATGAAGGTATTCATGAGATAATCTTAGTGTGTTGGATCATCCTAGTTTGAAACTTTATCAATGGTTCTCCAGTCCTTTCGCCGCTTTCCCTTTTTCTTCATGCGAAATCCTCAGGATCCTGCCACATTGCTTATCTCTTTATCGCGGATGCATCTCATCCTTCGTTCACCTCATCAGTGATGTAAACATCCCCGCTATGGTCTTTAGCCCTTGGTTCTGCAACCCATCCTTTGGTCACATATGTCCTGTCATCATGCAACACTAATTAAAACTTTGTACCTAGGTTCTTATTGATGACGAGAGATGTTGTGGAGGCACCAAATTTAGACACGTACACCTACATGAAATAAAGGGCACAAAATACATCGCTCATAGGATCATATCAAATTAGTGAAAGAAAAACCCTTTAGAGGAAACCATTGCTTGTTGCTAATTCATAACTCAAGTTCTGAAGTGAATTTGTGATGAGCGATATAACATAAGGTCATCGCTCATTGCTAATTCTCCTCATATATTATGTGAGAAATTAGGGATGAGGGTATTTACAATGTTCATAGTGTCCATCGTGCATTGCTAATGTGGGATTTTACATTTAAAACATATCCGCGATCACGTAATATAAAGGAAATTACATCACATTGCTAATCGCTGATCCAAATTTATCATCTTATGACCATTCACGATGAATGATAAGATCAAAAGGCTTGAAGCATCGCTCATCGCTATTACAAATTTGAAGGCTCAAAAGCCATTAGCAATGAGCGATGTCAAAAGAAGACAGCGTTCCATCGCTCATTGCTAATTCAAGGTGTGTTCTTATGAATAAATCAACAATGAGAGATATAGTTATGAGGGTCATCGGGACTTAAGTGGAAACTTTGAGAACGTGCACTTAAGTTGTTCTGAAAGAGGGGACTCTCTAGGATGACATAAGTATAATATGTTCAAGACTTTTGAATTACAAAATACAAAGGATGTAAAGGCTAAAATATCCTTTATTTATCCTTATAAAAGAAAGGTGGTTCAGACCTAGATACGAGAGGGGCCAGTCACCCAATGACATTGATAGACATGAAAGTTTCCTATGTCCAGACACATGAACCATGCAATTAATCAACAAAATAAAATGTTACAAGCAACTAAAATGAACAAAACCCTAAACCCCATATAAGAACCCTACATCAGATGTAACAAAGGTTTTAGATAAAAATTCTTAGGGTTTAATATGAGCACTTTAGATTTTGCAAAATTTGAAAGTGCCATTAGTGGCTCTTTCTAGGGACGTTTGTTCCTTAGTGAATAGAGCAAGAATTCAGATCCTCTGGAGAAGCAGACTAGGTGCCTTCTTCATTGGGCAACAGAGTCAAAAGATCACCTCTTCCCCAACTGCTCTTGGTTTGACAAGTCAAACCATATATGATGACCGAAGGCCACCAAAACCGTGGGCATCTTCTTACCTTTTTCATAGACAAAGTTCTCATCACATTTCACTGAATCTAATCTAAAAATATCATTGCAATATACCTAATCAAACATTCTAGCATCTCTCAGCAACTCAGTATATACAATATTATCAACAAATTCACAACCATCATGCATATGAGAATCAGGTATACCCTTAAAATACTGATTTTCATGTGGCAATAACTCATAATTTTTATTATTCAAAACATTGTCAAGTTGAAAACAACCCTCATTAATGCCTTGCCCATTACCACATTGTAAGAATATTTCATCTAGTTGAAAAATCTAGCACTCATATTCTACCACATATCTGGTACTATCAAGTTCAATCTGATTAATAGTTTGCACGTTAAAAGTGAAACACTTATAAGAACTAATCAAAATATTATGCACATCATGCAAACTATCTTCAAGTGTATGTAAAAAAATACACTCATACTTTGGCACACACTATAACTATGCCTCAACATGCTAGTGTAGAGAATCATCAAGAATCTCTAACCTATCCTTATTCTTGCTCACTTTGATATTTTCTAAACATAACATGTTAACATCTTCAGTATTCAAAGTTTGTTCAAAAGTGAGCAATTCTGGTTCAAAAAGATAATTTGTTTTTTCTTTGGAATCATCACCCACATCCATATGAAAAAATTCATAACTAGGCTCATCTAAAATAAAAAATAGATACTTATCCAAATCTGCATAAAAAATCTCATGATTTGGCTTATCAGATATACAAACTTCATGGTCATCTGTTGTTTCTAACCTATCAAAATAGATCTCTAAAATTACATCATCCTGCACACTTTCATGCTCATCATACAATGCATTATTAAAATCAAATGGTTGCTTGTCATTACCCACATTATCATCATGCTGATCAATTGGTTCACAATTAGAAGGAAAATCAGATACACATGCTTCATCTCTTGCATAGTGAAGATTATCATCACTATCAAAATCAATATGAGCAACACATAGCAACTAAGGTTTATCCCCATGTGTATATTTCTGATATTCAGTGGTTAAAATGTTTGAGATTTGTTCACTACTTAATAGTTCATTATTCTGATCCATTCTTTCAACCACTTCCTCTTCTTGACTTCCCCGAGAACTGCATGCATTACCAAGTTGTAATTTAGGGTGTACCATGATATTACCACCATCAAAATCTAGAATCTTAATGGACTGGGTATTATCATTGAGTTGGTCATTTACATCTTCTTGAAGGTAGAGACAAATTTTTTCATTATTATGAGCATCAATGGTAAACATTGTAGCATTCTTAACTTCTTCCTTCTCAAGCATGCATTTGTTTGTATTTGAAACTGAAGACATTTGATCATTTATATCCACATAGCTGTTGGTTTCATCAACATGTTTATCCATAATTGAAAACAATAGACTCTACACATATTCATTCCTTATTTTCTCCATATCATCTAAAAATGTGTAAGCCATTTCAATATTCAAAATTTTAAAATCCTTTAAAAATGCACTAGATCCCTCCTCAAAAGCTTCAAAATACAAATGAATGCAATATGATGTACTAGGTCTAAAAATTTCAGGGATTAGTGAAAGAGCAACAACAAATCTGTGACTGAAAGAAATGCTTGACTCTTCACCTTGTTTTGTAATTTGCTTCAACTTTGTGAGAAGGTTAGAAGGTTCTTTTGCAAATTCTTTCCTAAAAGCATCCACCAATTTATCCCAACAGGGAAAAGAGTTCTCAGGAAAAATTAAGTACCAGTCCCTAGCTTTAGCTTCAAGAGATTTGACAAAAAATCTCATCCACATATCTTGATCTCTAAATGAATGTTTCACCATGAAACTATAAAAACTATGGATATGTACATTTCCTTCGCACACATTGTATCCATTAAATCTAGGCATCTGCTTATAGACTCGAGATGGCATACTTTTAACCTTGTAATCAATCCATAACAAGTCTAATTGGTCATACAATGGATAAAAAGAATTGATAAAAGGTGCAGTAGTTTGGCTAGCAGATCTAGTATGATTATCTCTTAGCCGAGCTTGTATAGACATCATGTGCCTTTTTTTCAACTCTTTAACTCCCCTTTTGAACACAACTTTCCATTCCAGCCTTAGCCTAGGCTTGTTCACACTTGGGTTTCTGTATTTTGGGTTTTCAACTATTTGAGGATTATCAGACTTTTTAAGTCTTTTGACAATATGCATTAAGGTTTCTAATGGCATGGTTATTTCCCTTTGGTAATCCATAGATGTATGCAAACTAGGGTTTAACTAATTTTGCATAATCATAAACATGACAATATGAAGGATCACTGGGATTATTGATAATATGATGGTAACTTGGGCTTGGAACATGTGATAATGCAAATAGATAGAAATTCCTAAGATACACATTTTTATTTCAACCATCCATACTAGAAAATTTGTGAATATTCTGACAAGCACTTTAAGTGGAACAATAATCACATTCAATATGACAGGTTCGACAAATGATAATATGCAAATAACCATGTACCTTCACACCTCCAATTGCTGCAACTTTGAAAATAGCACTTTCAGGTTACAATAAAAAACAAAAACCCTTCATGTGTATAAATTGTAGAGTAGAGTTGCCACCTCTTTAACAAGAGGAAAACCCTTTGAAGCAAAAGTATCTTTCTTTGAGTTCTTCCAACAAAATCACTTTCTTAGTATTCTAAATTTAGGGCTACTACAAATCAATTTATAGATTTGGAATTTCTTCAATATCTGAACCAGATGTTCATTTTGTTTTGACTCCTTTCAAATGGTATTCAAAAAATTTGTATCAAAGATACAAAGTGCTCCCCAACAAAGTTGCCATTTTTGTTGGTTATTTTTTAGAACCAAACTTAATCTCAGTCCTAGCCTATGAACTTTCCACAACTCAATTATCAACAAGGTTGAGAATTGGCCAACACCTAAGTAAAGTAATTAGTACTTCACTTCTTCTCTTTGGGCTTTGTGAGACCTAGGGAGGGTAATCCCATGCATACTCATAATATCTCACATTAGGTCAAGAATATTTCTTCACACAGACGCATAATCACAAGAAACTTACCTTATCAAAGGCTTGACAAACCTCAGATAGAAGTGTTACTTATTTCAAGGAGTGCACTTACATACTTAAAATTGGAGCAATGTAGTTTAGAGTATTTTATGAATCATTCTTCATCTTGAATCCTAGGCCAAATTCAATACTAGCTCAACTAACCACAAGATATACTAATAAAACAATTAGTGCCTTATCTAAGGTAGAAAAAGAGTTATAACTTGTAATCAATCAGTAATACAATTCTGATTGAACTTAAAAAATTAATGGACTATTAGAATGCCACTTTGTAACATCTAACTCACTGTGTTGCAAAATATCGCTTCCTTACTAAATCCTATATCCTTTTCTCACAAACTAATGGCCTTGCTTTAGCATTTAATCAACTCATTGAACTGAAGCATAAAACAAGTTAATTCATTAAGTGCAAATGATAGAAAACAAATGAAATCATAATTAACAATTCCATTCATAACTTGGAAGAAAATACATAGGAGAGCAATAGTTTAGAACTAAAATTCTTCTTCATTTCTTCTATTGCTTTGTAAAACCATATTTAAGATTTTATACAATATAAATTTCATCTTAAACTTGCTTTTGATATATCTACTAAAATATCTTTTCACATTCTATTATACTTTTAGAGCATAGTATCTACTGTGACCCTTTCTAGACTCAAAAATTCTGAACTCTTTCTTTTAGCCATGAAATCCCCTTTATAGAACAGGGGAGCAACAAGCACCCGACTGAATTACAATTTCACCTTCATTTTGGTTCATTTCAAAAAACTTAATTCTAACTGACTCCTCAAAGAACTCCCCAGGTGGTTTCATAAGCAATCATTTGAGAACAAGGGAGGAAAAAATGAAAAAACATGTGTAGGAAACCAACAGTCATTGTCATAGCGTTCATTGTTGAAACAAAAAGATTCCATATCACATCTTCCGGAGAACTTCAACATCAGCATGAGAAAATAAAAGACAAACCATGGACACATGAAAAAAAATACATCCTATGCAAAGACCATGGCGTCATAAAAAACTAAAACAAGGAGGTTACCCTATTCAAAGTTGTCGGCATCAGAAAATGCCCGATTGCTCCTTGTCCTTGACAAAATTGGAGGGATCATCACCATGTCATCATCAGAGCTCTCATATGGCACCAGAGAATGGAGGTATTGGCCATAGTCTGAGTCAGTATCAACTTTAGCATTTGAAGGAGTATTTGAAAGCGCAATAGGAGAGTTGTGTTTTCCCAGGAAAGCCCTATGGCTTCTCTCTTTTTTCTTGTCCTTCTTCACTGGCAAGGCTAGTTCCTTGCCTTTGCACTCGACCAATTCTCCTAGAAGGGTCCTATTTATCAAAAAGTATGTAATCTTTACAATTGATCTCTTCTTATGACCTCTAGCTCTCCTTTTACCATTTGAAACCTCAGGAGAAGCCTAGGCTTCATACTCAGTTATATCTTCACGACACTCGTACACACTTAGTCGGCTAGATCTCCTAATAGGTGGAATTGTTGCACCAACTCTTCCCATTTTCTTTAAAACTAACATAGTGATAATTAAAAGGATTTTTGATTGAAGGCCCATAGGAGAAACACCCTTATCCCAATAATTGCAGCTAGCTCAAGCAATAGAATTCCTAAATAGACTAGAGAACCTAATTTCATACCAATTTACTCAGGATGAAAACATTGAAACACTGCTTAGGAAAATTTACAGCCCTTTAAATATTCTTCACTATATATGCCTTACTGCTACTGTACATTGAAAAGATGGTGAAAATAAACAATGATCATCCTGCATTAAATAGAAAATTCGAGCATGTAGAATTAATGATTCAAGAACCTCTTGCTTGAGCGAATTGATAACTTAGCAGTGAGGCTTTGAATCTAGGCCATTGATTTAGAGCAATTAAAATTTCATCTAAGGTGGCCATGAGCATTTTTTTTCAACCATTATCAACTTGCTCCTTGAAAACAACGATGCTGTCTCAAATTTTTCCACATTCTTCTCTAACCTTGATTAATCAGAGCTGATCTGACAATTAGCATGTATCACCAACCTAATCTGTGCCTTTTCATTTATATCAGTGAAGTACATGAGACCAATCTGTCTTCTTGAGAGAATATTTCCTTATATGCTTCATCACTCATCACTGATCTTTATGAACTTCTAGGGTGCAATCAATGATGAAGGTATTCATGTGATGATCTTAGTGTGTTGGATCATCCTAGTTTGAAACTTTATCAACGGTTCTCTAGTCCTTTTTCCGCTTTCCCTTTTGCTTCACGTGAAATCCTCAGGATCCTGCCACATTGCTTATCTCTTTATCGCAAATGCATCTTGTCCTTCATCGGCCTCATCAATGATGTAAACATCCATACTATGGTCTCTAGCCCTTGGTTCCGCGGCCCATCCTTTGGTCACATTTGTCCCATCATCGTGCATCACTAATTCAAACTTTGCACCTAGGTTCCTATTGGCAACGATAGATGTTGTGGAGGCACCATATTTAGACACGTATACCTGCATGAAATAAAGGGCACAAAAGACATCAATCATAGGATCATATCAAATTAGCTAAAGAAAAACCCTTTAGAGGACACCATCACTTGTCACTAATTCATAGCTCAAGTTTTGAAGTGAATTCATGATGAGCAATATAACATAAGGCCATAGCTCATCGCTAATTCCCCTAATATATTATGCAAGCAATTAGCGATGAGGGAATTTACAACATTCATAGTGTCCATCGTGTATTGCTAATGTGTGACTTTACATTTAAAAAATATCCGCGATCACACGATATAAAGGAAATTACATCACATTGCTCATCACTGATCCAAATTTATCATCTTATGACCATCTGTGATAAAAGATAAGATGAAAAGGCCCGAAGCATCACACATCACTATTACAAATTTGAAGGCTCAAATGCCATTAGCAAGGAGCGATGTCAAAAGAAGACATCGTTCCATCGCTCATTGCTAATTCAAGGTGTGTTCCTATGAACAAATCAGAGATGAGAGATATAGTTATGAGGGCCATCAGGACTTAAGTGGAAACTTTGAGCATGTGCACTTAAGTTGTTCTTAAAGAGGGGACTCTCTAGGATGACATAAGAATAATAGGTTCAAGAATTTTGAATTACGAAATACAAAGGATGTAAAGGATAAAATATCCTTTATTTATCCTTATAAAAGAAAGGTGGTTCAGACCTAGATACGAGAGTGGCCAGTCACCCAATGACATTGATAGACATGAAAGTTTCCTATGACTAGACACAGGCGCCATGCAATTAATCAAAAAAATATTATGTTACAAGCAACTAAAATGAACAAAACCTTAAACCCCATATAAGAACCCTACATCATATTTAACAAAGGTTTTAGATAAAAATTCTTAGGGTTTAATATGAGCACTTTAGATTTTGCAAAATTTGAAAGTGCCATCATAGCCATAGTATCTACCTATAGGTATGCTATAAGGACCTATGTATAGAACCCCCTGTTGATCTATTGGTCTCTACACCTATAGTAGTGCTCTTGGCCCCGAAATGAGGTCATCTCTTCACTCTGGGAACTTGTGCCTCATATAGTGTCTTGTAATGTGTGACCTCAACTATGAATTGGTTACAATCTTGTTGGTATTGAGATTGACTAATAGAAGAGTTATGAGAAATCTCTAGCTGTACTCGCTATGCCCACTTTGTATCATGCTCCTGTATAGTTGTGTTTCTTTCCCTGTGAGCCTAGTCCCTCTTAGAAGTAAGAATAAAAAATTGTGCATCCACAACCTACCTCCATGCCATCTCTGCATTTCTCTCTCCGACATGAGAATCTCTATCCTAAATGGCTTGATCGTGCTCAACATGAGCCTAATCCTTCTCTATAGTGATTGGGATGAGTTGTGCAACTAAGTCTCCTTGTGCATCTGGTGGGGAGGACGTGCTTGTGGTACCTGTACCTATTGGTGACTGAGATCCTATCTATCTTTCTATCCATCCCCCTAATCCTAGGGCACCTGCCCATCGTGCTTCCCGTCACCCTACCCATCATGCTATGTATGTTGTTTCTCATGTACTATCCGCTATCTCTGTCGAGCCTCTATACTATCTACTACACCACCCCTCCTCCTCTTTCCAATAACTACACCTCCTAAACCTACTCCACCCTATGGAATGGTGAACCTCAGTGACCTCCTCTTAGCCACCATGTGTCAAAATCACATGTAGTCCAAGGATCCCTGGGACCTACCGCCCAACCCTATCCAACCGGTGGTAACTGATGAAACTCTACCACTAATCTCATAGAGTCTGTTCGAGGTCTCATGCATTGACTTCTCTCACGGTCTGTGCATATCTAGCATGGTAATCCTCTGTAGGAGCAACTTGTCGCTCCCCAAACTAGTAGAGGACTCTACTTGGAAGATACCTCTCCAAAATGGTATCCACTCTACCAATTAGGTACTAGGTATTCCTGTTGTAAACCAAACACTCCTGATCATCACTCCAAACCTCAAAGTCCAGTTAAGGCCTCCATACAAACTCTATCATATCATTGAAAACTACTTTCCAATACTACATCCTGTCAGGCATCGATAGTGTAGCCAATGATGATATCTATATGAGTATGGATCATGTGGATCTTGAACATCAATACCCTCTGGCTGTGTAACAACAATGCACTCCTAGGCCCAAACATGGAGTAGTGCCATGCCCATTGAGATGCTTCTACCATCACGATAACACACCTAGTGCATGTCATGATATAAATGTGCTAATACATAAGGTCCCCACACGTATCGGGTCCCGTCCTCCATCATATGCTCTATGCATATGCCCAAACCTACTATAAATCACCATGATCTCCTATATGGCATCAATGACCCCATGATCAAACCAACCAAAATGATCACCATGTCATCAACATCATCCACAAAAGGGGTAAGATCAATCTATGAATCAACGACTGTGAGTTGTCAAATGCCTAAAAACCTTTACATCACTTGTGTCCCCCTTGCAACATCATAAGTCACCATCTCACCATGAATAGGAATATGAAGAATCCTCCAAACATCCTCAAGGGTGGCTATACACTTGCTTGTAGGCAAGTGGAATGTAGCTGTCTCCGATTTCCATCACTCTACCAAATTTATCATCATGGCTTTGTGAGATCGAATCTCCAACATATACTCAATATGGTCCAATTTGATGCCCTGTAGGAAGTTGATCTCAAAATCCTAAAACTAAGAGCTATCCTATCTAAGATCCAAGGTCTACACTCTCTGGAATATAGAGGATGTAGTGTGTCCTACAAGCATTCAATCCACATTGTCAATTTTTCGCTAAGAATATAGTCAACAACCTAAATCAATAGTCAAATTTAGCAAATCAGTGCTTTGTTGCAAACACGGGCATCTTTTGGAGAAAACGCATTAGGATTTTTCAACTGCGAGTCTATTTTTTACAAATACGATAACCTTTTGCAATAGTGGCCTTGTTAGCTTTGTAAATACATCACCCTTGTGCAATAACAACAATTCCCTAAAAATATAATGTGTGTGGTCATTTTTTGTAACTACAAAAATTCAACTACATCGCTTTTGAGCAATAACATCGATTTTGAGCAATAGTGCCACTCTTTTGCAAAAGTGGTCATCCTAAAAATACAAACATAGTCAAACCATGACAAAAGTGACAATCCTAAGGATTTTCGTATTTGTATGTTCTACCTTTAGTTATTAAATGTGAGAATGTAAAGAAGCGAAAGAAAAAGTTAGAGACTTGTGTACTACAACCCCTACGTCGGCTAGCCACTGGTACTGTTGAACTGTGTTAGATCGATGTGGAGCCCTCATAATCCTCACCATAGAAAATGCACATCTAAAGCAAATGGTCTCTACAAAGCAAGGATTCTCTAAGGCTGAGTGTGTAAATGAGGAGAAAATGAACCATAATTTCCTATTTAAGGCCCCTAAAACTTAGGTTTTTACTTGCATCCACCCTTTTGGGTTAAATTTTGAGCACCCTAGATCATCCTGAGCTTTATCTGTGACCCCTAGGGCCTAGTTGTTTGCCCTCTACAAATTTGAACTAGTCTTGAACCTTGTCACGAGCCTAACCTGAAAAAGTAATTTTTCTGGCCGAACTCTCGAGGGGGCAGCCCAACATCCTATTCTTCTTCCGCTAACCACCGGGGCATAGTGGGGCATATTTAAATTTTTTAAATATTGATCTAAGCATCAAATTCTTTGAAACAATGCAACAAGTACATTGCATCAAAGAGGGGAAAAATGTAGACATGTAAAATTCCTAACACATATGACACATCCCAAAATTTCCTTTTTCCATCATTCCCACCATTTTCATCTTCATTAATTGCATTTATTATCATTTCATTTAATTTTCATTATTAATTCCCTTTAACACCATTTAACATCATTTCCATCATTTAACCCTAATTTTCTCTATTAGTTAAATAATATTGGATTGTTTAATTAATTCATCATTTCATTACTAATTTTCCCCTTCACCCCCCTAGTTGAATAATTTTTAATTATTTAATTAGGTTCATCTAATATTTCTTCTAATTTCATATAATTAAATAATTTTAATTATTTATTTATCCCACTTTAAGTCCACCCCATTTAAAAGAATATTATTTTCTAAAAAAGCATATTCCTATCCTCCATAATTAAATAATTTCTAATTATTTAATTGCTTTAATTTCTCTCCATAAAACATATTCTTGAGGAATATTCCTTTTTTAAAATATCTTTGAATTTTCTTGTCTCATGCATTCCTAGCCCTTGATCTTTAAAAACCCTAACCATTTTCCTACAAATGTTGGGCTATTTTAAGTTCTAATTGATCCTATCCCTCCATCTTCCTTGATCTTCTCTCCTTTGTAGGTGTTAAGATGCAATCTTGACCCTTCTTTGTGGGCATTAAGATTCACCCTCGACCCTTCATCCAATTCATGAAATCTATATAATCACCCATACTCCTTCATATTTCACACCTAGAATTTGAGCGGCTAAGTCTTGTCAATTTGAGTTTTGAGAATTCTTGAGAGAACTTGAGAGCTTTTATCATAGCATCTAGGTCATCACATTCATCATTCATCTTGGAGCTTTTGCAAGCAATCATGGAGGCTTAATTGTTGAGCAATCCAACATCACAGACACAAAGTTCTCCAAAAATTGGATGGTAATATTGTTCTTGTTTTGAATTCATGGCTTGATTTAACAATTGTATCTCATTGGTAAGTGGGTTTTATCTCTTGTTTTGGATTCTTTCATTGAATTCTTGATTGTTTACTCCATTCCAATTTTACCCCTTACAAGAACCAAATGAAAAACCGGTGAGTCAAAAGTAAATTCCTTTGAGCCCAAAGCTTGAACACCTCATGGAAAAGTAACTAAGAAAGTTGATAGAAGGTAGTATTGCTTCCCCTATTAAACATACATGATGGGTCTCTAACTTAGTATCTATGCAAAAAAAGAATGTAGAAATTAGATTGTGTGTAGAATTTAGGGACTTAAATAGAGCTTCACTTAAGGACCACTATCAATTTCCTTCTATGGAGAAAATATTGTAGTTTATATCAGGTTTAGAGAGGTTCTCTTTGTTGGATGGTTTTTTGGGTTATAACCAAATATTTATTAAAGAGGAAGTTTAATTCAAAATAGCTTCAACCACCACATGGGGTACTATGAAATATGATAAAATACCTTTTGGATTGTCTAATGTTGGGGAAAATTCTCAAATGGAAATGGATATGGATTTTCAAGGCCTCATGAATAATATTGTTCTTGTATACTTATATGATATCACTGTTTTTCAAAGGATGCAAAGGAACATTTCACTCACATAAGGAAATTTTTTGAGAGGTGTAGGGAGTATGGTGTATCCCCCAATCTAAAGAAATACATCTTTTTTATTCATGAAGGTAATTTTATTGGTTATGTGGTGTCCAAAGATGGTATTACAATTAATCATGAAAGGGTGAGTGTTATATTAACTTTACCTTTACTAGCTTACAAGAAAGGTTTGCAAAGTTTCATAGGAAGGATCAATTTGGTTAGAATTCTTATATCAAATATTGTTGATCTCTCAAAGCCAATAACAACCATGTTAAATAAAAATGTGATCTTCAAATGGAACAAAGAAGGAAAAAGAAGTTTTGAAAGCATAAAAGAAGCATTAGCAACAACACCTACCCTCTTCAATCCTATTTTTTCCAAATATTTTACCTTGTATGCATATGAAAATCTTGACACTCTTGGCTATGTTAGTGTAGAAAAATGATGAAGGTTTGAAGTAGCCAATAGCCTTCTTTAGCAAAGGCTTGGAAGAGTATGAACAAAGACATAATTGTTTTAAAAAAGTGTTATTGTTATTAAGAGTCTAAAGAAGTTTAGGCATTTGATTTAAAAAAAAAGAGGTTTATTTAATGGTTGCTCATCCTAGTGTCAAAGAATTTATTTTGAGAAAGGAGTTGAATGAGAAGAGGGTAGGTTGGATTACCAAGGTTATGAAGTATGACACAAAAATCAAGGTAACTAAGTTGGTAAGAGTGAAAGGCTTGTGTGAAATACTAGCTAGTGATGTAAATAATAATAAAGAGGATAAGGAGGTTTTCCTAGCCATTCAAGATGACTCCCAAATAGCTACACACACGTCTCTAAGCTGGGTATAAGATATGAATCATTTTCTCCAAATAGGTGAGTATCCAAAAGGAATGGATAGAGCTAAAATAACATAATTTAGGCCAAAATCCATTCCATATGTAATCGTAAATTATATAATTTTAAAGAAGGATTTTAATGGTGTATTACTTAGATGTATTGATATTGACCAAATTGAAAAAGTTCTTGAAGAATTTCATGATGGAGCAGATGATGGAAAATTTGCATCTAGAACAACAACACTAAAGATAATGAGGGAAGAATATTATTGGCATAGTTTATTTAAGGATGAACATGTATGGGAAAGGAAATTTAAAAAATCTGCCTTCTTCTCAGGTAAAGGAAAGTTAGTAGCCCTTCCCTTGAAACCTATTTAGGTTGAATAACCCTTCATGAAGTGGGGTATTGAATTCATTGGAGTCATTAATCCACCTTCTAGTATAGGTCACAAGTGGGTTATCACTGCTACTGATTATTTCACTAGGTGGATTGAAGCTATAGCATTGGAATAAAATTTTGATTAGGATTATCAAGAGAACTATTGAAGACAATTAGAGGGCATGACATACAAAATTGAAATCACCTCTATGGGATGATAGGATTACCCCTAAAAGGTCAATTGGAAACTCCCCATACATGCTAGTTTATGGTAAAGAGGCAAGATTTCCTATTTCACTTGAATTTATAGCTCTCGATTTGGTCAAACAACTTGAGATTTTAGAAGAAGAGACAGTGGCGATAAGGTTAGCACAACTAGCTAAATTGGAAGAAGCTAGAGATAAAGCCATGAAAACAATGGAGGTGCACCAAGCACAAGTAAAAATGTCATTTGACAAAAGGGAAGCTCCTAGAGTCTTCAAAGAAGTTGATGTGGTCTTCAAGTGGGATAAATTGAAGAGAAAGTCTAGGAAACATTCCAAGTTTGATGCTTTTTAGAGTGGACCTTATATGATATTTGAGTGAAAACAACATAACACTTTCCAACTAAGATGGATGGAGAAGAAATGCCAATCCTAGTCAATGGGATTCACCTTAAACACTATTTTTGAGGTGACAAATGATCTTTTGTACATATTAGGATAATTATTTTCTTGCTAATAAGTGTTGTTACACAATGTTTTAGGTGTTTTCCCTCTAAGAGCTGATGCAAAGTTTACCTTTCCATTAGGGGACTGCAAGTTTTGGATTTTTTTAGGTGTTTTGTTAGCTTTTTCAAGGTCTTGATAGCTGGTAGCCAAGTCTGGTTTTGATTTTGTTACATGTATCCTTAACACTTTTACCCAATGGATGGTCTAAGGTAGCCATTCTTATAAGATTTAGCAAGCAAACACCCTTAGAGGTCACCAAAAATGTTGATATTTATCAACTTAATATAAATTCTCTTAAATTTATTTAGGAAATTTTATAAAATTAAATCTTTGTCAAGGTATTTAGGTCTTTAGGTTCCATGCATTGTAAAAGGAGGAAAGGAATTATGTTTTAAGAAATAATATTTTATCCTAAGCCCCCAAAGTCCATCTTGAAAGTGTTGGAATATGGCTTTGGGAGATTGTTTTTGGTTGCTAGTGTTGTCATTGATGGCAACTAGAGTCAATAGTATGGTCCACAGTTTAGAAGTAGCTCTTACCGACAAGAAAAGTAGAAGATTATAATCTACCAGAAGAAAGCATGAAGAACAAAGTATTCGGTTGATAAGTTGGTTTGAATACTTCACCAGATCATTATTTTGTTGTGTGGATCCCCAAGGAAGCTTTTCAAGCATGTATGTTACCTTATTGCTAAGTTTTGTGGTGTTGTAGAAATCGGTGTATGAGTTAAGAGATTCAATAGAATGATTTATTGTTTATTTTCTCATTATGGCCAACCTGTTGTGTATGGCGTATCCCAAATGTATGAGGAATAGTTGTTTAACTATTTATTATGTTGGGAATTTTGATTTGGGTCCCTACTATAGTCTAGCTGACTTGTGTGGGTACACATTAATTCTAATTGGTGTTTTGAGCCGACATGTGGAAGAATATTATATTTTGTTTGAAGCCGGCATATAGTAATAAAATCTTGTTAGTGAATATATATGTGAGATCGAAAAATCATTTTGGTGTGTGTTGTGTGGATCAAGAAGTGAGAAGGTGTGTAAGCGAAAAAAATGTAGAGCAACAGTATGAGCTAATATCAGAAGATTTGTTGAAGTGAATTTTGTTTGTGCAACAAAAGGGTTTTTATGTAAGAAATCAAAGCAGAGCAGAGCAGAAGAGCGAATTGGACAATAGGTCCATAATCTATTTTATGTGCCTCATTGGAATTGAATCCAAGAATTTTTAGATGTTATATTCTTAGTTCAACATTTTGTTGTAATCTCAAATATTTTGTAAGGAAGTGATCCTTCCCTATTTTGAGTAGTGAGCTCTAGGTAGTGTGCCTGAATGCAAGTGCATTCCCTTTTGATCATACTTTTAATATAGTATACTATGTGGATTAATCTCCACCATGGTTTTTCCCCTAACATGGTTTCCATGTAAAATTTTTGCTATTATGGTGTTCACATTGTCTCTTTAATGAGTTTGTATGTTTCCTTCTGTTTATATGCTGTGAATGCTATTAAAGGTTAAATATTGTTGTTGATAAGATCTGATTTGAAATCCAAATATTGTGGAACACTGATTCACCCCCCTCTCAGTGTTCCTAGTGTCCAACAATTGGTATCAGAGCTTTTTCCTCTTTTGAGTTTAACAACTTGAGGTGGATCTTGGATTACAATGGATGTAGGTGGTCTTCAACATCAGATTATGGTGGCACTTGATGATCTTGATTAGTCTAAAGTAGAGGTCATGGAACTAAAAGAAAATCTTGTGGCTGCTGAAAAATTTATTCAATCACTGAAGGATAAAATAAATGAGTCAAGGGAAAAGAGGAAAGAACTATGTGGTCAGTTGAAGCAAAAAGAAAGTAAAGGTCTGGAAGATGTTCATTTGAATCAAACCCTAAAAGAAATAATAGAAGAGTGTGAAAAGCTTGCTAAGGACAATGCTGCCCTAAAGCTTGAAATGGAATCTGTGGCGATGAATTTAACTAAAGAGATTGAAGAAAGAAAGAAGAATGAGGAGAATCTAGTCCAGTCCTTGAAAGAAAAATTTGAAGAATGCAATAGAGTTAATAGTAGATTCATTCAACTGGAAATTGAACTACAACAATCCAGAAACAATGAATAAGAGCTTGAGAGATAGGTAGTTATTCTTAGAGATGAGCTTTCTACTGCAAATGAGTTTAAGGAGAAGTTCATGATTAGTTCTGCTAGGCTTGATGAGATAACTAAAGGTCAAAAGGATGCAAATGATAAGCGAGGTCTTGGCTATGTGAAGGGTGAGAGCTCTGGATCTGAACAAAAGGACCTTGAAAAGAAGAACAAAGGAAGAAGATATCTAATAAGGAAACCCAATGCTCAGAAATTTAATGGATATTGATTTGTTTGTAATAAATTTGGACATATGGATTCTCAGTGTAGAAGTAAGATAAAATCTGGCACTCTATCATTTTCTGGTCAATGTTTTAAATGCAAGAAGTTTGGTCATAAGTCATTAGAATGCAGAAGTATGTATGTCAGTATAAGGATCATTAAATGCTACTCCTGTGGAATATTTGGACATGTTGCTAATCAATGTAGATTAGGAGGAAATCAGTGGAATGGATGGTATAGACAGAAGAATCTGGTATGCTACAATTGTAACAAATTTGGTCACATTGCAAGATTTTGCAGGAACAAAAATATGGATAAGAGAGGTCTAGTTTATCAAGGCATTCATTCATAGAAAGGTGATAAGGGAAAAGGAAAAGAATCTATGAAGAGATAAGAGATCAGATGAAGAAAACGTGGGTAAAGAAGAGTGGATCTGATGAAGGTATTAATATTGTACCAGAAGCTCCCTTCGCTAAATCATCTGGCAATTGATTCCAGGCCATTGGCCTAGGGGGAGTCTTCATGAAAATATTTTTCCCCCCTGTGTGTAGTTGGTATGGGATCGTAGGAAGTTGTCAGTAGGTGTGTTATTCATCCTCAAATGTATTGGTGATCACTTCTTGAAGGTCCACAAATGAATTTTTCTCTTGCTATTTGAAAACAGAGTAACCAAAACTTCTAGGGAAAAGCATTTAATGCGACAAGGGAGTTAGGTGTGTAAAGTTATAAAAGGGCATTTGGAACCATCATTTGTCACCATGCACCAAAGAAGAACAATTGGAGAACCTTTTCAACAAAATTTTGAAGGAGTGAAAGTCAATTTAGTAGCAAATTCTCCAGGTATTTTTGTTGATTATCAATTTCATACTTATTCCGTGATTGGTAGAACCCTGTTCGGTACAAAAAATGAAGCAAATCAAAGGAACAGTAAATCTAGATGAATATAGTAGTCAAAAGCTCAAGGATGTAAGAAATTTGTTGTCTATTGTTGAATTGAAGAAGCTTGGAGGAGAAAAACATAAGAACTTGGACATTTGGAATGAATTTCCTCATTTCGTCAATGCAGAGTTAGTTTGGTTTATCTTGAACAAATTAGATGGTGATATCCTTACTCTGGATAAACGCTATCAAATTTCTAAGGATGCAATCAGAAATCTAACAAGATTGTGTAATATTGGTGTTATTCTAAAAAAGAAGTCGATTCGAAATGTTGAAGTCGAAGCCCTAACCAGAGTAACAGGAGATTAGAGGGCTCTAGTAATCTAAACAATCAAAGATCCATTAACGAGGCATATTGCACATGGAATTTCATATAAAATTTTCTTCAGAAACAAAGAAAGATCAACCTCGGTAGGTGCAATGTATATCGCTCACAAGATGATAATAGAAAATGAAGACTTTGATCTATGTGGATTGTTGAAGGATCAATTGATGGAGAATGTGCAATTGACGAGGGATATAGATTACTCTTTCAGGTTTGGTACCCTAGCTATATGCATTATGATGTATTTCCTGAATTGCTTGCCTCAGAATGACAATGTGGTATGGAAGGAAAATATTCTGGTTTACAAGAAAATTTTTGAGCATTTCAACTCTTTTTAAAATGGTGAACAACCTTATGAAAGCTTCTTTAGTAACTTGTTAGGAAAGTTTGGTGTAAGTGATATTCCTCTCCCAGTAAAAGTAGTTGAAGTTAGATCATCCTTCGGTAAGGCAGAGAAAAAGTGGAAGAGAGAAAGAGAGTTGTTTGGTGACACTCTTCTTGCACCTAAGTCAACAAAAGTTGATGGAAAAGGTAAAGAGTAGATGGTTGTGGATATAGTGGATGAAGACTCTGAGGAATATACACCAAGAGATGAACCAAAACCAGGTGAACCAGATGTGATAATAGTAGAAGAAAGTGATGAAGGTGTTTTACTTAAAGCAAAGATATTGCAGATTGTTCAGGAAGAAGATGGAATGCAAAAGATAACTGACATATGGATAAATGGGCCATCATATGAATAAGACCTCATTGAGGACACTCTATGAAGATACCTTATTGATAAAAACATTGAATTAGAGATTCTATAGAATGTACTTCTAGAAGAATTGATTGAATGTATCAGGGAGGCTATGGACTCTATGCCTTTGGACAGGAAAGAAGAGGAAATAATCTCACATCTGAAGATACAGTTTAGGCTATCTCTCGCCAAACTGAAAAAGAAAATGAATGTGTTAAGATAGTGCATTGACTTAGCAAATAAGATCTACAATTACTATCTTAAGTGGCCTCATGTGGTTGGAAAATACAAGGACAAGTTGGAACAAATTGAGAATAAGCTTGTTAGAATCAGACATGACTACAGTATGTTTCAGGACAAGGATGGAGCAATTAAGAAGAAGATTTATGATCTACAGATTGAGCATGCAAAGGTTCACTTTGCCAGAAACACTCTTATGGACACTTTTTGGAAAGTGAAGGATCAGTCTGAATGCATATTAGAGCAAATGATTGAAGTTCCGAAGAAAGGAGAAAATATGGAAGAAACCATTACCATTCCTGAATCCCTTGTCCAGGTCATCAATAGAACATCAGAAAATAATAGTATGATAATTGCTACTGGGATTACAGTGGACTCTTGGAAGAAATTTCTCCCTGAAATGAAAGATAAGTATAAAATAATTTTCTGAATTTAGCAGCAGTTGCAACTTTTTTTTGATAAATTGGAGGAGAGAATGTAGTAAGAGAGAGTATAGTAAAAATATTAAAGGGGAAGAGAAAGTAGAGGAAGTTTTTGTCATTGATGTCAAAGGGGGAGAGAATGCAGTGAAAAATGCCTTGACATCCAAAGGGGGAGCAGTGTTTTTTTGAGTTTTTGAGTTTTGACACTTAGTCATTTTTCACTAAGTGTTGCCATCAATGCCAAAGGGTGAGATTGTTGGCATATGGCTTTGGGAGATTGTTTTTGGTTTCTAGTGTTTTCATTGATGGCAATTGGAGTCAGTAGTATGGTCCACAGTTTAGAAGTAGCTCCCACTAACAAGAAAAGTAGAAGACTGTAATCTACCAAAAAAAAAGCATGAAGAACAGAGTATCCGGTTGATAAGTTGGTCTGAATACTTCACAGATCATTCTTTTGTTGTGTGTATCCCTAGGGAAAAATTTCAATCATGTATGTTACCTTATTGGTAAGTTTTGTGGTGTTGCAGAAATTGGTGTACGAGTTAAGAGATTCGGTAGAATGATTTATTGTTTATTTTCTCATTATGGCCGACCTGTTGTGCATGGCCTGTCCTAGATGTATGAGGAATAGGTTTTTAACTATTTCTTATGTTGGGAATTTTGATTTGGGTCCCTACTATAGTCTAGCCGACTTATGTGGGTACACATTAATTCTAATTGGTGATTTGAGCCGACATGTGGAAGAATACTATATTTTGTTTGAAGTCGACATATAGTAATAAAATCTTGTTAGCGGATATATATGTGAGATCAAAAAATAATTTTTGGTGTGTGGTGTGTGGATCAAGAAGTGAGAAGGTGTGTAAGTGAAAAAAGTGCAGAGCAACAGTATGAGCTAATATCAGAAGATCTGTTGAAGTGAATTCTGTTTGTGCAACAGAAGGGTTTTTATGTAAGAAATAAGAGCAGAGCAGAGTAGAAGAGCGAATTGGACAATAGGTCCAGAATATGTTTTATGTGCCTCATTGGAATTGAATTCATACATTTGTAGATGCTATATTCTTAGTTCAACATTTTGTTGTAATCTCAAATATTTTGTAAGGCAGTGAGCCTTCCCTATTTTGAGTAGTGAGCTCTAGGTAGTGTGCCTGAATGCAAGTGCATTCACTTTTGATCATACTTTTAACAGATTATACTTTGTGGATTAATCTCCACCGTGGTTTTTCCCCTAACAGGGTTTCCATGTAAAAATTCTAGTGTTATGGTGTTCACATTGTCTCTTTAATGAGTTTGCATGTTTCCTTCTGTTTATATGTTGTGAATGCTATTAAAGGTTAAATATTGCTGTTGATAGCTCAAGATCTGATCTGAAATTCAAATATTGTGGAACACTGATTCACCCCCCCTCTTAGTGTTCCTAGTGTCCAACAGAAAGATCCTTCGAGATATTAGGTGTCAAAGAATGTAAAAATCAAAAGATTTCAATTTTTCCTTCACTTGATCTACATCTCATGAAGAGTATTAGGGTTTATTTTGGATTTGTTGAAAAAATATTCTTCTATCTTGGTACATGAGGATGACATGAAGTAGAGATTTGAGGGCACATTGCAAAAAAATTTGAGTCATATGATGAGACCAAGTATTAGCTAGTTTTCTTTTGTTTTAGTTCATACTTTTAGAAATTTACATATATGCTCATTTCATATACATTCCTTAACTTATCTATCTTTTTATGTCCTTCATGCAACTTGAACCAAGTTTTGATGAATGCAAATATGATTATGATATGTTGGAAATTGCATGATTAAATATGTGAGTGTGTATGGAATGCAATATGGATAAATGTTTAATTTATGGTTATTAGTATTGTCTATATGTTAGATGAATTAACTCCTTGTATTTGAGGAGCCAGAGTAAGTAGATAATAACCTGCAACAACTGATGAGGGTGAAATGTGTCCTTATTTTTAACTTTTTATTTACCCTTTACCCTTCCATTTCTATAGGATCCCTTGTTGTTCGTATCACTATTTGTTAATGAAGTAGGGATATTTAATAAAATGCAAAGCAAAGATAAAAACTAGTAGATATATTAAAACCTTTAATTATTTACTGATTATCTTCATTACTATGATAAACAGGGGATAATTAGGTGGATCGTGCGTGGAAGCAAGGGAATCAGTGGGATGAAGATAAAGCCATTTATGAGTCATGTATCATTTTTGATAAGCTTGGTCTAAGTTGTTAGCTTGTTTTGGAGTGATATTAAAGACTGTAATCTATTTTTAAGTAGCTTTTTAAGGTTGTTGGCTGCAGGCCATAACAACCTAAACATTTGTATGCTCTTTGATTAACATTTTCTATAAACTTAGTAGTTCATAATTCCTATAAATATGTATGTCAAGATTGGAATTGAAAATCGATAATATAAAACTATAAGCTGCATTTTTTATTTGAGAAGATTGCGATTTAAAATATCGTTTGCATGAATATTGAGTAGTGTGGAATAAGCTTTCATTTCATCACTAGACAATTGGAGAAGGAAGTTCCCTCTTCCTCAATTGCCTGGTGAATTGATGCAGTATTAGTGTGTAGTGTGGTAAAAATATTCTTTAGTTTTAAATCTATTTTCAATCTTTAATCATTGTGTTAATATGAAGTTATTTAGTGTGATGTTAATTATTATGTTGGAATAATTTTGTGTGCTATTAATTAGTGTGCTTATGGTTACAAGTGGATCCGACGTAGCATATTATCTTTCAATACATATCAATCAATGTGCTTGCTATTTTTAGTTTAATCTTATACTCGGTGTTAATCAATGTGTTTATCAATACATATGAATATAGTTTGGCACATTACAATTCATTTTAGTACTTAGTTATTTTTTGTCAATTCATTTATGGTGTGAAAAATTCAATTTTGTTTTACTGTTTGGTTTTAACCTATCTATTTTATAAACTATTCTTGGCATAGGTTCCTATCACACAATTGAAAGGAAGTCTCAAAACCATATTTCTGAATGAAAATAGGTTTTATGTAGTTGCATTCATCCCCCCTTAGTTCATTAGTTTCAACCCTTAAGTAGATTGCTGCAACACTCTTCACAAGTTTACGACTCTTAGATTGACAATTAAGGGATAAATGAAGGAAACTACCACAAAATACCCAATGACCAATCTAAATGCATGTACCAACTTGGTAGCGTGCCAAGGATAATTTATCTTCAATATTAATCCATAGTTTAATCCAATCATTTGGGCACTGTTTCCAAGGAATGGTGTTAAAGGCCTGTTAGCCTAGTGAACTAAGTTAGGAGCATTGCACTAAGGAGAAAGTCTACACGATAGTCGACCTCGTTTGGATATCTACCCTTAGTTTTATTAACATAGGGAGATTTGTTAAAAAGGATAAGGGGAGTAGTACAAAACCACAAAAATCAAAAAATAAATCAAAATCACTCATTAAGGGAGGTAGCTCACAACAAGAAAAATTGAAAGATAAATTACAACCATTAGTTGTACCCCCATTACCTAAAAAAAAGTTAGTCAAACTAGATATTGAAAAGTATGTTATTGAGTCTACCATTGTTGAGACCCCTATAGGTACCCATCCAAAGTCTTCCGAAGAATTACAAAGGAAGGTTGCAAAATTATTCCAAGAATCTTACGAGTCCAAAGCTGGTCTGTCCTTAGGGAACCAAAATCCATTCAAAACTTATTTCACCCCTTGGGCATTTGACATCATGGCTGATCTTAACAACAACAATGATAAAAATGCGAGAGCATTAGCCCACAACAACCCAATCACCTTTGAGTTTCCAATTGCACATCCTGTAGAAGATGCCCCTATGAAAAAACATTCCTCATTTTGCTTTACCTATTTTTTGTGGTCTTTCTATTGAGGATCTTGATATGTTCTTGTTTGAGTTTGATGTGTTGTACCATAGTTATGATTATTAGAGTGATGCACATAAGCTCAAATTGTTCCCAGCCACGTTAAAGGATGCAACACTATGATGGTTCATGAACCTCAGGAACATTAGAACATGGAATGACATGAAGGAAGTATTTTTGACAAAATACCAGGAGTATTGTAAGACACAAGAGGTTTGGGACGAGATATTCCATATGACACAAAAAGAAGGCGATTCTGTAGAAGGTTACCTCAAACACTTCATGTTCAACTTTCAATGATCACGACAACCGATGCTAACTCTTGATGCCATTGAAATGTTGTTTCTTAAGGGAATAAGGGATGATACTATGGATGCATTGAATTTAATAGGTAAAGGTAATGTCTCTAAATTGAGCTTTGATGATATCTGTGACATTTGTAGGAATTACTCGAGGTCTCAACGTTCAAGGAGGAATTATTTAAGTAAGTTTTCTTCATCGGGAAATACAACAGGTATAACAAAGTGTGAGATAGGTAATATACTTGAAGACCTCAAGACATATTTATTAAATCATATGGGTAAATAGATAGACACTTTGTATACACGAAGGAAGTAGGAGGAGGCTGAAAAAGCCTTAGCTGTCTTTTGTCCTATTTGCTGAAAGATGCATAGTGGTGAAGAGTGTCCATATAATAGAAAAAATATATCTTCTTTAGAGGAAGCAAGTAGGGACACTACTTTAAAACCTCTTCTTGTAGGGATGACTGAGGTAGAATACACATACAAACCCATTTACTTTATGGCCAAGTGAAGACCTTGGCAACCAAGAGCAATGCCCCCAACCAATTATCAAGCCGCACCCCAAAATCCTTTTCAACAAAATTATCTCCAAACCAACCTAGATGGTATGAAGGTTGGAAAAAACGTCCATACTATCCCTAGTGGTCACAACAATACCCGCCTGCTCCACAATCATGGAAAACATGTCAAGCACCACCACCACCTTACCCACAATATCAATCATTCCCTCCCTATCCACCACCTCCAACAATAAATCCATATTAGCAATCCCAACAAATCTTGCCACTTGTATTGTCATCTAATCAACCATCTAGTTCAACCCAACCTCCAAAATCCATGCCAATTCCACAAAACCATCACCAAATCCAAATAGTAAGGTGGTGCAACCGGTCTATAATAATGAAGTGGCATGATTCTCGACTTACACTGTCAATGCATTAGAGATTGACGGTGTACACCTAAGGTCAGGGAAGAACCTCCAAGGGACCACCATCATAGAAGTTGAAGATTCTCCAATTGAACCATAGGAAGAGCAACCAAAGCCTCCATTTCTAGATAGGTTGCAAGAGCGACCAAAACAATAGGAAACATCTCAACCTGATTTTGATTTTATGAATGAATTACATAATGTAACATTAAAATTCTTTTGTTGTAGGCTATTCGAGATGTTTTGGTGTACACTAAAGCAGTAAAAGAACTCTGTGGGAGGAAACAACACAAGAAGCAAGACCCCAAGATAGTCCAGGTCATTGGACAACTTGCAAACTTGATGTTGGGGAGAATCTCTATTCCTAAGTATGCAGATCCAAGAATTCCAATGATTAAGGTATGTATTGGTGATGTAATCATTCCAAATACACTTGTGGATCTAGGAGCAACTATAAATGTAATGAAGTTAATGAGACTAAGGAGAGGTTGTCCCTTCAAGGACTTAGACCTACTCCAAGGGTCTTGCAAATGGTTGATCTCTCCCTCATAAAACTAGAAGGTATGATTGAAGATATCATTATGTCCATTGAGTCTTGGGAGTATCTAATAGATTTCATGATTTTGCAACCAAAAATTAAGCTAGGGGATACCCCTTAATTCTAGGAAGACCTTGGTTAGCTGTTGCTAATGCTTTCATTAATTGTAGGTCTAAAAACATGGTGATTTTGAATGGGGAGAAAATGAAGCAATTAACATTGTACCCTCCAACGTAACCATTGTTGGAAATGAAGGATCCCTTATGGATCGATAGTGGTTTAGAGGAGTCTTTACCTATTTTGACAATAGATCAAAGTAGGGAATTTGAGGATATTTTAGAAGACACTATTATTAATCATTTATTGAAAAATTATTAATTGGTTGATAATTTTCTAGAGACAATTTCAATTCCAAATTTCAACTTAAGTGATTCTATTCAATCTCCAAGTAAGTCTTCTAGATTTGAGATTCCAAGCTTTAGGGGTAATAGTCATGCTGATGTTAAAGATCAACCCCAACCCCTACAGGAGCCCATGAATGAAAAAAATTAGTCAAATCAGTCCATTATTTCTCAAGCACAACCATCTGAACAACTCCTTACACCTTAAGAAACTCCCAAAATTCAGCTTTCTTATCCAAGTATTATTCGTCTTTGTCCAAGAGGTCCTATTGTTTATCAAAAGAGCTAGTTTGATAAGTTCATCCTTCAAGAGGGCTGTCAAGAGGTAAAAATCAGTCCTCCTACATCACAAAGTAATGAAGATTATGAAGAAGCCTTGTTTTGGAATGATCTTGAGTCCTTTGTTTCAAACTTAGATGGCAAACAAGATCAGATTGAACATGATTTTGTGAAAGAAATAGAAACTGAATCTTGAGATTTTTCTAACTTGTTTGACAAACTTCCTGAATTTGTGGATGAAAATGAAGATATCACATGCATACTAACATCTATGCCTAATATTGAACAAAAAAATGATAAAACTCATTCAGATTCAGTGCAAGATTATGAGTTAGATCAGAACATGTTTTCAGGCATCATAGAAGATTTTTGTTCTAACATTGATGATAAGCTAGTATCATATGAGCCAATAGTATGCGATCATCCTATTTAGGTCAAAGAGGCAATCATTCCTTCATTTCATTCATGTGAGCTAACTCTTTCAAATCAGGTTGAAATTGCAAGTGACAACAGGACAATAGATCCTAAGCAAGAAACCAACAGTATGAGCAGAAAGTTCATCCTTCCAAAAGGATGTCCAATTAGAAATTTGGTCATGAAAGAGCCAAAAGAGATAACAAGTGTTATCCTTGCACCAAAAAAAATCCCAAGTGAAGGACAACGGGTCCAACTTACTTATCCACCCCAAATCAACAATGTGCATGATCAGATCCAAAGGGTAAGTGAGTTTGTTTTTGTTCTTCAAGGAGCTTTGCATTGTCTTATTGGATATGTACTTGTTGGTTCTCTCTTATCAGCAGTTGATGAGCATGCACGCCATCCTCTCTTAGTTAGGAAGGGGAGTTATTTCTCAAAGCCACTTAATGGGTTCATTTGAGCATCACCATCGATGTTTAGATTAGGTTAGGACAATTTTCCGTTTAGTTAATAAGTGCTTGGAACATCTTTCAGTTTAGTTTCCTTTCTCTAAGTGTTGATGCACAGGTTTTGCAACCTTGTTAAAAGGTTGTAGGTTGTTGTTCAATGTTTCTAACAACTGGTTATTGAATTTTCCTGAGTTGTTTTCAGTCACCTGTGACTCCTATGCCCAATGGATGCCAAGGCTATTGGTCAAATTTGTTTTAGCAGGAAAATCACCCTTGAGGTCACCAAGAATGTAGTCCATTTTTTATGCAAAACTTGACATTATTTAAATATTGCATTTAAATAATTATTGGTATGTGGCAATTGATCATGCTATACTATACACTCTTCATGTATCCTCATTGGGGTATGGGGCCAGGGTAGGCCTTAGGCGGGGGTTCAGGGGCAATGACCCCCAAGATTTTTTTTTCCTACTTTTTCGCGTTGTCATTGAGAAAGGAAAAATCACTGAAAAAGAAAAAAAACCATCTTTGTAGAACCCTAATCTGGAAGATTCTAAGCTTGTTATAAGGGGTTGGGATGGGAGTTTCACTATGATGAAAAAGGTGATTATTCATGAGATTGTAATAAGTTTTTCACTGGATAATAAAATCATTGGATGACTACGGTTTTATGGATGTAGCCCAGATTGGGTGAACCACGTTAAATTATCTGTGTTAATTTTTGTGTGTGTTTATTTCTCTGTTTATTGATCAAATTTGTATTTAATTGTTAGATATCTTCCTTCTAATCCTAACAAATGGTATTAGAGTGGGTTGTTTTCATTTATCCCCTGCAGGAAGGTCTCACGATTGAGTGGGAGCAATGGAAGATGAGGATGAGTTGAAGGTTGAGAAGTTCAATAGGTAGAACTATCGGTTATGGAAGATTTAGATGGAGAACTACCTTTATCAGAAGGATTTATGGTGGCCATTAGAAGGGAAAACCAAGAAAACCTCAGCAATGTCTGATGAGGACTAAGATATTTTGGACAAAAGGTCACTTAGCAATATTCGTTTATGCCTAGCACAATCAGTGGAGTTCAATATTACAATAGAAAAGACAACTCAAGAGTTGATGCAAACCCTGAAGAAGTTATATGAAAAGCCTTCTGCTTCGAATAAGGTATTTCTTATGAAGCATTTATTTAATATGAAAATGACAGAAGGTGGTTCAGTTGTTGATCATTTAAATGAGTTTAATATGGTTACTAGTCAATTAACTTCTTTAAATGTAAAATTTGATGAAGAAGTTAGAGCTCTTTTGATTTTGTGTTCTTTGCCTAAAAGATGGAATAGCTTGGTAATGGTTGTTAGCATTCTATTTCTGGTTCAAATACATTGAAATTTGATGATGTTGTTGGTGTTATTTTGAGTGAGGAAATTCGTAGGAAAAGTTTAGGTGGAACATCCACATCAGGTAGTGTTTTGAATGTAGAAAGCAGGGGTGGAACAAAAGAGAGAGAAAATAATTTTGGAGGTCGTGGGAAGTCATGAGGAAAATAAAAGGACAAAAGGTCCCAATCCAGAGAAAGGAAGGATTGCTGGTACTGTGGTAAGCCGAGTCATTTAAAGAAAGATTGCTGATCTCAGAAAAATAAAGGAGACAAAAAAGAAGGAAATAAAGAGGAAAATGTGGTAAGTAATAAATATGATGAGGATGCTTTGATTCTTTCCCTTGATAATGTTAATGATTCTTGGGTGTTAGATTCAAGGGCTTCATTTCATGCTACGCCCCATAGAAGTTATTTTCTTGATTATGTCCAAGGGGATTTTGGGCTGGTTTATTTGGGAGATAACGAACCCTATCAGATTGTTGGAAAGGGAAGAATCAAGATTAAGTTGCAAAATGGGAATCATTGGCTACCACATGAAGTAAGGCACATTCCAAAGTTAAGCATAAATTTAATTTCAGCAAGGCAGCTAGATGATGAAGGTTGTGTTGTTACATTTAGTGATAAAAATTGGAAGGTTACAAAAGGTGCCTTAGTGGTAGCAAAAGGTGTGAAAGTAGGCACCTTATATCTTTGTATAGGTAATATTGTTCCTTCTACTTTAGCTATTGCAGAAAAAAATCAATGTTCAAAAATATTTGTTGTAGTTCAACAAGCATAAAATCAAAGTTGTTGTGGATTTTGAATCAACACTGTGGCATAATAGACTTGGGCATATGAGTGGAAAATGTATGAAAGTAATTCATTCAAAGAATGTTTTACCAGGTCTAAAATGTGTTAATATGAATTTATGTGAAAGTTGTGTGTATGTAAAACAAAAGAGAGTAATTTTCTCAAGGATGGGAAGAAAAAGAAAGATGAGAAATTGGAGTTTGTACATACAGATGTATGGGGACCAACTCAAGTGTCTTCTCTTGGTGGCTCTCAATATTGTGATACATTCATTGATGGTGCAACTAGGTAGGTATGAATTTATTTCCTTAAGCAAAAATCTAATGTATTTGAAACTTTTTAAAAATGGAGAAGCTTGGTTGAGAATGAGATGGGTAAAAAGTTAAAATGTCTCAGATCTGATAATGGTGGTGAGTATTGCAGCAAAGAGTTTGGAGATTATTGTTCCTCTACTGGTATTTATAGGCAAAAAATAGTTCCAAGGACTCCATAGGAAAATGGAGTGGCTGAGTGCATGAACAAAACAATAATGGAGCGTGCACGAACTATGAGATTGCATGCTGGGCTGCCTTTAAACATGTGGGAAGAGGTTGTAAGCATTGCCATTTATTTAATTAATAGAGGTCCCTCTAATCCTTTGGGTTGTGGTATTCCAAAGGAAGCATGGACAGGTAAGAAGGTGAGTTATTCTTTCTCAACACCTTTGGTTGTGAGGAATTTGCACATGTATATTCTGAAAATGGAACCAAGCTTGATGCAAAATTAAAGAAATGTATATTTGTTGGATATGGGATTAATGAATTTTGTTATAGGCTTTGGGATTTTGAAAATTAGAAAATTTTAAGAAGTGGGGATGTCATATTCAATGAGAAAGTGTTGTACAAAGATCTGTTGCAACAACATGAAAAGAAAGAAAATGATTATGCAATGTTGGATGATACTCCAAACAATGATGTTCCAGTGGTTCTTCATGCTCTGCAACAACAATAAAAAGAAATACCACAAACTCCAGTGAATGTTAGAAGATCTTCAAGGATAAGTAGAACTCCAGAAATTTTTTCTCCCTCTTTGTATTCTATTTTATTAACTAATGTTGGTGAACCATAATGTTATGATGAAGCTATGCAAGTGGATACTGTTGTGACCTTTTAAAAAATTACCCCATTTAAAATGGGGACCCCTTAATTCTTGCTCCATTATGGTATTTTGGCTTTGGTTTTGTCTCTCCCTCTTTCTCTCTCTTTCTGCTGTCTGTCTTTCCGAGGATGTGCCCGCCTGTGAGCTTAAATGTGGGATTTTGGCTAAGTCTATAGAATTAGGGATTTGAATTTTTTGGTCAATTTGAAGTCAAATGGACTAATCAAGTTCAAATCTAACCTTGGCGTTGCAGTCAACATGCTTCTAGTAGGTCCCCAACAAAATTTCAGTGAACTCCGACAACTTACTATTTTTAGCAAGTACTTAATTTGGGCGTTCTCTTAGCACTGTTAAATTTCTCTCAGTCACACTGCATCTAGGACTTGTCAGGATGCTCGTCTACAAATTTTGAGCTCAAAGGGACAACTTTCTATTTTTAGTAAGTTCAGCTTTGAGAGAAGGTTTTAGGGTTTATATGCAAAGTTCTTCAATGCATGTCTGGAGATTCTTTCTAGGTTTTATGAGGCCTACACAATGATATAACATGCAAAATGAGACGATGAATTTTAGTATTTATCCTTTAGAGGTTATTTTTAGGGTTTGCATGTTGAAGTTTTCAGCGCATGTCAGCAAATTCCTTGTGGGTTTTTCGAGGGCTTTGCAGTGGTATAACATGCAAACCAGGATCATGAATTTTTCAGGAGCCATCTTTAGAGGCTATTTTTAGGGTTTGCATGCAGGGATTTTTAGTGCATGTTGAGTTATTCTTTATGGTTTTTTCAAGAGTTATGCAGTGATGTGACATGCAAACGGAGAGGATCACTTTTTTAGCAACTTACTATTTTTAGTAGATCCACTCTGACAGCCCCCTCCCAGCTCTTTAGAATCACAAAATGATCGACATGCAATAGAAATGAAGTCAAACGGAGGTCATTTGATAGACATGCAAGTCAAATTAGGGTTTCTAGCTTTGGGACCCAAAATGAGGGGTAAAATGCCAGAATTTTTGAAAACCGGTGTATCCCACTGCGATCAGTATCTTTCAAGCTATCCACTAGTAAAATTTGAAGGCAATCGAAGCACTTACTATTTATAGTAAGGCGTTTTAGAAATAGGCTATAAATAGTAAGTCAACATCGGGCACCAGTGTGAACGGGCAGGTCTACCGATGAGGATCACGTCATTCAAATTTCAAGACAAACGAAGTTGTGGAGGTCATGAAATCAAGCAGTTGCTATAAATAGTAAATCAACCACAGAAACATGCCATAAATAGCAGGTCAACTTGGGACGATAGTGTGAACAGATTAGTTAAATCATGAGGATCTTGTGGTTAAAATTTCAAATTAGTCTGAACTTCAGAAGTATGAAAACCAAGAACTTACTAAATATAGTAAGGCATGAATGAGCAGCTGAGAAAATTTCTAAGTTTGCAAAAAATCCCGCTCCACCCTGAAAATGCGCCCAAGGAAGAATCATCTAGAAAGTGAAAATTTGTCTAAGTCTGGACTTAAGTCCAACTTGACCCTCAAATGCACCCATCTCCAACATGAGTTCCATTAAAATTTTCTAAGGCATTGCTAAATCCACCTCCCCCTTCAAATGCACCCTCATGGCTAGAGGATAAAAAATTGTCTAAGGCATTTAAACTTGAAGTAGACACCTCTATATGTGCCTTAGGTTAAAGGAAAGTTGGTGGCATCAAAAGTTTGACTAAGGCATTAAAACTTGAAGCTCATGGGTCAAAATGCGCCTTAAGAAGAAGAGGAACCCTTGAAAATTTCTCTAAGTGTTGTAAACTTGAGGCTTGCCACCCTAAATGTGCCCTGGCTAGGAAGGAGGGTAAAAAAATCCTCTAAGTGTTGAAAATTTGAAGTAGACATGGTGAAATGCGCCTAGGAGGCTGGAGATTGATGAAAAATTTCTAAGTATTGCAAATTGAAAGCTCACAAGGCAAAATGCGCCCAAGCTTGAGGAGATGCCATGAAGAAATATCCTAAGTGTTGAAAATTGAAAGTAGGACTTATATGCGCCCAAGCAAGGAGGGAAGGTAAGAAGAGTTCTAAGGCATGAAACTAGAAGCTCACCCCCTGATATGCACCCTAAGCAAAGATGAGAGCTGGAAATTTTAACTAAGTATTGAAAACTTGAAGCAACTACCCTTGAATGCGCCTTGTCAGCTGGGGGGCGATGAAAATATTCTAAGTGTGTTAAATTTGAAGCTCACCCCCTTGAATGCGCCTTTGACTAAAGGGGAGAATATAGAATATTCCAAGTGTTTTAAATTGGAAGTAAGACCCCATGCATGCGCCTTAGCTATTTGAGGTAAATTAAAAGGTTTCTAAGTCATTAAAAATTGAAGTATGACCCCTCATTTATGCCTTGACTTGAAGAGTATTCTAAGTGCTTTAAATTTGAAGTTGGATCTAGTAAATGCGGCCCAAGTTGGAAGAGAAGTCTAAGGCAGGGAAGATGAAAGTTTGAGGGGTCATATGCACCAAAGTGAAGAGAGAGGAAGCTCTAAGGCGTTGAAGAAGTTTCTAAGTTAAAATTCCTCCAAGACCCCTTGAATGCGCCCAAAGGTGTTGACATGTTAAAAAAAATTCTAAGTATTAAAATTTCACCTCTAGAGAAAGTACGCCCAAAGTTGAGAGGATGATGAAATTTATTAAGGCATGTATGCAAATGGTAGGAGAAAGTCCAAAATGCGCCCAGCTGGCAGGAGGATGAATTTGAAATTTTCCTAAGTGTCAAAAGAGAAGAAGCACGCCTAGAGAAGTAAGATGAACTTTGATTATGAAATTTTTCAAAGATATTTAATTCCACCTTCCTCTAGAGGAAAATACGCCCAAGTTGATGCAGGAGATAAAATTTTCAGAGGCATGGATAAAATTGGCTTAGATATGTTAGAAGGTGCCAACTTCATGAAGATGATAAAATTTTTCAAGGCCAAGAAAGAAAATACGCCCAAAATAAGAATAAATTTGTTGGAAAAATATTTTTCTAAGGTTGAAAAAATAAAAAAATTAAATGAACCCCTTCGTTCATGGACACATGAATTTGATGCATTCCGAAGGAAATTTTCTTCTGGGTACTGGACGTCTTCAATGAGGAATTGATTTTAAAGTCTTCCACAACTCGCCAAGGAATTCAGGATGAGGATTTTGATGGGCACCGGATTGATGAATTTTCTAAGGGGAAAATTTAAATTTTTTCTAAGGCAGGAAGAATAAAATGTGTTGTTGAAATAATATGTCTTGGTTGTTGAATTTGAAGTTGATTGCCTAGGTGAATTTGCTCAAATTCTTCGTGAAGATAGTCTTCTTGAGCCAGAGATGAATAAAATAAAAGTTGTCAGGACGTCAACTGGTGAAATAAATTTCTTGAAGAAGATGCAGTTGAAGTTAACACTTTCAAAAGATGATTTTAAAAATGCATCTCTTAAATATGCCCTTGGGGAGGATGAAATTTGTCTAAGGCATTAAAATATGATGCATAGGTGTTATATGCCCAACCTATAGATGTTGAAAAATCATGAAGAAAGAAAAGTTGGCTAGAGAAAAATGATGAACCCTATCAGATCCGGAGATCACTCAGACCTTGGAAGTTAAAGCATGAAAATCAGGTAAGTAAGGTGAGTTTATATGATGAAGTGTTATGATGCTCTTCTCCTTGCTTGTTTTGCAGGGTGAACACTGAGGCCAAGGCATGATGACTTGGGGAGATGAAGCGAATACTTGGAGAAAATGGCTAAGTGTCGAGACCTAGTATGTGCCCAACTCAGGTGGCAAAGAAGAAACATTTTCAAAGCTCAGGATGGAGAAAAAAATGGAAACCCAAGTGTTAATGGTCACCATCAAGTACTTCAAAGTTGAAGAACAACATCAAGGAGGAAAATCATCGTCGAGCAGGGGAAAGAAGTTGTCACCTTGGAGTCAGATCGAGGACGTGCCTGCCATACCCTTTCAAGAAGTCGAAGCAATGATGATTAGACTCATCCAGTTTGCAGACAAAAAGAAGAACAGTGTGAATGCGTTTACAAACAAGAATATTCTAGAAGATGGTGGCCATTAATTGCTCATTTATTACCCCACTCTTCTTGGTGGCGGTTTTTAGGGTTAGGGTTTATGTGGCTCAATCTGAGCCCTTCATTGTAATTGAATCCGAGCCGTCCGTTGGACTTGGAAAACTATATAAAGGGGCATCCCCCCTCATTTGTAATTTAGTTAGACACTAGATCAGACTAGAGAGTAGAGCAAAGAAACTTTAGTTGTAATAGCTTAGCATAGCATAGTTTGAAGGAAAATGAAAGTTTTCCCTTGAAAAATTTGTAAGAGATTGTTGTGAAAACTATTATAATAAAAGATCTTTCATTGAATGGTGAATTCATCTTTGTTATAAGCAGCTAGCAAGGTTTCTTCATCCCTTCTACTTCAAGTAGCGTAAAGTAGCATAATTTCATTTTCATGCAAGTAGATGTTAGCTATGGATTTGTGGTGTTAATCAAGGCAACTTCATTTTTTCCATACCACTAGCAGCTTGCTGACAGAAAGTTTTCCTTGTGTGGTCAACTCGAAAATTTTATAAGCTTAACTTCAGTTGTGATTTATGTCTCGGCATGCATCGTATTGAAGGTGTCTTGATGCCGAATTGCGACTTGAAAACCTCTTGCCACTCCCTTGTAGATTGCACCAACTTTGTGTAAGTTGTCCAACGCAAAGCGAAGCAGAGTTTAGTTGAAGTCTGTTGAGATTAATCCCACATCTCGTCTTAGAGTAGAATTTAGAACCTTCTTATCCCTACACTCATTTAAATTCAGTTCATTTCTGGTTAGTGTTAGGAAACTTGTGCTCACCTTCCAAATCATTTGAACCACGTGAAACCCTTAATCTGTTGTTTGCTATCAGCTACCAAACAATTGTGTAAGTCCCTTTGAAATACTAGCAAAAACACATCAAGCCAATTGAGGGTATTCTATTGCACTGAAGTAACCTTGGAGTTGAACACATAGACTCTCTCACAATCTTAGCGTGTTGGATAATTTGATCAAGAGAGAATAGGGTAGTTGTTGGTGAATTTATTCTGTGTTGGTGTGGTCACGAAAATCACATCAACAGAATTGGAACTAGAAGGAGGGCCACTAACAGCTACAACATACAATTGTGTTGAAGTAGAAAGGGTTTGAAGTACAAAAATTTCTATTGGAGAAATTATCATGAGTCAAGATGGTGTTCTCTCAGGATTGAACAATCCCACACACGGCCAATAGAAGAAGCAACTACATCCTGGATCATATCAGTTCATTTTCTCCAGACAAGTTAAGAGAATCTTGAGGTCTACGCCCAATTCATCTAAAGATTTTGTGGAGTTAGAGCTACCTATGAGATCAAGGAAAAAGAAATAAATTCATTCAAGTAAGGAGGCTAAGTCAAGTGAAGAAGTGTTGTCAAACGAAGAAGTTCAATCGAGCGAAGAAGTTCAGTCAAGCAAAGAAAATAGAGAAGAAATTTCAAGTTTATTCCGAACTCCACCTAGTGCTTCGAGGTTTGCTTAAGCAAAGCAAGTAAAATTTCCAATGTTTATTCAACAACAACCAATTCAAGCCGCTGTACAATAGCTAGCCCAAGTTATTGTGTACCAGTGGCAACAACCAGTTCAAGTAATGGCTCAACCAGGAGGTCAACTAGCTCCAAATGGTGCTACATGGTTGGTTACCAACCCATCTCCATTAGAGTTTCCTAATTACCATGACATGTTGAAGAATCTTAAAAAAATTTGTACCAAGTTCATTGTCAATGATGTTAACCGCATGACCAAGGACCATATCAAGATGTTTGAAGGTCACCTACGCAATAGGTAGATTGGGTATGCAGACGTGGCTTTTTTCCTATTTCCACATTCTTTGAGAGAAGAGGCTCATTTTTGGTTCATTCACCTACTAGTGGGGTCTATAAGATCATGGGAGCAGATGAAGGAAGCCTTCATTGTAAAGGTTGGTATACCAGTCTCCCCTATAGAGCTTTATCATCAATTTGCAGAAGTGAGAAGACAGGACCAAGAGCCCATCCATGCATTCAACAATAGGTTCCAAAAGGCCCTCACAAGGTTACACGCTCCTTATGTTGTTGATGCTCGGGAAAGCTACTATTCAACACTTGATCATTTGATTGCAATGTATGTGAAATCTCACCCCACTCTAGCAAACATGAATCAAGCTTACGCTAAAGCTGTTGAAGTAAGTCAAGGTTTAGGACAAAATATAACTGGACCCTCACTGTATACTGGCCTCGTCGCAACCAATAATCAAGTGCCAATGCTCGGCTCAACATGGAATCAACAAGTTTCGGTGCTAAATGCAATTCCACAGCTATCTTATCAAGTGCAAGCACCATCAAGTCAGTTAGTTCTCCATCCTGCGATGCCTTTGTCTCATACGCAAGTTACATAGCATGTTTATCTCCAAAACACAGTGTCGTCCGTGAAAACTCAAGAGGAGAAAGATGAAATAAAAGATTTAATAGAACAAGTGAAGAGGCTGTCAATTGAGGTGACTTACCTCAGGAATGAAAATAATCAAACATACACTATGCAATGAAATTATCAGGCACACCAAGGTGTTAATCGAGGATATCAAAATAATCCTCTAAGTCATCAAGATACCCATCAAGGATACAATCATGAAAACAATTATGGGTATAGAAATAACAATCAAGGATTTCAGAAGAGGTCTTGGAATATAGGGCCCAATAATGGAGGTGTCCCATCACCTTTGGACAATCCACCACCTCCTGAAAACCATTCTACAGATAGAGTTTATATGGTCGAAACTGCCTCATTAGGATGGTGTAGGTTACATAACACGAACCAACACTCTAAAATTTAGTGTCACGAATTCCAAGTTGTGGCTGGTATTCTCAAGAGTGAAGCAAGGAATATGGAGGCCGTAGAGAACCCTCCAGTTACATGATATGAATTAGTTTCAACACCCAGATATGGTCAGGCGTTGATAATAGAAGATTCCAATTTCCCGCCTGAGTTTCAAAGTTACACGCCCCCACCAGTTGATCACAAGTTTCCATCAGCTTCAGCAAACGGTCCTGTGGGGATGCCAGAGTTTCAAATACCGTTAGAAGTTCATGCCACGTATGCATCACTAGAAGAGCCTCTTCATAGGGATAGTTATGTTTTTTTTCCTCTCAACAACAACGTCTTGGTAGAAGGAAGAAGAGAGGTACAAGCTTTTCAAACTACTAGAGGTGGAACCCCTAAAGTATATTAGAGAAATTACCACCAACAACATGAACCTTTGACATCATCGGTACCTCCAAATAATTTTACAACTTTTCCGCATCCCAATGCAAGCAATAATCCAAGTTTACCAAGAGATTCTCCAAAGTATAGGCGGCGAATACAATGCAAGGAAGAGGTGGACAACAAGCTATTCAATAGCCCATTCATCAAGTTGGGCGAGGACAAAAGGAGAGTCTTCCTAGAGAAGATGTGAAAAGACTTAGCTCTTATGTACTAGAAGAATTCAAGAGGATGAAAATTAGTCTTCCCCTACATGAGCTAATGAAGATTTCAGAGGTTAGGGAGACCATTCTAGGAAGTTTAAATGAAATGCCTGTCATGAGAAGTACGTCCCAAGAAGCAACCAGTGCATTAATAAATCCTCCTTTGTCACATAGTCTCGTCTTGTACAAAACACGAATGTGGTAGAAGAGGTTCCTTACATGCCCTATGATGCTTGGGAGGCTCCACAACAGCCTCAAAAATTTGTAGGTATGGTACAAGGTTCTTCAAACACTTCTGAGAAGCCAGAGATAAAGATTAAGGAGAGAGTTCGACCTGATGTTCTCACAGAACAAAAGAAGAATCCAAAATAGGTTGTTCGAGACAATCAATATCAATTGAATAGAAAAGATGAAAGGAATAATACTTTAGTAGATGAAAGGAAAAAGCCAGTCACTTTCTATCAGGGAAAGGATGAGCCAACCCCATTTCTTGTTTCGGTTAGAATTTTTGGAAAGTTACTACATAACCGTTTGATCGATTCTGGTGCATCAAGTAATGTCATGCCTTTGAAGGTATGTGAGGCGTTGGGTTTGATTCCGCTCTAGACCAACAAGAAGGTGACTCAGCTGGATAAGACTAAAGTTCCAATTGTAGGAGAGTTAAATAATATCCATATGCAGCTGGTGGCGGATCCCAAAATTTAGAGTCACATTGACATATCAGTTGTGGATATACCTGATGGTTATGGCATGCTATTGAGTAGAGATTGGTCCAGAAAGCTAAATGGATACATTGCGACTGACTTCTCCCACATGTGGTTGCCTTGGAGATGAGTTCCAAATCAGATAAAAATTGAAAGTACACCACGACTCAGGTTAATGATCACATAATGTAGTGAAAATAGCGATGTTTTGTTCGTGGAAACCGATTTGGGTTCATACAAACCCATCAAGCAAGAAGTCCTCATATTGCAGAGTTCGAATGAAGAAAAGCTTTTAAAAGATGCACCTGCCTCCACTGAAGTGTTGATTGAAAAAGATTCAAGTGGGAATGAGAATGAAGGGATGTTCAGAGATTCTGTGTTAAAAGGTGTAAAGCAAGAGATAGAAAATGCCTCCATCAAAGACTTATCATTACCCAATTCATGTAGAATTCACGAGGCTTTCCATTCAGAGAGCACAGGTACCATGAGTAAGATCTCCTCGGAGCAAGTCCCAAAGATGATTCAACAAGTCACTTTAGAGGAAGAATGTGGAGAAGTCAATAAGAGAAAAGACCAGGTTCAAACTAGATTGTCCCAGTTGATGCACTTGGAGGAGAAAGGGGATGAAGCTTTGGAAAGTTTTTCCAAGCATCAAAGAGTTATGAACAGATGGATCGACAAATTGTGGTTGGGCCCTTGTCAAGCTTCTGAGATCCTGGGAGATAATGCATTTAAGTTTCAGACACGAACATGAGGGGATATCCCATTACCATTCGATGGGAAATTACTCAAGCATTATTTCCAAGCTTAGGTTCCCTCCTGGGACCTACTTTGTAACATAGTTAGATTAGGTTTTCTTTCATGTTTGCTTTTTCTTTGTTTTTTGGTTTGTTCCGTTTTCATTTTGGTTTGTTGCCCTTTGGGTTTTTGGTTTGGCGTTCTTCCCTTGAGTTGTCCACTCAAGTGGTTTTGGTTTGGAATGGGCAAGGATTTTAGGGTTTCCCATTGCAAAGGGGGTGATGATGGTTTTCTTTTCACAACGTGGTTTCTTTCCACTGGACTTTGTACAAATTTTGAAAATCCAAGGTTGTTTTCCTCTTGTTATCATCCAGTATGGGAATAAGCTTGTCTCAGGAGGTTAACTCATTATTGTGTCTTAACACATGAGTCTAAAGATCTTAAATACCCTACCTATCTCCACTCTAACTCATTTTGGTTTCTTGGGAAAAGTTTCGGCAAGTGAAAATTTTACGTCTTGCTTCAGTGCCACTACAATTCTCAAACCCATTGGAGGCTTCATTGCTTGCGAGCCAATTGAGGAATTGATGAAGAATCAAAAGAAAAAGAAAATGTGTTGAAAAGGAATATCTGAGAAAAAGAGAAAAGAAAAGAAAGAAAAAGAGAAATAAAAGAAAAATATTATGAAATATTGGTTTTGGGAACACACGAGTAACTCCACTGGGGCTATGGATGCCCGGCTGGCAGTGGAGCAATATTTGTGAGAATTGTAGCGACAACCTTGTCGGGGCTATGGATGCTTGACTGGCAACGAGGCAATGTCCAAGATGCTTTTGAAGTTAAAATATTTATATAACTTGTCGTGGCCGACTCCGGAAGCCAGGATGGTTTAGAGATGAAACGAATATGCACACACTCACAGGGTCTTAGATGAAAGTGTTCTGATCCAATATCGAATTCTTCTCCCCTTTTAAGTAAGTATCCTTCTGTATGATGGTTTGAGGAAGATTTAACCAAGGTTCAACTCTTAAAGTGTTTTTCAACACTTTCCCGTGGGGATGCTAGATGCTGTGACCTTTTCACACATCACCCCAATTAAAATGGGGACCCCTTAATTTTTGCTCCATTCTGGTCTTTTGGCTTTGGTTTTGTCTCTCCCTCTTTCTCTCTCTTTCTGGTGTCTGTCTTTTTGGGGATGTGCCCGTTTGTGAGCTTAAACATGAGATTTTGGCTAAGTCTATAGAATTAGGGTTTTGAATCTTCTGGTCAATTTGAAGTCAAATGGAGTAATTAAGTTCAAATCTAACCTTGGCGTTGCAGTCAGCATGCTTCCAGCAGGTCCCCAGTAAAATTTCAGTGAACTCCGACAGCTTCCTATTTTTAGCAAGTACTTAATTTAGGGCGTTCTCTCAGCACTGTTGAAGTTCTCTCAGTCACACTGCATCCAGGACATGTCAGGCTACTAGTCTACAAATTTTGAGCTGAAAC
Organism: Sequoia sempervirens; assembly: GCA_007258455.2. Classification (NCBI taxonomy): domain Eukaryota; kingdom Viridiplantae; phylum Streptophyta; class Pinopsida; order Cupressales; family Cupressaceae; genus Sequoia; species Sequoia sempervirens. Next base: position 8,195,104 of record VDFB02168118.1, read on the forward strand.
AAACAACTTTCTATTTTTAGCAAATTCAGCTTCGAGCGCAGATTTTAGGGTTTATATGCAAAGTTATTCAATGCATGTCTAGAGATTCTTTCTGGGTTTTCAGAGGCCTACACAGTGATATAACATGCAAAATGAGACGTTGAATTTTAGTATTAGCCTTCAAAGGTTATTTTTAGGGTTTGTATGTTAAAGTTTTTAGCGCATGCCAGCATATTCCTTGTGGGTTTTTCGAGGGCTTTGCAGTTGTATAACATGCAAACCAGGATCATGACTTTTTTAGGAGCCATCTTCAGAGGCTATTTTTAGCGTTTGCATGCAGGGCTTTTCAGCGCATGTCAAGTTATTCTTTATGGTTTTTTCAAGAGCTACACAGTGATGTGACATGCAAATGGAGATGATCACTTTTTCAACAACTTACTATTTTTAGTAGATCCACTCTGACAGCCCCCTCCCAGCACTTTAGAATCACAAAATGATCGACATGCAATAGAAACAAGGTCAAACGAAGGTCATTTGATAGACATGCAATTCAAATTAGGGTTTCCAGCTTCGAGACCCAAAATGAGGGGTAAAATGCCAGAATTTTTGAAAACCGATGTATCCCACTACGATCAGTATCTTTCAAGCTATCCACCAGTAAAATTTGAAGGCAATCAGAGCACTTACTATTTATAGTAAGGCGTTTCAGAAACATGCTATAAATAGTAAGTCAGCATCAGGCACCAGTGTGAACGAGCAGGTCTACCGATGAGGATCACGTCATTCAAATTTCAAGACAAACGAAGTTGTGGAGGTCATGAAATCAAGCAGTTGCTATAAATAGTAAATCACCCGCATAAACATGCCATAAATAGTAGGTCAGCTCAAGACGACAGTGTGAACAGATCAGTTAAGTTATGAGGATCCTGTGGTTAAAATTTCAAATCAGTTCGAACTTCAGAAGTATGAAAACCAAGAACTTACTAAATATAGTAAGGCATGAACGAGTAGCTGAGAAAATTTCTAAGTCTAACAAAAAATCCTGCTCCACCTTGAAAATGCGCCCAAGGAAGAATCAACTGGAAAGTGAAATTTTTTCTAAGTCTGGACTTAAGTCCAACTTAACCCTCAAATGCGCTCATCTCCAGCATGAGTTCCATTAAAATTTTCTAAGGTATTGCTAAATCCACCTCCCCCCTTCAAATGCACCCTCATGGCTAGAGGATAAAAATTTGTCTAAGGCATTTAAACTTGAAGTAGACACCTCTATATGCGCCTTAGGTTAAAGGAAAGTTGGTGGCATCAAAAATTTGACTAAGGCATTAAAACTTGAAGCTCACAGGTCAAAATGTGCCTTAAGAAGAAGAGGAACCCTTGAAAATTTCTCTAAGTGTTGTAAACTTGAGGCTTGCCACCCTAAATATGCCTTGGCTAGGAAGGAGGCTAAAAAAATTCTCTAAGTGTTGAAAATTTGAAGCAGACATGGTGAAATGCGCCTAGGAGGCTGGAGATTGATGGAAAATTTCTAAGTATTGCAAATTGAAAGCTCACAGGGCAAAATGTGCCCAAGCTTGAGGAGATGCCATGAAGAAATATCCTAAGTGTTGAAATTTGAAAGTAGGACTTATATGCGCCCAAGCAAGGAGGGAAGGTAAGAAGAGTTCTAAGGCATGAAACTAGAAGCTCACCCCCTAATATGCAACCTTAGAAAAGATGAGAGCTAGAAATTTTAACTAAGTATTGAAAACTTGAAGCAACTACCCTTGAATGAGCCTTGTTAGTTAGGGGGTGATGAAAATATTCTAAGTGTGTTAAATTTGAAGCTCACCCCCTTGAATGCACCTTTGACTAAAGGGGAGAATATAGAATATTCCAAGGGTTTTAAATTGGAAGTAAGACCCCATGGATGCGCCTTAGCTATTTGAGGTAAATTAAAAGGTTTCTAAGTCATTAAAAATTTAAGTATGACCCCTCATTTACGCCTTGACTTGAAGAGTATTCTAAGTGCTTTAAATTTGAAGTTGGATCCAGTAAATGTGCCCCAAGTTGAAAGAGAAGTCTAAGGCAGGGAAGATGAAAGTTTGAGGGGTCATATGCGCCAAAGTGAAGAGAGAGGAAGCTCTAAGGCGTTGAAGAAGTTTCTAAGTTAAAATTCCTCCAAGACCCCTTGAATGCGCCCAAAGGTGTTGACATGTTACAAATATTTCTAAGTATTAAAATTTCACCTCTAGAGAAAGTACGCCCAGACTTGAGAGGATGATGAGATTTATTAAGACATGTATGCAAATGGTAGGAGAAAGTCCAAAATACGCCGAGCTGGCAGGAGGATGAATTTGAAATTTTCCTAAGTGTCAAAAGAGAAGAAGCACGCCTAGAGAAGTAAGATGAACTTTGATTATGAAATTTTTCAAAGATATTTAATTCCACCTTCCTCTAGAGGAAAATACGCCCAAGTTGATGCAGGAGATAAAATTTTCAGAGGCATGGATAAAATTGGCTTAGATATGTCAGAAGGTGCCAGCTTCACGAAGATGATTAAAAATTTCAAGGCCAAGAAAGAAAATACGCCCAAAATAAGAATAAATTTGGTGGCAAAATATTTTTCTAAGGTCGAAAAAATAAAAAAATTAAATGAACCCCTTTGTTCATGGACACATGAATTTGATGCTTTCCGAAGGAAATTTTCTTTTGGGTACTGGATGTCTTCAATGAGGAATTGATTTAAAGTCTTCCACAGCTCGCCAAGGATTTCAGGATGAGGATTTTGATGGGCACTGGATTGATGAATTTTCTAAGGGGAAAATTTAAAAATTTCTAAGGCAGGAAGAATACAATGTGTTGTTGAAATAATATGCCTTGGCTGATGAATTTGAAATTGATTGCCTAGGTGAATTTTCTCAAATTCTTCGTGAAGATAGTATTCTTGAGCCAAAGATGAATACAATAAAAGTTGTCAACATGTCGACTGGTGAAATAAATTTCTTGAAGAAGATGCAATTGAAGTTAACGCTTTCAAAAGATTATTTTAAAAATGCATCTCTTAAATATGCCCTTGGGGAGGATGAAATTTTTCTAAGGCATTGAAATATGATGCACAGGTGTTATATACCCAACCTACAGATGTTGAAAAATCATGAAAAAAGCAAAGTTGGCTAGAGAAAAATGATGAACCCTATTAGATCCGGAGATCACTCAGACCTTGGAAGTTAAAGCATGAAAATTAGGTAAGTAAGGTGAGTTTATATGATGAAGTTTTATGATGCTCTTCTCCTTGCTTGTTTTGCAGGGTGAACACTAAGGCCAAGGCATGATGACTTGGGGAGATGAAGCGAATACTTGGAGAAAATGGCTAAGTGTTGAGACCTAGTATGTTCCCAACTCAGGTGGCAAAGAAGAAATGCTTTCAAAGCCTAGAATGGAGAAAAAAATGGAAACCCAAGTGTTAATGGTCACCATCAAGTACTTCAAAGTTGAAGAACAACATCAAGGAGGAAAATCATTGTCGAGCAGGGGAAAGAAGTTGTCGCCTTGGATTCAGATCGAGGACGTGCTTGCAATACCCTTTCAAGAAGTCGAAGCAATGATGATTAGACTCATCCAGTTTCCAGTCAGAAAGAAGAATAGTGTGAACGCGTTTACTAGAAGATGGCAGCCATTAATTGCTCATTTATTACCCCTCTTCTTGGTGGCGGGTTTTAGGGTTAGGGTTTATGTGGCTCAATCTGAGCCCTTCATTTTAATTGAATATAAGCGGTCCATTGGACTTGGCCAACTATATAAAGGGCCATCTCCCCTCATTTATAATTTAGTTAGACACTAGATCAGACTAGAGAGTAGAGCAGAGAGACTTTAGTTGTAATAGCTTAGCATAGCATAGTTTGAAGGAAAAGGAAAGTTTTCCCTTGAAAACTTTGTAAGAGATTGTTGTGAAAACTATTATAATAAAAGATCTTTCATTGAATGGTGAATTCATCTTTGTTATAAGCAGCTAGCAAGGTTTCTTCATCCCTTCTACTTCAAGTAGCATAATTTCATTTTCATGCAAGTAGATGTTAGCTGTGGATTTGTGGTGTTAATCAAGGCAACTTCGTTTTAGTCCATACCACTAGCAGCTTGCTGACGGAAAGTTTTCCTTGTGTGGTCAACTGGAAAATTTTAGAAGCTTAACTTCGGTTGTGATTTACGTCTTGGCATGCATCGTCTTGATGGTGTCTTGATGTCGAATTGCAACTTGAAAACCTCTTGCCACTCCCTTGAAGATTGCACCAACTTTGTGTAAGCTATCCAAGGCGAGGCAGAGCAGAGTTTGGTTGAAGTCTGTTGAGATTAATCCCACATCCTGTTTTAGAGTAGAATTTAGAACCTTCTTATCCCTACACTCATTTAAATTCAGTTCATTTCTGGTTAGTGTTAGGAAACTTGTGCTCACCTGCCAAATCATTTGAACCACATGATCTGCTGTCTGCTATCAACTGCTGAACAATTGCATAAGTCCCCTTGAAATACCAGCAAAAACACATCAAGCCAACTGAGGGTATTCTATTGCACTGAAGGAACCTTGGAGTTGAATGCACAAACTCTCTCACAATCTTAGTGTGCTGGATACTTTGATCAAGAGAGAATAGGGTAGCCATTGGCAACTTTATTTTTTGTTGGTGCGGTCACGAAAATTACATCAACAGATACCAAGGTTCAATGGGAGCATGAAATGGAAGAAGAAATGGACTTCCTGTTGAAAAATTAGACTTGGGAATTATGCAAGTTGCCTGCATGTAAAAATTCTTTACCAAATAAATGGGTTTATAGGTTGAAGGAGGAGGATGGAGGTAAGAAAATATTTAAAGCTAGGTTAGTTGTAAGAGGATTTACACAGAAAAAGGGTATTGATTTTGATGATATTTTTTCTCTGGTTGTTAAAATGACTTCTATACACACTGTTTTAAGTACTGTGGCTACTGAAGATTTTCATTTGGAATAGCTAGATATTAAAACAACCTTTCTCCATGGTGATTTGGAAGAGGAAATATTTATGGAAAAACCACAAGGATTTGAGGTCAAAGGTAAGGAGAAACTAGTGTGTAGATTGAAGAAAATTTTATATGGCTTGAAGCAAGCACCTCAACAATGGTATATTAAATTTGATAGCTTTATGGCTGAGCATGGCTACAATCGGTGTAATTCAGACCATTGTGTTTACTTTAAGAGGTTAGATGAAGATAACTACATTATTTGATGTTTATATGTTGATGATATGCTTGTAGCGGGGTCTAACATGGATCACATTAAGGAGTTAAAACAACAATTAGAAAATTCATTTGCTATGAAGGATTTGGGGGCAATAAAGAAAATTCTTGGTATGAAGATTACTAGAGATAGGAAAAACAAAAAAATGTTTTTATCTCAGGCTGATTATGTTGAAAAGGTATTGCAGAGATTTCATACGGAGAATGCAAAAGTTGTCAACACAAATTTTCCCAGTCATGTTAAATTGACTAAGGATATGTGTCCAAAGACACAAGACGAGGAAGAAAAACTGTCCAAGGTACCATATGCTTCAGCTGTAGGTAGTTTAATGTACGCCATGGTATGCACAAGACTAGATATTGCACATGTTGTAGGAGTTGTTAGTAGGTATATGAGTCATCTCGGTGTTGAGCATTGGAATGCGGTAAAATGGATTCTCATGTATTTGAGAGGTACATCCAATAAATGTTTATGTTTTAGGGGATCTAATACTGATTTAAAAGGCTATGTTGACTCATATTTGGTAGGGCATATTGATATTAGGTGAAGTACAACAGGTTATGTATTTACAGTTGGTGGGACAACAGTGAGTTGGATTTCTTGGTTGCAAAAGGTGGTTGCTTTATCCACCACAGAGGCAAAGTATGTTGCTGCAACAAAGGAGAAAAAGGAGATGATATGGCTGCAACTTTTCATGGAAGAGTTGGGAAAAAAATAGGCTAGAAATTACTTGTTTATAGACAGCCAGAGTGTTATACATCTTGCAAAGAATTATGCCTTGTACTCTAAAACCAAACGCATACAGTTGAGATATCATTTAATTCAGTCAGTGTTGGAGGATGGACATGTGAAGTTGGAAAAGATACATATAGATGCCAATCCAGTGGATATGTTTACGAAGGAAGTGACAAGGAAGAAGCTAAGCTCCTCTTCAGCTTCAGTTGTCCTTCAAGATTGAATTCAAGTATAATAGGGTAGCAGGGTCCAAGGTGCTTATTTCTAGTGGGAGTTGTAAGTGCAGCTGTGTCATCTAAGATCAATCTCCAAGTGGGAGATTTTTTGGTATGGAGCCTAATTAGTCTCCAAGTGGAAGATTGTTGGTATGTGGAAAATGATGATACTATACTGTACACTCTTCATGTATCCTTGCCAAGTTCTGGGGGCGGCAACCCTCGAGAAATTTTTTTTCCTACTTTTTCACGTTGTCACCGAAAAAGGAAAAATCACTGGAAAAGAAAAAAAAAACCATCTTTGTAGAACCCTAATCTTGAAGCTTCTAAGCTTGTTATAAGGGGTTGGGATGGGAGTTGCAGTATGATTAAAAAGGAAATTATTCACGAGATTGTAATGAGTTTTCTACTGGATAATAAAATCATTGGATGACTGTAGTTTTGTGGATGTAGCCCGGATTGGGTGAACCACATTAAATTCTTTATGTTAATTTTTTTGTATGTGTTTTATTTCTCTTTTTATTGATCAAATCTGCATTTAATTGTTAGATATCTTCCTTCTAACCTTAACAGTAATCTTATTTTTGTTTTAAGTCAAAATAAAAGGAAAAGGGGTAGAGGCAATTTTTCACGTGCATGCAAAAGGGGGAAAATTATATATTAATTTCCATGTCAAATTTCATTTTGCATGCATTGGAGGGAAAATCTCTAATAAGGAGTTTAAGTTTTGGTAGCTCGAGTCTTTCCATGAGTCTTTATAGGGTTTCATCATTTGGGGTTTTTCTTCTTGTTCACTATCTTCAACATGATCATTACAAGTTTCAGTTCATGGAGGTAACTGGATGTTAAAGTATCTATATTATGGAAGACAAGGAGTTGAGTAGCTACAATTTCTCATCATGCATCTTTGTATGAAGGTTGAATAGAGGATTTGGAGGTATGTCATCCTCACTGCAACTCATGTTTAATATGAATCTTTGGGATTCGAGGGATTTAGAATAAAATAGAAAAGGACCTCCACAAAACCATGAAAAAAAGGTAGAGATTAATATGTTGTCCACATAGTTGAATGTCAAGAGGAGGCTACAAGATTCTGAGATACTGGTGACTATATCATCTTTTTCCAATATTGGATCCATATTTGGAGTATCAAATATGAATGACAATTAGAGATCTCCTTCTATCTTCAAAAGTGTTCTAATCACCCATATACTGTTGAGCCATCATTGGAGCTCTCATATACATAAAGATATCTTGAAAGGGAATGCTATGATAAATGCAAGTGGAAAGCTACAACTTGGGCATGTACTTTCAAAGATCAAATTGAAAGTTTGAAGATTGTTGATTTTATTTTAGACACTTGGTCAATCTATTTTTACTTCTATTTGACATCAATTTGGAGAACTTTAATGCCACCACATGCCAAAAGATGCTTAGATGATGCAAATCTACAGAGGCTGGTTACGGGATGGAAAATTTTGAGGCCTTCATGCAGGAGACAAAACCTAGCATGTTCATTTATTTTATAATGGATCAAACATGGAGTACAGTCAAAGGAAGTTGCACAGTAGTTTGGGATCTATTAAATATGTGCTATCATTCCTATGATTCCTAATTAAGGGATTTATGTGAGAAAGAGTCAAGACCTTGTGATATAAGGTTAATGAAAGTACATTCTTGCTTCATGGTGGGCTTGATGGAAATATGGTTGATTGTGTTTCTCTTCATTGTTGTTACTACAAGCAAGAGCCCTTATTTATTTCTTAGAAGTTGGAAATATTTACTATATGATCTAATAAGCAAAGAGGGGCCCTTCTTTGAAACTGCCCATGTGCCCATAGTTGGCATTGTTAATCTTCTTTGGCCACTTTTGAAGTTGGTAATGAAATGAAGCCTGAGGAGCCACCTTTGGAGTTAGAAGATAATAATTGGAAATGAGATTTTTAGGGCATAAGGGAAGATTGCAGATCAATGGATTATGAAAGTCATAAAAGTAACAAAAAATTGTATCACCTTGGCCATGATGAGGTCAATAATATACCCATAAAGGAAAGCCACCATAAGTCACATGAAGGACAAACCCATTAACTTTAAAAGCACACAATGACAAACAGTAAGAGGGCAGTCTAGATAGAGTAGCTAAGATTAGAGTTACAATCATTAATGATTGTGATAATGTGAATAATAGACAACATTCAACAGAGAGACAGTCACCTCAAAGAGCCTGATCAAAGGTACAAAGGAAGACCAATCTTTCACGGTAAGACAATACTTTAGGAAATAAAGGTGCAATAATCCTTTCACTTGAGCAAAAACCATTTGGACCTAATAAACCCTGCAAAGGAAAGTTTGTGTATTAAGAAGGAAAAATTTGAAAGGTGTAGGGACAAAAAGTGTATGAACAACTACATGTAAGCATGAAAAAGTCATGATAATGATTTGAGTGCTAATGATCTCGACTTAATGTCTATGATAGTACCTGAAGTTGAAAAAAATTGGACTTTGAGATTAGAAAGTGATGGTGACTCAATTAGTTCATCAATGTATAAGCTTGAGATTCTTAGCATTCAACCTATATATGTTTATGGTAATCAATTTTGACAGTGGGAGACATTATTTTGGGATTACTAGACTGTTCTAAAGTATCTAGAGTAGGAAATCTCTATAAATTCCATTACCCTTTCTGCCATAGATGAACTGGTTGATGTTTTTGGTTCTATTTCAAAAGCAACACAAGAGTAGTAGGATAATACTCTTTCCAATTGTAAGGATTGTATGACAGTGAAAGAGGCTGCATAAGGCATGTCTTAGTCAAAGGTTGCTTCCAAGAAGGCTTCAAGGAATGACCAAGAGGGGAAATTTTAAGAGTGACATCAAACAATGAAAAGGAATAAGGAGTTAAATGCTTTGATGCATAGGGTTTAAGAGGAATCACAAGTCATTTATATGAATATAGGACAGTCTTAAGGGGCAGTGGCCTACTAAAAGAACAAGTGGCAATCATGAATGGACTATAAATCCTTTTTTGAAAAAGTACAGTGGGTTTGAAAAGAAGAATGTGCATAGACAGTGGTATGAAAAGGTAGACCTAAAAGGGAAAATATACTTACCATACCTCATAAATGAGGGAAGAAAATTCTAATGAATGTCAAAGATTGACAATGGAGCAGTAGTCTATTTGAGGACAGTGACTAATTACAGAGAAAGGTATGATGATGACAATCCTCTTGCATTATGATAGTCTCACATAGTCAAATTAGGACAATAGGGTCACATGAGCATCACTAAAGATTCAGAAGAACAACAGATAGGTTATGTGCTCTTAACGATTGGAAAAATGCTATTAGTAGTGGATAAAGAGAGTTTAAGGATAGTGGCCAAAAAGTGATGAAGGAAATCCTTTTAATTTCATGACAATAAATAGTCAAAGAAATAAATGACGTTGAATTACAAAAGAAATAAAAGGGATCAATTTCATGAAGGTACCATATAGTTTGCATAGTCATGTTAAGGGTAGTTTTAAATTGGATAGTTAGTATAGAATTTAAAGGCATTTAAATGAAATACATGATTGCCATATCAAACTAAGGGACAATCAAACTCAAGTGAAGCTGAATTAAAAAAGCATAGTAACTCAATTAATGACAATCCTCATCAAGCAGATGCAAACCTTTGAAAGACAAGTTGATCACAAGTTGTGACCTATTCATGCCCAGTTTGGAGGTGCTTAGAGAAAGTTTAGGCTTGTTTTAGAAGCCCTTATGGTCACAACTGGAGTTGACAGGGGTTTGAAGCTTAAAATATGCAAATTAACTCAGTTTGAGGTCCTCAAATTAAGGATTTCTCACCTTGTATGCCCAACTTCCAAATTCATGCAAATTGGTTCAAACCACCATTTAAAGAGGATTTTAAGGCACAAAGGGCAGTCCTACATCAGTCTTGAGGTCCCACATGGGTTGACCATCACTCAAAGAGAGTTTTGCATGCAAAATTAGTTAGTTTGGAGCACTTTCAACTCCTTTTTTTGCATGATTTTCAATCTTGCATGACCAAAGAAACATCTTTCACATGCACAGATCAAGGAGATCGACTTCAACAAGGGACAAGGACTTCAACAAGGAGACTCTTCCACTTCATTGAGGATCACCTTCCAACCTTATTTATCTTGTTTTTCTCTCTATATTCAAAGGCCTAGACTGGATTCAGGAAGTTCTTTTCTTCTTGCTTGTGGCACACAAGCAAGATATGGTATTATAATTTAGTTTAAGATATTTGAAAGCATTTTCTCAATGCTCTTTCTACAAAATTCCTTTATGATTCAATAAAGTACAACAATTCCTTCTAGTTTTATTCTTAGTTCTCATTGTTATTGTATGATTGTAAAGCAATTAATGTGATTTAATCAAGTAAATCCTTTGGTTCTTGTCCATATTTACAATGATTGAACAAGTTATTTCATGATTAGTGTAGGTTATATATTGTGTTTAGATGCTTTTTAGTAGTTTGTAGTTGTGAAACTTTGCTTTCCTTCATACAAATGCTAGGGTCAATTACCTCCATATGAAATATTCATGTACTTCATGTCCTGAATCAAGTTGTGAATAGGTTAACCTCTTTGTTGAATCAAATTTTAAGTTAGTGCAACCGTTTAAACTCTCATCCATTAATGGTGCATCACCTCCTAGAATTAGTTTTCCCTTTCATCAACTATCCTTCTTCCCTTTTCCAACAAAATTTATTAATTTCTAGGAGATATAAAGGGGAACCGACCCATAAATCTGGAGCTTCATTCTCACAATAGGTCATCCACAACCCGAGTTTGATCCCATGTTGCATAGGATTGCTAAGTCTCACACTTAACTAAAGGGTGCAATCTTTCATGACAATAGGAATATTTTTTAATGTTTTTCAAAATGCAATATGGGGACATAATTGATCCTAATTTTTCTTTCCATGAACTCATCTCCTTCAAGAAGAGCATCAATGAGATAGTGATTGGCTTTAATACCAATTTTATCTTCACCATGAGAAAGGTACCACAAGATATTAAGCTTAATGAATCTATGTGTCTTACCTTTGTTGTAGTGCATTTGATTCTAAAATTGGATATTGTTTCAGATATAAAAACCCTTAGAACCTCAAGGAAGCATATGCTACAACCACAAACATTGAGAGTAATATGAAGGAATTTGATAAAAAATTAAAGAGATTTGGTGTGAATTTGTCACAACCAAATAAAGCTGTTATGAGCAAACCCCTCTCAACTGAGGAAAAAATGGAGAAACTAATGGGTGACATGAAGGACTTGTCTTACAAGGAGACACATAATGAGAAGGGGTTTCCACATCAAGGTATGTCCACACATTTAAATGAAGGACAAATGCTACACAATAGACCATATAACATGGACTGATCTAAGAGACCATAAAAACATAATAGAAGACATGTTTAGAAAAATGCAAATTTTCAATAGAAGGATAAGGATGTACCTAATACCTTGACTAAAGAAACCGTCTATTATCAAGATGATAATGTTGAAATATGATGCTGTTGATTGTTGTCATTAATAGCTGTAATTGATGTCAACATAACTTGGTTGATTGATTAAGGTTCAGTTTTGATGCTTTGGTGATCCAATTTGGTGTGCTTTGGATGTTGTGCTGTGATAGTCTATTCTTGGCCGTGCTTATCTTGGTCACATTCATTTTGGAACTTAATGAGATACATTCTTATGGGTCCAAACCGATCTGGAAATTGGTTAACGTGTTTCAGAACATTGTTTGCATTGTAACGTGTATATTCTATTCTTTGGTTTTGGATATCATGGTTAATATGTAGCATGTTGATTTGAGCGAGGATGTTATGTATGGTCCACATTTCATTCCTTTCCACCACGGGAATTTTTTGTGGTGACCCAATTCAAATCATGTTGGATGACTTCAGAGATTATGAAGGCATGAAATGGTATAAGTAAAAGTCGATTGTGTTTGATGAAAACAAGTGTGATGAATGCAAATCTAAAACTCTAGACATTGTGAAGTATGCAAAAGTATATGACCGAAGGCAACAAATAGTGAAATTCTATCCAATGTCATTGTTGGTGACAGTTATTTTAGTGGTGGATTCCTTTTCATCATTCTTCTGGCAATGAGCCCTTTTTTTGGTAGTGAGCCTCTTTTTATCTTTGGCTGTAATAGCCAGGAAGTGATCCCATCGGCAATGAGCCTTACCTATAGTGAGCATTTTGGCAATAAGCCTTACCTATAGTGAGCATTTTGGCAGTGAGCCTTTGCAAACATCACCTTAACTAGTGTCACCTTAACTAGTGTTTTATAATTGAGAATTAGCATTCTCCATGGTTTTTCCCTTCTTGGGTTTCCATGTAAATTCTGGTGTTCATTGTGCATGGTGTTGTTATGTGCTTTCATGTTCATATCTATTATATTATTATCTGATTGATTTAAGTTTGCTCCAGATAAATTAAAGTCAAGAAAAATGTTTTATAATAACTGATTCACCCCCCCTCTCAGTTATCTAGACTATTCAACAATTGGTATCAGAGCTTTGGTTCCTCAAAGAAGAGCTTAACTGCTTGAGGTAGATCCGATGGCACACAAATTGACAATCCCTATGTTTGATGGATCTGACTACAGTTTCTAGAAAGTGCAAATGAGAGGTTACCTAATTTCTCTAGGCTACAAGATTTGGAAAGCTTTTGAGACAAAATATGTTGTTACGAAAAGTGGTCTTACTACTTCGAATAAGATTTTAGCCTATGAAGAGAATAAAAAGGAAAGGTATGCAATCTTTAGTGCTTTGTCAAAGACTGAGTTAACAAAAGTTATTTCATTGGACACTGCTTATGAAGTTTGGGAAAAGTTGAAAGAAATCTATGAAGGAAATGATAGAGTCAAATTATCAAAGAAGTTGATAGTTAAGCGCAAATATGAAAACTTGAGGATGGAAGAAGGTGAGGACATAGCAAGCTACTTTTAGAGAGTTGATAGTGCAGTAAATGAAGTCAAAATCAAGGAGGCACTCTGATAGATGAAGATGTAATGGAGAAGATTCTGATGACCCTATTGAAGAGCTACAATGACAAGATCTCAACTATTGAGGAAGTTTATGATCCAAAGAGATTCACCAGAGAGCAACTATTTGGAACCTTGACTAGGTTTGAGATGAGGAAATTTGGAAAATAAAAGGAGAAATCTGAAATAGCCTTCAAAGCTACAAAGACAAAAGAAGATCCAGATAGTGAAAGTTCAGATGAGTTGGAAGCGAACTTCTCATGGAAACTAAAGAAAGGTACCAACAAGTACAAAGGTATGTTACCTCTTAAATGATTTAGATGTGGAAAGATTGGTCACTTAGCAACTAAGTTTTTGGAAAAAGGACCAAGGAAAAAGTTAAAAAGATCAATAAGAAGGCCTATTATGTTAATGAGAATGCCGACATTTCAGATGATGAATTAGATCATGAAGATTGTTTGTTTTTAGTGGAAAACGATGAACCTAGATTTGATATCTCTAATATTTGTTTGAAATCTAATGATATCACTGAAGTTGCATTATTTGTTAAAAGAAACATAGATGAATGGCTAATTGATAGTGGATGTTCGAATCATATGACCGGTGATAAAAGTAAGTTTGTAAAGCTTGAAAAATATGATGGAGGTTCTATTAGATTTGGAGATGATAAAACAACACAGATTGTTGGAATTGGTTCTATTACCTTTCATGAAAAATATAACACTAACAATGTTTACTATGTGAATGATTTATATCATAATCTTTTAAGTGTTGGATAGATGTACGAAAATGGCTATAATGTGGTGTTTCAGGATGATGGTTGTGAGATCCGGAAGAGATCCAAAATTGTTATTGTAGCTAGAAAAGGAACAAGTGGGAATATGTATCAAATAGAAGGAGCTACAAAGAGATGCTTATTATCTCAGTCCAATGACAGTTGGCTCTAGCACTGGAGGATGTGTCACAACAACTTTGGAAATTTGGTAAGGATAAGCTCAACAAGAGTAGAAAAAGATTTTCCAAGACTGACCAAACCAGACAACACTATTTGCAAAGGATGTCAAGAAGGAAAGCAAACCAGAGAAACATTCTGGAGAAAAGAAGAATCATCTATTGGTTTGTTGGACCTTGTACACACTGACCTATGTGGTCCTACCAAAACAAGAAGATTACAAGGTGAGAGATATTTCATGCTTTTAATAGATGATTATTCAAGATTAATCTGGGTTGGATTTTTAAGAGAAAAATCAGAGGCTTCAGAACAATTCAAGATTTTCAAAGCAAGAGTTGAGAATGAAGTTGACAGGAGAATCAAGTGTTTAAGATCCGACAGAGGAGGATAGTTTACTTCTGATGAATTCAAAAAATTCTATGAAAAATATGGCATCAAAAGATAGATAACTACCTCTAGAACACCACAACAGAATGATGCATTGGAAAGAATAAACCAGACAATTCAAGAAGCAACTAGAACAATGATCAATGAAGCAGGTTTACCACAGGTCTACTGGCGAGAAGCGGTACACACAACAATATACACTCTTAATAGAGTACTGTGCTAGAGGAAATATGGAAATACATATATGAGCTATGACATGAAAGATCTCCCACAGTAAAGTACTTCAAAATTTTTGGAAGCAAATGCTACATTTGGAGAGATGAAGATAATCTTGGAAAGTTTGATAGTAGATCTGATAAAGGCATATTTTTGGGTTACTCTACAAGAAGCAAAGCATACTGGTGTTACAACAAGAGACTCAACAAGATAGTTGAAAGTGCGAATTTGAAAGTAGATGAAGATGTTCAAAGAAATCCTGACAAGCATATTGAATATGAATCAGATGACTTAGATGACAAAGGAGAAAAGGATAAGAAAGAAGAAGAAGAGACAAAGGAGACTTTGACAACTACAACTAAAACCCCAAAGTATGTACATAGAAACCACTTAGAAAACTAGATTATTGGAGATAAGAATAAGGGAATCATCACAAGAAGCAAAGTAGCTCAAGAGCAAGTATTACTGTGTCTACTCTTAGAAACTAAGCTAAAGACTGTGGAAGAAGCATGCAATGATCAAAATTGGGTAAAGGAAATGAAAGAAGAGCTTGATTAGATAGAGAAAAATCAGACTTGGGAACTTGTGCCCAGATTGGTGGACAAAAATGTAATTGGAACAAAGTGGGTATTCCAAAACAATCTGGATGAAAATGGGAAGGTAATGAGAAACACGGAAAGATTGGTTTGCAAATGTTACACTCATATTGAAGGCATTGATTTTGAAGAAACATATGTCCATGTTGCCCGGATGGAAGCGATCCAGATATTTTTAGCTTTTGCAGCTTTTAAGGATTTCAAAGTCTATCAAATGGATGTAAAATATACATTATTGAATGGAGAACTTAAGGAAGAAGTCTACATTGAGCAACCGAAGGGATTTAAGTCCGGAAGTGACACAAATGTTGTTTGTAGGTTGAAGAAAGCTTTATACGGATTGAAGTAGGCACCTAGAGCCTGATATGGAAGATTAGATAAGTATCTGATTGGACAGGGATTTTAGAAGGGATCTAATGAAAGTAATTTATACTACATAATTTACTCAGATCAAATGTTGATTGTTGTAGTTTATGTTAATGACATAATTTTTGGAGGAAATGATGATATGTGCAAAAATTTTGCAGATGAAATGAAGAAGGAATTCAAAATGTCCATGATTGGTGAGTTAAATTTCTTCCTTGGACTACAAGTAAATCAGAACAACAAAGGAATTTTCATCTCTCAATCCAAGTATACCAAAGAGTTATTGAAGAAGTTTGGGTTGGAGAACTCCAAACCGGTTTGTACACCTATTGTTACCAGATGCAAATTGACAAAAGAAGATGATTCACCTAAAGCTAATGCAAGTATGTACATGTCAATAATTGGAGGATTGCTAGATATTTGACTACTACCAGACTAGACATTATGTATGTTGTTTGTTTAGTAGTCATATTTCAACAAGAACCAAATGAATCACATGTTGTTGCAGTAAAAAGGATCTTTAGATATTTGAAGGGTACAAAAGATATGGGGTTATGGTATCCAAAGGATTTGGATTTCACTTTAACATCTTATACTGACGCTAATTGGGCTGGATATGTTGATAACAAGCGGAGCACAAGTGGTGGAGCTTATTTCCTTGGCTCCCGATTGGTTGCTTGGTCAAGTAAGAAACAAGATTTTGTATCTTTTATCTACTGTTGAAGCTGAATATATTACAACATCCTCATGTTGCACTTGTTGAAAATGAAGGTGAAATTGTAGCTTAAAAAATGTAAAACTATTATACTATAGATTTAATTAAGTGTTCTTTGTCACAATTATTTGTGTATGATTAATCTGTTTAGATAAATTTTACCAATTTTAGAAAGAGACAGAAGATTGTAGAAGAATGAGACAAGAAGATAGAAGTGATGAAACATATATGTGGAGAAACCATTTCAAGAGAAAAATCCACCAGAATCAATAGTGCTTGCATTATTTAACCTTAGAACAAGATTACAATAATACTGTATCAATCCTTGATTTATATGTTTCCTTTCCTTCAACAATCCTCTTCACAACCTGCACAACTTAATCTCATACACTTTTTGCAACACAAGCTATCCATGCATTCCATGTGACCAAGCATGAATCGACACATCCCATGCCATGCTTCAAACCCTCACACATGCACAAGCTCAACCTGCTAACCTGCTACCAAGATTACAAACTTTGATGCACTTGCTACAATTAATAGACAATTAATGAGCATTGTAAACTCCAAAGAGTTGTACAAAACAAGAGCACAAAGCTCCTCACAAATATCTACACCTAGTTTAGGAAAGTAGAGTTCCACACTATAACATGAAGTCAAAACCAAAGTATCCTCAATTTAGGCACCCCAAATTGAACATTTAACTGATCGTTGGTCAAGAAAATATCTTACAAGAATCACCTCAAAGTTGGCGCCCAAGAATGGGCCCACTTAATTGAGCCTTGTAAATATCTTCTCATGCAAAAGGTGTTAACTCAAAGATGCCAACTTGGGCACCCAAGGTGGGTCCAATTCAATCTTAGTTAACTAAAACATATCTCTCCACCAATTCATGCAAACATTATGCATGATTGATCACCCCCACTTAACTGAATCTATCCACCTATTATCTATCATGCAACTGAAGTCATTAGTCATGTAACTCAAGTCAGCTGAAGTTGAATAACATTCAACTAAAACTAACTACATGCAACTGAAGATAATTGAACCATAACTGAACTAAACTAAACTGAACTCCACTCATGCAAATGTCAATCCTTAATTTGTAGGATCTTTACATGCATTATTGATGTGTTATCAATCCTCCAAACACTTAACTTAAGCAACGTGGGTTCCACCTTCCATGTGGGCGCCCCATGTGCTCCTATTTTGTAGGAGCTCTTCTTGGATGTCCCCACATGTTCCTATCATTTAGGAATAATTAAAAATGTCAATTTACATGTTCATTTCATTCAAATTTAATCTCTTTCTAATCCTAATGTTGGGGAACACTTTCCAAGGACATGAAATATGTTTAGGATTGCAATTAAATAGCATCCTATTCCTAACAACACTCAGGTACTGTGGATGAAACAAACACTGAAGGACATTGGCATATCATTTGATGAACCGATCTCAATTATGTGTGATAATACTAGTGCAATAAACATTTCCAATAATTTGGTACAACATCCAAAATGAAACATATATCCATTAGATATCACTTATTGAGAGAGAAGGTATTGATCAATGAGGTAAGACTTGAATATGTATCTACAAAAGAGAAGATTGCAGACATTTTCACAAAATCATTGAGAAAAGATACTTTTGAGTATCCCCATAAGAAGTTAGGAGTGTTACCCTTGATGTTGTGCTATGATGGTCTATTTTTGGTTGTGCTTGTCTTGTCACATTCATTTTGCAACATAATGAGATACATTCTTATGGGTCCAGACCAATTTGGAAATTGGTTAATGTGTTCCAGAACATTGTTTGCATTGTAACGTGTATATTCTATTATTTGGTTATGGATATCATGGTTAATATGTCGCATATTGATTTGAGCGAGGAGGTTCTGTATGGTCTACGTTTCATTCCTTTCCATCATAGGAATGTTTTGTGGTGACCTAATTCAAATTGTGTTTGGCTAACTTAGGAGATTATGAAGACATTGTGTTTGGCTGACTTAGGAGATTATGAAGACATTGTGTTTGGCCGACTTAGGAGATTATGAAGGCATGAAATGGTATAAGTAAAAGTTGATTCTATTCAATGAAATCAAGTGTGATGAACACGAATCTAAAAATCTAGACATTGTGAAGTATGTGAAAGTATATGACTGGAGGCAACAAACAGTGAAATTCTATCCAGTGTCATTGCTGGTGACAGTTATTTCAGCAGTGGATTCCCTTTCATCATTCTTCTGGTAGTGAGCCCTTTTTCTTGGCAGTGAGCCTTTCTCTTTTGGTATTGAGCCTCTTTTTATCTTTGGCTGTAATATCCAGGTAGTGAGCCCATCGATAGTGAGCCTTGCCTGCAGTGACCATTTTGGTAGTGAGCCTTTGTAAAAAATCACCATAACCGGTGTCACCTTAACCAGTGTTTTATAATTGAGAATTAACATTCTCTGTGGTTTTTCCCTTCTTGGGTTTCCACGTAAATTCTAGTGTTCATTGTGCATGGTGTTGTTATGTGCTTTCATGTTCATATCTATTATATTATTATCTGATTGATTTAAGTTTGCTCTGGATTAATTAAATTCAAGAAAATTGTTTTATAATAATTGGTTCACCCCCCCTCTTAGTTATCCAGACTGTTCAACAATTAGTATCAGAGCTTTGGTTCCTCTAAAAAGACATTAACCGCTTGAGGTAGATCCGATGGTGCACAAATTGACAATCCCTGTGTTTGATGGGTTTGACTAGAGTTTCTAGAAAGTGTAGATGAGAGGTTACCTGATTTCTCTAAGCTACAAGACTTGGAAAGTTGTTGAGGAAAAATATGTTGTTTCAGCAAGTGGTCTTACTACTTCGGATGGGATTTCAACCTATGAAGAGAATGAAAAGGCAAGGTATGCAATCTTTAGTGCTTTCTCTACGACTGAGTTGACAAAAGTTAATTCATTGTGCAACACTTATGAAGTTTTGGAAAAGTTGAAAGAAATCTATGAAGCAAATGATAAAGTCAAATTATCAAAGAAGTTGACAGCTAATACAGATATGAAAACCCGAGGATGGAAGAAGGTGAGGACATAGCAAGCTACTTTTAGAGAGTTGATAGTGCAGTAAATGAAGTCAAAAATCAAGGAGGCGGTCTGGAAGATGAAGATGTAATGGAGAATATTCTGATGACCCTACTAGAGAGCTACAATGACAAGATCTCAACTATTGAGTAAGTTTATGATCCAAAGAAATTCACTAGAGAGCAACTATTCGGCACCTTGACTGTGTTTGAGATGAGGAAATTTGGAAAATAAAAGGAGAAATCTGAAATAGCCTTTAAAGCCACAAAGATAGAAGAAGATCTAGATAGCGAAAGTTCAGATGAGTTGGAAGTGAAC
The DNA here is from genome assembly GCA_007258455.2 of Sequoia sempervirens. NCBI lineage: Eukaryota > Viridiplantae > Streptophyta > Pinopsida > Cupressales > Cupressaceae > Sequoia > Sequoia sempervirens. The sequence continues at coordinate 8,214,919 of VDFB02168118.1, forward strand.
TTCACAAGGAAACTAAAGAAAGGTACTGGAAAGTACAAAGGTATGTTACCTCTTAAATGTTTTAAATGTGGAAAGATTGGTCACTTAGCAACTAAGTGTCCGAAAAAAGGAACAAGGAAAAAGTTTAAAAAGATCAATACGAAGGCCTATTATGTTAATGAGAATGCTGACATTTCAGATGATGAATTAGATCATGAGGATTGCTTATTTTTAGTGGAAAAGGATGAACCTAGATTTGATATCTCTAATATTTGTCTAAAATCTAATGATATCATTGAAGTTGCATTATTTGTTAAAAGAAACAAAGATGAATGGTTGATTGATAGTGGATGTTTGAATCATATGACCTATGATAAAAGTAAGTTTGTAAATCTTGAAAAATATGATGGAGGTTCTATTAGATTTGGAGATGATAAAACAACACAGATTGTTGGAATTGGTTGTATTAAGTTTGATGGAAAATATAACACTAACAATGTTTACTATGTGAAGGGTTAATATCATAATCTTTTGAGTGTTGGAAAAATGTGTGAAATGGTTATAATGTGGTGTTTCAGGATGATGGTTGTGAGATCTGGAAGAGATCCATAACTGTTATTGTAGTTGGAAAAAGAACAAGTGGGAATATGTATCAAATGGAAGGAGCTACAAAGAGATTCTTATTATCTCAGTCCAATGAAATTTGGCTCTGGAACTGGAGGATGTGTCACATCAACTTCGACAATTTGGTAAGGATAAGTTCAATAAGAGTAGTAAGAGATTTTCCAAGATTGACCAAACCAGACAACACTATCTACAAAGGATGTCAAGAAGGAAAGAAAACCAAAGAAATGTTCTAGAGAAAAGAAGAATCATCTACCGATTTGTTGGACCTTATACACATTGACCTATGTGGTCATACCAAAACAAAAATATTACAAGGTGAGATATATTTCATGCTTTTAATAGATGATTATTCTAGATTAACGTGGGTTGCATTTTTAAGAGAAAAATCAGAGGCTTTAGAAAATTCAAGATTTTCAAGGCAAGAGTTGAGAATGAAGTTGACAGGAGAATCAAGTGTTTAAGATTTGACAGAGGAGGATAGTTTATTTCTGATGAATTCAACAAATTCTGTGAAAAACATGGCATCAAAAGATAGCTAACTTCCCCTAGAACACCACAACAGAATGGTGAGTGGAAAGAATGAACTAGACAGTTCAAGAAGTAGCTAGAACAATGATCAATGAAGTAGGTTTACCACAGGTGTACTGGAGAGAAGTGATACACACAACATTAAACACTCTTAGTAGAGTACTATTCTAGAGGAAATATGGAAAGACATCATATGAGCTATGGCATGGAAGAGCTCCCATAGTAAAGTACTTCAAAATTTTTGGAAGCAAATGCTACATCCAGAGAGATGAGGACAATCTTGGAAAGTTCAACAATAGAGTTGATGAAGGCATATTTTTGGGTTACTCTACAAGAAGCAAAGCATACCGGTGTTACAACAAGAGACTCAACAAGATAGTTGAAAGTGTGAATGTGAAAGTAGATGAAGATGTTGAAAGAAATCTTGACAGGCATATTGAATATGAACTAGATGACTTAGATGACAAAGGAGAAAAGGATAAGAAATAAGAAGAAGAGACAAAGGAGGCTCTGACAACTACAACTAAAACCCCAAAGCATGTATAGAGAAACCACTCAGAAAACTAGATTATTGGAGATAAGAATAAGGGAATTATCTCAAGAAGCAAGCCAACTCAAGAGCAAGTATTACTATGTATTCTCTCAAAAATTGAACCAAATACCAGGGAAGGAGCATGCAATGATTAGAATTGGGTAAAAGCAATGAAAGAAGAGCTTGATTAGATAGAGAAAAATCAGACTTGGGAACTTGTGCCCAGATCGGCGGACAAAAATGTAATTGGAACAAAGTGGGTATTCCGGAACAAGTTGAATGAAAATAGGAAGGTAATGAGAAACAAGGCAAGATTGGTTTGCAAATGTCACACTTAGATCGAAGGCATTGATTTTGAAGAAATAGATGCCCCTGTTGCCTAGATGGAAGCGATCCATATATTCTTAGCTTTTGTAGCTTTTAAGGATTTCAAAGTCTATCAAATGGATGTAAAATCTGCATTCTTGAATGGAGAACTGAAGGAAGAAGTCTACATTGAGCAACCAAAGGGATTTAAGTCTGGAAGTGACTCAAATGCTATTTGTGGGTTGAAGAAAGTTTTATACGGATTGAAGCAGGAACCTAGAGCCTGGTATGGAAAATTAGATAAGTATCTGATTGGACAAGGATTTCATAAGGGATCTACTGATAGTAATTTATACTACAAAATTCACTCAGATCAAATGTAGAAGGAATTCAAAATGTCCATGATTGGTGAGTTAAATTTCTTCCTTGGACTACAAGTAAATCAGAACAACAAAGGAATTTTCATCTCTCAGTCCAAGTATACCAAAGAATTATTGAAGAAGTTTGGATTGGAGAACTCCAAACCGGTTTGTACACTTATTGTTACTGGATGCAAGTTGACAAAAGAAGATGATTCACCTAAAGTTGATGCAAGTATGTATAGGTCAATGATTGGAGGATTGCTATATCTGACTGCTACCAGACCATACATTATGTATGTTGTTTGTTTAGCAGCCAAATCTTAGGAAGAACCAAGGAATCACATGCTGCAGTAAAAGGGATCTTTAGATATTTGAAGGGTACATAAGATATGGGGTTATGGTATCCAAAGGATTCATATTTCACTTTGATAGCTTATATTGACATTGATTGGGCCAGATGTGTTGATAACAGGCAGAGCACAAGTGGTGGAGCTTAATTCCTTGGCTCCCGGTTGGTTTCTTGGTCAAGTAAGAAACAAGATTTTGCATCTTTATCTACTGCTAAAGTTGAATACATTGCAACATCCTCATGTTGCACTCAGGTACTGTGGATGAAACAAACACTGAAGGACATTGTCATATCATTTGATGAACCGATCTCAATTATGTGTGATAATACCAGTGCAATAAACATTTCCAAGAATTCGGTACAACAATCCAAAATGAAACATATATCCATTAGATATCACTTCTTGAGAGAGAAGGTATTGGACAATGAGGTAAGACTTGAATATGTATCTACAAAAGAGTAGATTGCAGATATTTTCACAAAACCATTGAGCAAAGATACTTTTGAGTATCTCTAGCAGAAGTTAGGAGTTCTACCCCCTCCTAGTGTACAATATTTTGCACTTGGGTGTGCATTGGTCCAGGGTATTATATGCTCATCCTTTTTTGGATCAATGCTCGGTGGCTTCCTCATAGGGGGAGTGGAGTAAGTTTTTCAGGGGGAGTTTTTTCCCTTTGTGCTTGATGTCAAAGGGGGAGAAGAAAAGAAGGTCCTTGATGCTGACATTGAGTTGTTTGGTTTGTCGTTGATGAATGTTTCCATCAATGACAAAGGGGGAGATTGTTGGAATATGATGCTGTTGATTGTTGTCATTAATGGTTGTCATTGATGTCAACATAACTTGGTTGATTGATTAAGGTTCAGTTTTGATGCTTTCGTGATCCGGTTTGGCATGCTCCAGATGTTGTGCTATGATGGTCTATCTTTGGTCATGCTTGTCTTGGTCACATTCATTTTGCAACTTAATGAGATACATTCTTATTGGTTTGGACCAATTTGGAAATTGGTTAACATGTTTCAGAACATTGCTTGCATTGTAACTTGTATATTCTATTCTTTGGTTCCAAATATCATGGTTAATATGTAGCATGTTGATTTGAGCGAGGAGGTTCTGTATGGTCCACGTTTCATTCCTTTCCACTGTGGGAACGTTTTGTGGTGACCTAATTCAAATTGTGTTTGGCTGACTTAGGAGATTATGACGACATTGTATTTGGCCAACTTAGGAGATTATGAAGGCATGGAATGGTATAAGTAAAAGTTAATTCTATTCGATGAAAGCAAGTGCGATGAATGCAAATCTAAAAATCCATAAATTGTGAAGTATGCGAAAGTATATGACCGGAGGTAGCAAACAGTGAAATTCTATCTGGTGTCATTGTTGGTGACAGTTATTTCAGTGGTGGATTCCCTTTCATCATTCTTCTGGTAGTGAGCCCTTTTTCTTGGCAGCGAGCCTTTCTCTTTTGGCAGTGAGCCTCTTTTTATCTTTGGCTATAATAGCCTAGCAATGAGCCCACAGGTAATGAGCCTTACCTACAGTGAGCCTTTGTAAAAATCACCTTAATCGGTGTTTTATAATTGAGAATTAGCATTCTCCATGGTTTTTCCCTTCTTGGGTTTCTACGTAAATTCTGGTGTTCATTGTGCATGGTGTTGTTATGTGCTTTCATGTTCATACCTATTATATTATTATTTGATTTTTTAAAGTTTGCTCTAGATTAATTAAAGTCAAGAAAGTTGTTTTATAATAATTGATTCACCCCCCCGCTCAGTTATCCAGACTATTCAAGAAATAACATGTGGTGTGATTCATGTTTTCTCCCATATGAGCCTCTCTATTGTGTTGCAATTTCATTGTGTAGAGATGAAGAGTTCCCAAATGATGAAGGTGATCCAGAATACTATGAGGACAACATTGACCAATTCGATGAATTAATTCATGACTGTACAACTGACACAATGTGTCACAATAGTTTTAGTATGAGTGACCAAATTTTCTAGGTTGGTGGCAAGCCTGGTCCTCAACTATATTAGGTACCTGCTCATGATTTGAGCATGTGAAATCTCTTATGCAACATAGGTATAAGAGGACCAGACCTTCAATTGAGGATATAAAGGCCCTCACTAATGCAACTATGGTGCATGCCAAAAATGGAATTTAGTTGAGAAAAGGACTATTCCAATACAAACACAAAAGGATAATAAGTTAGATGTAGTGACACAAAAGGTTGACATTAGTAAGAAAGAGGTGAATGCTAATGAAAAACATGTTCCAATTAATAAGACTGCTGATAAGAGGAAAATTCCAAAACAACAACAAAATAAAAACTACATTCTTAAGACTCAATGTCCACCTATGTAAGAAAAATACATTATTGTTAGTGGAGATAAGACTACAAGCACAAAGGATATAAGAAAGATAAGGGGAAAGTAGTGAACTAGTGAACCAAGTGCCTACAATTGCTCAAGATGGAAATGAGATAAGAGATAATCAAGTTATTTCTTCCTCTAGTCAAGTAATTTCATGCATACCAAATACAAATGTGATAACCATAACACCTAGTACTCCTCTACCATAGTACACCTTCAAATACTCTTTTAGTAGGACACTAATCTACATAGAGACTCTAGTTGTTTTGAGCATGCTAGAGATGACCCTTAAGGGATTTAAATATCTCTTGGCTTTGCTTGATCATATCTGTTACTTTGGAAACACTAATTGTTGTGATTGAAAAATCAACAAAAGTTAGAGCATTATATCCATACAAATCCATGAAATATGGCATACCTATGGATATATGGTAGGAGGTGTAATAACATTGTTCTCCTAAACATAACCAATTGACACAAGCTATTTTTTACTTAGAAAAATATTTTATTAGGTACCCTTCGATTTGTTAAGGGTGATAACTTGTGCTAGGTGTGATCTTTGTTCCTACCAAACAAAGTTTTTTGATAACTTTAGTCTACCCATATATTAGGGGGTGACAACTCATGCTTGGTTTGAGCTTTGTTCCTACCAAAAGTGACTTAAAAACTTTCTATCTCAATGTTCTTCGGTAACTGATGTAGTTTGAAAAACCCATTGAAGAATAAATCATCAATTTGAGAAGCCTTGTAGTAAGAGGATATAGCATAAAAATGTGCATACTGGGCGAGTCTTTCTACCACCACAAAGATGTAGTCTTTGCCATTTATCTTGGGCAACCTAGTGATAAAGTCCATATATATACTTTCCTACTTTTCTCAAGAATGGATAATGGTTGAAGCAAGCTTGTGAGATAAGACTTGTTCCACCTTGTTCTATTGATAAGATGAACATTCCTTAATGCTCTTGAGAACAACCATTTTCATTCCTTTCTAGGAGAATCTCCCTTTGACCTATTTGTATATCTTAAAATACCCAAATGCCTAGCCAAAAGAGTATCATGTATAGATCTTCAAATATTTTCCTTCATCTTTAATTTTGTGATCAAATATGTCCTCTCTTAATGTAGAATTAGGTCTCTCACAACTTTAAACTTGTCATTTTGTACTCTTCCATCCAACAACTTAGTAGTAAAATCATTCTTGGAATATTAAAATATAATGGCGGTGACATAATAAATAGAAATTCCAGAAATAAAACATAAAGTGGGTCTATGAGATAATGCATTTAGCAACTACATTATGCATACCCTTCACATATTCAATATGAAAACCATATGCCTATAGCTTGCTAACCCACTTCAATATCCATTTTCAAGTATTTTTAATGTGAAAGTACTTAAGATTATTGTGGTTAGTATTAACCAAAAAATTGCCACACCAAGTATTGTCTAAACTTTTCCAAGGCATGCATAATTGCTAGCATCTCCTTTTCATAAATAGAAAAAAAAGTTTATGCCTCTATTAGTTTCCTACTTTCAAAAGAAATGGGTTGCTATTATTGCATCAAAATAGCTCCAATGCCTTCACTAGAAGCATCACATTCCAACACAAATGAAAGTGAGAAGTTTTGAAAATCAAGCACTAAACATAAATATATTACCTTTTTCAATTTGTTAAAAGTTTTCTTGAAAACATTTGCCAACTTAAATTCACCTTAGTTAGATTTGTGAGTGGTACTATGAGTTGATAAAATTCTTTAACAAACCTCCTAAAGTAGCTACATAATGCTAAGAATCCTCTGAATTGTGATACATTCTTGGGGGGTGGACTATTTTGAATGGCTTGGAGGTTT
>VDFB02168118.1:8221926-8360818 GCA_007258455.2 Sequoia sempervirens
AAATGTAGAAGGAATTCAAAATGTCCATGATTGGTGAGTTAAATTTCTTCCTTGGACTACAAGTAAATCAAAACAACAAAGGAATTTTCATCTCTCAGTCCAAGTATACCAAAGAATTATTGAAGAAGTTTGGGTTGGAGAACTCCAAACCGGTTTGTACACTTATTGTTACTGGATGCAAGTTGAAAAAAGAAGATGATTCACCTAAAGCTAATGCAAGTATGTATAGGTCAATGATTGGAGGATTGCTATATCTGACTGCTACCAGACCATACATTATGTATGTTGTTTGTTTAGCAGCCAGATCTCAGGAATAACCAAAGGAATCACATGTTGCAGTAAAAAGGATCTTTAGATATTTGAAGGGTACATAAGATATGGGGTTATGGTATCCAAAGGATTCATATTTCACTTTGACAGCTTATATTGACGCTGATTGGGCCATATGTGTTGATAACAGGCAGAGCACAAGTGGTGGAGCTTAATTCCTTGGCTCCCAATTGGTTTCTTGGTCAAGTAAGAAACAAGATTTTGCATCTTTATCTACTGCTGAAGTTGAATACATTGCAACATCCTCATGTTGCACTCAGATACTGTGGATGAAACAAACACTGAAGGACATTGTCATATCATTTGATGAATCGATCTCAATTATGTGTGATAATACCAGTGCAATAAACATTTCCAAGAATCCGGTACAACACTCTAGAATGAAACATATATCCATTAGATATCACTTCTTGAGAGAGAAGGTATTGGAAAATGAGGTAAGACTTGAATATGTATCTACAAAAGAGCAGATTGCAGGTATTTTCACAAAACCATTGAGCAAAGATACTTTTGAGTATCTCTGGTAGAAGTTAGGAGTTCTATCCCCTCCTAGTGTACAATAATTCACACTTGGGTGTGCATTGGTCCAGGGTATTATATGCCCATCCTTTTTTGGATCAATGCTCGGTGGCTTCCTCATAGGGGGAGTGGAGTAAGTTTTTCAGGGGGAGTTTTTTCCCTTTGTCCTTGATGTCAAAGGGGGAGAAGAAAAGAAGGTCCTTGATGCTGACATTGAGTTGTTTGGTTTGTCATTGATGAATGTTGCCATCAATGACAAAGGGGGAGATTGTTGGAATATGATGCTATTGATTGTTGTCATTGATGTCAACATAACTTGGTTGATTGATTAAGGTTCAGTTTTGATGCTTTCGTGATCCGGTCTGGAATGCTCCAGATGTTGTGCTATGATGGTCTATCTTTGGTCATGCTTGTGTTGGTCACATTAATTTTGTGACTTAATGAGATACATTCTTATGGGTTTGGACTGATTTGGAAATTGGTTAACATGTTTCAGAACATTGCTTGCATTGTAACGTGTATATTCTATTCTTTGGTTCCAAGTATCATGGTTAATATGTAGCATGTTGATTTGAGCGAGGAGGTTCTGTATGGCCCATGTTTCATTCCTTTCCATTGTGGGAATGTTTTGTGGTGGCCTAATTCAAATTGTGTTTGGCTGACTTAGGAGATTATGACGACATTGTATTTGGCCAACATAGGAGATTATGAAGGCATGGCATGGTATAAGTAAAAGTTGATTCTGTTCGATGAAAGCAAGTGTGATGAATGCAAATCTAAAAATCCATAAATTGTGAAGTATGCGAAAGTATATGACCGAAGGTAGCAAACAGTGAAATTCTATCTGGTGTGATTGTTGGTGACAATTATTTCAGCGGTTGATTCCCTTTCATCATTCTTTTGGTAGTGAGCCTCTTTTTATCTTTGGCTATAATAGCCTAGCAGTGAGCCCACAGGCAATGAGCCTTACCTGCAGTGAGCCTTTGTAAAAATCACCTTAACTAGTGTTTTTATAATTGAGAATTAGCATTTTCCATGGTTTCTCCCTGCTTGGGTTTCTACGTGAATTCTGGTGTTCATTGTGCATGGTGTTGTTATGTGCTTTCATGTTCATACCTATTATATTATTATCTATTTTTTTAAAGTTTTCTCCAAATTAATTAAAGTCAAGAAAGTTGTTTTATAATAATTGATTCACCCCCCCGCTCAATTATCTAGACTGTTCAACAAATAACATGTGGTGTGATTCATGTTTTCTCCCATATGAGCCTCTCTATTGTGTTGCAATTTCATTGTGTAGAGATGAAGAGTTCCCAAATGATGAAGGTGATCCAAAATACTATGAGGACAACATTGACCAATTTGATGAATTAATTCATGATTGTACAACTGACACAATGTGTCACAATAGTTTTAGTATGAGTGACCAAATTTTCTAGGTTGGTGGCAAGCCTGGTCCTCCGCTATATTAGGTACCTGCTCATGATTTGAGCATGTGAAATCTCTTATGCAACATAGGTATAAGAGGACCAAACCTTCAATTGAGGATATAAAGGCCCTCACTAATGTAACTATGGTGCATGCCAAAAATGGAATTTAGTTGAGAAAAAGGACTATTCCAATACAAACACAAAAGGATAATAAGTTAGATGTAGTGACACAAAAGGTTGACATTAGTAAGAAAGAGGTGAATGCTAATGAAAAACATGTTCCAATTAATAAGACTGCTGATAAGAGGAAAATTCCAAAACAACAACAAAATAAAACTACATTCTTAAGACTCAATGTCCACCTATGTAAGAAAAGTACATTATTGTTAGTGGAGATAAGACTACAAGCACAAAGGATATAAGAAAGATAAGGGGAAAGTAGTGAACCAGTGAACCAAGTGCCTACAATTGCTCAAGATGGAAATGAGATAAGAGATAATCAAGTTATTTCTTCCTCTAGTCAAGTAATTTCATGCATACCAAATACAAATGTGATAACCATAACACCTAGTACTCCTCTACCATAGTACACCTTCAAATACTCTTTTAGTAGGACACTAATCTACATAGAGACTCTAGTTGTTTTGAGCATGCTAGAGATGACCCTTAAGGGATTTAAATATCTCTTGGCTTTGCTTGATCATATCTATTACTTTGGAAACACTAATTTTTGTGATTGAAAAATCAACAAAAGTTAGAGCATTATATCCATACAAATCCATGAAATATGGCATACCTATGGATATATGGTAGGAGGTGTAATAACATTGTTCTCCTAAACATAACCACTTGACACAAGCTATTTTTTACTTAGAAAAATATTTTATTAGGTACCCTTCAATTTGTTAGGGGTGATAACTTGTGCTAGGTGTGATCTTTGTTCCTACCAAACAAATTTTTTTGTTAACTTTAGTCTACCCATATATTAGGGGGTGACAACTCATGCTTGGTTTGAGCTTTGTTCCTACCAAAAGCGACTCAAAAACTTTCTATCTCAATGTTCTTAGGTAACTGATGTAGTTTGAAAAACCCATTGAAGAATAAATCATCAATTTGAGAAGCCTTGTAGTAAGAGGATATAGCATAAAAATGTGCATACTGGGCGAGTCTTTCTACCACCACAAAGATGTAGTCTTTGCCATTTATCTTGGGCAACCTAGTGATGAAGTCCATATATATACTTTCCTACTTTTCTTAAGAATGGATAATGGTTGAAGCAAGCTTGTGAGATAGACTTGTTCCACCTTGTTCTATTGATAAGATGAACATTCCTTAATGTGCTTGAGAACAACCATTTTCATTCCTTTCTAGGAGAATCTCCCTTTGACCTATTTGTATATCTTAAAATACCCAAATGCCTAGCCAAAAGAGTATCATGTATAGATCTTAAAATATTTTCCTTCATCTTTAATTTTGTGATCAAATATGTCCTCTCTTTATGTAGAATTAGGTCTCTCACAACTTTAAACTTGTCATTTTGTACTCTTCCATCCAACAACTTAGTAGTAAAATCATTCTTGGAATATTAAAATATAATGGCGGTGACATAATCAATAGAAATTCCAGAAATAAAACATAAAGTGGGTCTATGAGATAATGCATTTAGCTACTACATTATGCATAGCCTTCACATATTCAATATGAAAACCATATGCCTATAGCTTGCTAACCCACTTCAATATCTATTTTCAAGTATTTTTAATGAGAAAGTACTTAAGATTATTGTGGTTAGTATTAACCAAAAAATTGCCACACACCAAGTATTGTCTAAACTTTGCCAAGGCATGCATAATTGCTAGCATCTCCTTTTCATAAATAGAAAAAATAGTTTATGCCTCTATTAGTTTCCTACTTTCAAAAGAAATGGGTTGCTATTATTGAATCAAAATAGCTCCAATGCCTTCACTAGAAGCATCACATTCCAAAACAAATGAAAGTGAGAAGTTTTGAAAATCAAGCACTAAACATAAATATATGACCTTTTTCAATTTGTTAAAAGTTTTCTTGAAAACATTTGCCAACTTAAATTCACCTTAGTTAGATTTGTGAGTGGTACTATGAGTTGATAAAATTCTTTAACAAACCTCCTAAAGTAGCTACATAATCCTAAGAATCCTCTGAATTGTGATACATTCTTGGGGGGTGGACTATTTTGAAAGGCTTCGATGTTTTGTTGGTCCATTTGGACTCGTCATTCATAAATGAAATGTCCCAAATACCAAATATCCCCAAGCCCAAACTCACACTTTGATTTTTTGGATAAGAATGATCCAATATGCTCAAGACTTCATCCAAATGCTTCAAGTGTTCCTCCTAAGTTTTACTATATATATATAAAGTTTTACTGTATATCAAAATACCATCAAAGAAAACTAGGTCAAAATTTATTTAATGCTTCCTAGATACCTTGTTCATGCATTATTTAAAGGTTGTTGGGGCATTTAGTCAAGCCAAGGACATGAATAAAAACTCAAAATATTCATAATGACACCTAAAAGAAATATTTTGAACATCTTCATCCCTCATTTGTATTTGATGATATATTTAGCACAAATCAATATTCAAGAAGTATACAATTCCATGTAGCTCATCTATCAATTCACCAATCCTAGGGGTAGGATATCTATTCTTGATTATTTTCTTATGGCTCAACAATCAACACACATCCTCATGTTATCATCTTTTTTCTTCACTAGTACTACTAGAAATGAAAATAGAACTCAACATGACGTGGCCCATATCCACCTTCTTTATTTCCTTTTCTATCTCATCCTTGTGGATCTTGGGATGATGATAGGGAGTGGTTGTCACCAACTTTGCACCCATTTCAAGCTCAATAATGTTGGAACCCTTAGGCAGATGAATATCTTAGGGGAATGTCCTAAGAAAATTTGCTATACTTGTCCAAAAATAGATCATACATTAATATGATAAGCACCATTCATGCTTTTAGATGACCCTTTAGGTGTGATAAAGTATTTGGCTACCCAAACAATTTGTCCTCTTTCAATTTCTCTTTTAATCCTTTTGGTAGTAGTCACTCAAGATGCTCTATTCCTCATTCTCTTGAGGACTACAACCTTTCCTTTGTTCTTGAGGGTGTTCTATGCTTTTTCTTATTATATGTAACATATGATCATAAATGAAATCTCTATATGAAGGTATAATTTAGGCTCTAGTCACATCAAGGTTTGTTCATAAAAAAAATCAAGTGTTGGTGAGAAAAAATTAAGGCATTTTTTAAAGCAATTGATGTTATTGATCTTTAATTTTTATTTAGGAGTTTTTTTGTATAAATGAGTAATTCCTTATGAAAACTATAGAAATTTTATGCAAATAGATGGTCCCTTTTTATAAATTAGTCATAAAAAAAGATGCAAGCACCACAATAATATAATCTACTCATTCAATCGTTATACAATAAAGAAATTAGAAGATAGTACATAGCTTTTTTTGTATTAATTATTCTAGTTTTTAAGGATTTTGTGTGTTCAAAATGATTATTAAACATATTTTCATTTTCTTGAAAAATGCTTGACAAAAGCCATTCATGAAGTCTTATGGTTTTTAGAGAAAACCTTGTATAATTTTATTTTCGTAAAAAATAAATTATGTGATTTTGTGTTTGATTTCATAGTAGTGGGCATCTCTTATTTGATTAAATTTGAAAAATATTTTTATTCTTTATCAAATTCTAGCAAGTGCTTCACCATTTGTTATTCCAACAAAGATCTTTTTAGAGTGAACACACATGCCCTCCCTTCCAACTACCTTATTCTCATGGATGACTAGAGAAAATTACTTCACATTGTTTCACAAGTTATACATATCATTTCTACCTTTTGTTTTACATATTTCTATTATTTAATTGATCATATGGTTGCACACCTTCCTTTGCAACTTTCCAGTCTATACCAAAAATGAGAAGGCTATCTTGGAGATAAGTTGGATGGTCAAAAGCTCTTCATTAAGATGAAGTTATTGATTTCCTCAATGAAAATGTGCCTCATTGTTTATAGAAATCTTTCTTTCTTTATTATCTTTACAAGAATGATTTTTTAAAATCTTTTAAAAAGGATTTTGTGAGGGTGAAACACAAGTTTGGTGGCATAAGAACAATAATCAATAGAGATGTTTTCAATTTGTTTATTAAGCCTAACTTTGATCAAGCTTTCATAATGAATTTGATTACCATGCTTGAACAAACCTCATTGGTGATACTGACCTTCCTCATCTAAGAGGATCACACAAAGGATGAGTTAATTGCACCACCCTCCTTTGCAACCCAATGTCAAATAGTGATACACTTTTCTTTATTTTCTTGGTATTTGTGGCCAAACTAGCAATTGCTCATTTATGAAAATATTCAACAACAATTTGACCAATGTTATATTAATTTCATTCTCAACTTTAATATTATTTGATGTACTAATTTTATTCTCAACTTTCATATTCTTTAAAAATATTGAATGAAATTATTTTAATTTCTATTGTCAATCTATGATCTCATTAACCATTTCTTGGTACTATGCCAATTATGATAGAAACATAGTTGACCATGTAAAGAGGTTTTGTCCACAAGGTGTTCCATCTCTCCACACTCTGCTTAAACATAATACCCTTTAATAGTAAAATAGTCAATAGCAAATTTATACTTCATTCCTACCAAAAAATGGCAATTCATGAAGTCTATTTCTTTCCTAAATATTCAATAAACTAGCATTCACTAAAGAAGCTCAAATTATTTAATAGCATAAAAGTGGATTCATTCTCAAGAGCTTGGAATGTATGTACACTTGCATGTACAACAATTATTTGAGTCATTTAAAGTATTTTAGATAATTTTAATTTTAATTATTTTTCTACTACATTATGATAAAGATTGTACTTGTTCCTACAAGGATTTATAGTACATTAATGAGAATATCAGATAGATTGACGTTCAAACTTAGAACCTACTTATGGCTAATAAGGTTTCTCACCATTAAGCTACTAACCTTTTAATGATGGAAACTTTCAAATTTTATTAACAAGTGCACTTCAATTCCAACACACCTAAGATACATTCATGTTGAGATTAACTATCTCACCAAATTCAAATTTTCAAATATAATATAATTTAGCTGTAATAAGTTTTAGAACTGATAATGTTTCACCTACAATTTTTAGTTCTAATTATTTTTCTATTGCTTTGCCATAAAAAATATTTCACTAATTTCTATCTATAAACAATATATTTAATAAAGCACATATTTTGTAACATTTTCCATGTAATTAAAAATTTGACTGTAGAAAATTATCTCTCTAACAAAATTTTATTGTAATAAAAAAATATCAGCATGCCTATTGAAACTATAAATCCAATAGTGACTGTCCTCAAAGTAAAAGTAGAATGCAAGTCCCTTCCGTAGGACCACATCCTATCAAGGTTTAGCCTTGAACAGTATGGATTACAATTTTTTAAGTGTATTTAAATCAAGCATTTATTAATACCCTAGGAGAAAAGAGTAATTAATGGAAGTTTAGATTAAAAAAAATTGTGCTGTCAGTGTCTTTGTTTCACATTTCCAATGTTTAAATATGGTGATCTCATACATATTTCTATCATTTAAGGCATGGAATTTTGTTTACAGTATAAATTAAATTGTTTTGTTTATAAATACTCGTACCCAACGAAATGTAATCATGTATATTAACTTGAATATAGATATCCTTCAGCTCCTCTGCCATTTGGTGTGGTCGATAAACTACAGTTCTGTCTGTGAAAACTCATTTTGATGTCTTATTTAGGGCATTATTT
This sequence comes from Sequoia sempervirens, assembly GCA_007258455.2. Classification (NCBI taxonomy): domain Eukaryota; kingdom Viridiplantae; phylum Streptophyta; class Pinopsida; order Cupressales; family Cupressaceae; genus Sequoia; species Sequoia sempervirens. The sequence continues at coordinate 8,230,066 of VDFB02168118.1, forward strand.
TAGTGATATTATATTTTAGTTTCTAATTTCTTATAGTGGCAAGTAGCTAGGTTTGGTATCGTACATAAGTTTCACCTTTAAAGTTAATATCTTAATGTCTGTAAATGCTTAAATTCAATCTATATCTGGAAAGTCTGATGCCTATATACTATTACATGAAAATAAATTAGGTCTATGCTCCTTGGGACCCTACCGATTTTATTTTTCCCCTCAGAAAAGACACCACACCGCAATACTTTCATAGGTGAAGAAATTGTTTATGCAAGTTCTTCCTTATCAGCTCAGTAAAAGCACTACGCCTCACTGTTTTCATAGCTGAATAAATCGTCTATATCTTGATGGAAATCCATCGGGATTGAATTGTCAAAGGTCAAAGATTATATCAATACAGTAAATTGGTTCTTCTAATGAAGAAAAGTGAACTACCTTACAAGGAAAGGCATAAATATTCTCTTATTGCTTATGAACTTTTCCACACCTGAATTTATTGATTGTCTGTTGAATTTTTGAAGAGGGATTATAAGCCTCTGAATTGTTCCAGAGCAATCAGATAAGGTAATAAATCCATGTCTCAGTTATGGCAGATTAATATTCTTTTTAAGTCGAACTAAAATAATGCTTAGAATTGTGAAATTTGCATTATTTTCTAGCAAAGTATATCTTAAGACATATTTTCCAAATGAATGGAGCATAATGCCAATGGACAAGTCATTACAATGGCTTTCAAAGACTTGTCAAGGTGCCCCGTGCCCTATAGAACCGATAAAACTAAGGCCCGTGTGACACAAAAGAAAGGCCTCTACTCTATTTAAAGAAATATGCTTTCCAAAACTATATATACCTTGAAAAGTAAAAAGAGAAATTGAAGAGATCTAAAAACCAACAAACATATAGAATTCTTGCACGACGGCTGCTGATATTAGCCATCCCAAATACTGCAAAATAAAACAACTCGTCGGGTAGCTCCTTAACGCATGGCATCTGCAGGGAATCCAGTCTATGCTTAGAAGATCAAGGAGTTGATAACCTGCTCTGCTCTTTGCTCAGTGGATCCATAAAACGAGCTGTCAGGGCACATAAACGAGTTTGTCAAAAATAAGCATTTAATGAGAGAAAATGTTAAGAAAATGACTTGTAATCCACATAACAGAAGCTACCTTTTTGTGGCAATGTCTCAAATGCAGATAAGGTGTTAGAGTATTTCATTCGAAGTACTGGGGCACCACTTTGTTTGATTGCACATGCCATTTTATCTTCAAGGGGAGAACGTGCTTTCAACATTGAGAACACATGATTATTTAACCTTCTTGCCTTTTTAGCATTTTCCATAAATGTCTCCAAATCCTTGCACAGAAATGACGGATACAAAGGAGAAGATAAGTTGGCAGGAACATGGAAAATGAGTATACATCATCGAATATCACAACCCAATTAACAAGATAGAAAAAAGGTTAACCTTAAGAATGAAGATGCTTATTAGTAAAATGCCACTTATTTTATTAAAAACGTAGATTCGCTTTCAAGAAAAACACAGAAAAAGCTATAAGCCATTGTCTTCTTTCTTTGCCTTGCACTTTGTATTCTTTAATTAATGGTCAACCCTCTATACTTTTGTGTACACCAAATAAGATGAAAACAAATAGAGTACGCCTTAAGAAATAAATTAGTTTTAGGGGCAGCACCAATTCTACAGGGTTAATTTAATCATTTGGGTCATTTGCTTATTAAACACGCTTTTTGATTGGGGTAATTTCGTAATGAAAAATTTAGCAACTATGCATAAGGAAGATAAATGAAGTCGAAGCATAACTTGAGAAACATAAAATTCAAAACCAATTGCATACATATAAATATACAGTGATTCTCATATGTCTAGTAATTTGTGTCTTTTCTGTTGTTTTGCCCACGGAGCAAGGGTCTTTCGACAATTCAAGACTTACCTTGTTTGTTACGACCCTAAGATACAAGGGCGTTTGCAAACAATTAGGATGAATTTATAAAAGCTTACGGTGACATTATGACTTGCCAATGTGACATCACAAGCACATGCAACCTAAAAATGAAATACCTTGTACAATTAAAATCACCAAATAAAGTTAACAAGTAAACCTTATTCCAGGTTGATGTAGCTGTTGAATCTTTTTGACTGTATACAGCATGTTAATTATTTAATTAAAATTTTTATTTCCTGTGAAGTTGTCCTGCTGATTGGGCCAACTTGGCAGTAGAGTGCATTAATTGCATTTTTGTTTTTATAAATAACTAATAACTATTAAGTAATACTAACCTCATTCTACACACAATTAACCAATCTCCTCTCTCGTAAGAATAACCAGGAAGTGAGAAATCCAAACAAAAGAGAAAAATCTTCCCGGGAAGTAACTGCTACCATCTGCAAGGCAAACATCAGCAAGACACTAATCTTTTATTTGGTTCTTTTTGAACACTGCTGATTGCTGATGTATGAAAATCAGGTAGTGACATCTTCTAGAGGAAATGTGCCCCAGTATTTGATGCAATCTATGCAGGAAGACTCATGATCAGTGGATTAAACGAGGTTTTTGAAAGATGCAGGCTTTGAAGACTAGAAATAGCAAGCCGAGATGTGATTGAAGGATATGTTACCCCTTATTTTATGCTACGAAGACAACAGCCAATTGTATCTCCTCTATGTATTGTATCCTAATTGTAAAGTCCTGGATTTTTCACCTTAATCTAGTGAGGGACTTTGGAAGGTAGGACACTGAGCGATCATCATATCCAGTATAGGCAATTAATCACATACTATACAATGAATAAAAGATAAACTCACTATAATTTGTATTTCATGTCTTCCAAAATTTCAAGTTTGATGGAAAGAAAAATGTCCAATGACAGTGAAAGTCCTTGCAGAAGACAGGAACATCACACAAAATTTGAAGTAGGAGCAACTGTTCTGTCTATAAAAACTCAGCAGGTCTGGGAAATGTTCAACAGAATTTCAGTGCTTTGTGAGATTACTAAAAGAACACCATAATAAAACTAAGAAAATGAAGCTAAGGATTCAAGAATAAGAAATAATTTAATAAACGTAACAAAAGAGCATCACAAAAATCTTCAATTATAAAGGATCCCAACATGTTAAAAATTCCTATGCATGGCTGTCCAAGAGAATGGGTAGTCATCTTCCACATCTTCTCTAGCAAATAGTAGCCTTCTCCCTGTTGACCCCTCAAGTTTATTGCATACAACGTTCTTTGTACAAACATTTTAGTCATTTTTTCTTTATTCAAGGGGTAAACGCTTTTGACCGGAGCTATGAACCGGATACAACCATTCAACAATACCACCCCAACGGGCTTTGAACCTTGGTGGCAGGAACAACAATGCCACCTATAAACCATCACACCATGCCAATACCGGCACAAACATTTTAGTCATTGAGTTCTCCTTTTGTTCTAGTTTTTCCATCTACTCCATTTTGACTTTAGAAAGTGATTAAATCTGTGTTCCCTTGGGATGCATTCCTGCCATTTTTTGACACATCCCCATACCGGGGACATTCCGAGGACTCAGGGACACCTCGGAAACGGCTCCTGCTGTCCTTGTTAAAAGAAATTGGCTCTAATCTCTCAGAAACATGGGGACTTCTTGGGAACAGCCATTCCCAAGACAGTTGGCGACATCATTGACGTCCCCTTGCTGTCCTGGGGACAGCCAGTCCCCACACCACTCTCAGCACTAGATGAGAGATTTTGGTTTGCAAAACAGTAGATTTTCAAGCTCCTTTATGGTTTATGACATTCACATGTTAGGATTGACTTTTCAAGATTTGAAAGCAGTTTTTAGCCATTTCAGTTGGTAAAATAGCATGGTTATCAAGATAAAACCAGGCAAAACAATACCTGTGATTTCAAGCTTCATTCATACCTCTCAAGATGGTGTTTCAACCCCAAGATAGTGATTTTCTATCACTGAAAGCAACAGTTTTTAGTTGTTTTTGCAGTCACATAATTGCAAGTTTGCAACATATAATGGCAAAGGTCTCAGTCTTATTGAGGCAGCCTTATTTTCAATCTCAATACAAAGTCAGGAACTTCTTGTCGCTTGTGTCAACCATTGCAATTCTGAGACAAGGGAGATAGGCTCATTGATTGCACAAGTTTTTTGAAAATTCAAGGGTGGTAGCATATTTTCTATGTTTTTTTAATTTTGTAGTTTGAACTTGCAATCTTCGGGTATTTTATTGTAAATGTTATGTATTAAGGATCTGTAATGTATATGATGAATGCCTTATCCATGTTATTATATGAGCATTTGAAATTTCCCTTTTTTTTATAGCTGACCCCTTTACGGTCCCCTAAAATGGCCTCCAAAAAATCCGTCCTCAAAACACATTCCCCCATCCCCTACCATCCTAATACCAGAAACTCAGTAAAACATAGGATTACATTGATTTCTCTCACTGCTAGATAAGTTATGCCATTTCCAGCATGTAAGCATCCGGTTTGTGCAAAAGCTAAAACTCCAAACTTCTACACCAAGAGCTTTAACAGCAAATGTTTCATTTATGGTTTATTTTGGTCAAAAAGGTTCTGCCTTGTAATTTACAGAGACTCTAAAATCATTAAGCGATGTAGGCTATAGAGTAATTGTATGATATCATTGCCTATTTGCATATGTGTAACATCTATAAAATAATGAGAATTAAATCTAGAACCCTCAAAAATTCAAAATGCTCACACTTAACTCCCACTCCTCCCTATAGCCCTTAGATCCCAGCCTATAAGGCTCGACATCCTTGAGGAGCTGTGTGCCAAACATGCTGGCTTCTTTTCCCATGGCCCTAGACCTTGTTACCATATGAAAATCTATACCATCTCAAACTAACACTTTCTCACCAACTGCTCACCTTCTAATAGGAAACTCAAACTTTTCTAGACACCAATCTAGATATGGCAACCTGGTTTAGTGGGTTCCTGGATCCCATATCATTTTCAGAATAATATGCATTTGCACACTCCACAAGCCCCCTGAAATCTCCCCCAGCCCCAATACAACCCAAAACATGATGTTAATGCAACTGTCATGATCAAAGATCTAAGATTGTGGCTTCCATTGCTGGTCTTGCAAAAGAAGTAAAGAACAATCAGCTGAAGTCCCTATATTGACAAACTGCATTATATTGTCCCTTGTCCTGCTTGCCCTAGAATTCGCTTGTAGATTAGGTTTAGGGTTTCTTTTTTTCAAATAAATGTTCTCTTTAATGAAATGATCTTGGATTGAAAACTGCATTCACCATATGAACAACATTTCCCATATACATATGTTTGTTAGCATTAATATCTAGATATCCAAACATAACATAATCACAAAGCAATAATAAAGACATATGAGGAGTGGCATGGGTAGATTCGCCTGAAGCTATCCATTTAAGCCCAAGAGCACAAGCGACCAACCAAGACAACCCACCCCTTGGCCCCAAGTGGCAGAAACATCCAAACCAAGACAATTCCACCCTCAAAATGGCATGCTTAGTGGATACACTTGTACCTGCTTTCTCTACCCATGTCATCACTTCGAAAGACACTTGACCTATTGGGGGAAGCCAACGGAGCTTATGAGTGGTTCCAGGCCTACCACGCCTCCATCGCCTCGGTGGATCTTGAGTGGGACCCCCACCCCTCCATGGCCCACCCATGCCTTCGGACTGGGTAGAACCTTAAGTGGAATTTCCACCCCTCCATGGCCCATCCTTGCCTTGGGTTCCGTGGGTGGACTTAAGTGGGGTTTTTAGGCACCATCTTTCTCAGGCCCTTCCTCCCTAGTAGGCTTGCAAACACTTGGAAGGCAATCTTTTAAACAATCAAACAAATTTTCATTTACCATTGATTCTTTAAGTAAATATCAAATCTACTCTTAGAACTATTATAATCATGAACATACTATAATATCAGATCATCTGGTTTTTATATTCAATTCTGAATGGAGAACAATCCTTTATCTGCATATTAGCATTACTATCTACATTACTTTCTACTGAAATGTGATTAGCATCATGAACATATATTTGTTAGAAAAACAAGGCATTGCTAAGTTTAGAAATCAGAATAAATTCAGAAATTAGAATTATACTTCCAGGAATGCAGCAATCTTAACTATCAGATTATATTGTAAAGCAGCCTACATACTCAAGTTAGACTTCGACTAGAGACATTCAAGGATTAGATATAGCATATATAAGAGTCAGTTCGGGCCACAAAGATAGTCCAATGTACACATGAAAGAGATCTCAGGGTACAGTTTTCTAATGCATAGTATTTACAGTCAACTATCGTTGAAGGAATATCTACTTCTGATATTTGGAAATGCTAAGTATTAATCGCTAAGTGATTGTCATCACCTGGTTAGGCGTGTTGGGTCTCCTCTCTGTAATTTCTTTTATTTCAGTCCTCCTTTTATATTTCTGCTAACCATCTCTATCTTCTCTATTGTCTCTGCCCTTAGCCATGCCCTTCCATGGATGGATCCTGTCTCTATATCTAGATGTGTGGAGGGTGATGTCTATTTTATCTTGGTCACATTCTTTCACTAGAATCCATCGCCGCTTAAGCTAAACCATGCTTTAACATTATTGATTAATTAATTAAGGGGATGTATCATTCGTTATTCTAGCGTTTATACAGTGGAGACGACTGTAGTTGCGGTTCATATTGATATGGACTTAGAGTAATCTTCAATCGAACATTATTACTATTTGGGAGATTACAATGAAATTTGTTGGTCGATATCTATGTTGGCGTGGCCATATCGACTTGCCAGAATTTGCATATGTATTTCATTCTAACGGTTTTATATTGCATTGAAGATATACTCTAATCCAGCGCCATTGAATATAGACAAATGGTCTTCAGGCGCAGCGGTTTCGGCTGGTATACTTAAATCATTTCCTAAGTTTGTCATTTACCAGTGATTCCAAACAATCGGTTCAGTGCTATAATTCTTGCTGCCAGCCATAATTTTAAATTCTCCTGAAGTCGATTTCATTGGTCACAGCCCGATAATGTGATTAAATAGCCACTTTAGTATCTATCTGGTGTTCTTCATGCTTAATTCATTGTTGATGATATACTTGTGCATGGATTTAGATATCTAGTATCGGGAGTCAATAGTGATGTTTATTTTGAAGACTCTATGCTAGATTATAGTGTTCTTATACAATAATAAGTTTATATGTGATATATTCCTATGTAAATTCAGTTTATGATGTTATCATATTTGAACTTTATTATTAGTTCCCGTCAATATCATTATCACAATCATTTGATATGCCTCTTATTTGGTATTCTACCTATAGGTTGATTTTATATTAATTTTATATATTTTAAATATTTGTTTTATTACTTAAATTGATAATATTTGTAGCATTATTTATAATATTTATAATTATAATATTGTCTTCCACAATTATAATTATAACGATACTCAAATGCTCTTCATTATTTAAATGCCACGATTTTGGGGACATGACATGCATCCTCCACATAGCTGTTCACAATGAGATTCTAGTGGCATGCAATCAATCCCAACAACACCGTATCAACATCATAGAAGATGTGCTCTATAGAGATCTCACAAAGAGTGGGTGTGCAAAACTCTTCCAAGAGTGTGGGTTCTACTCCTACCTAACAAATGCCATAATCCATCTCGAGCTCAAACTACAAATAGCAACCCTTCCATCAAATTAACCATCTGTAGCCTGAATCCCCAACTTTGGATTGGAATACCCCTCCATCTGGAGCTTACTTGGGTTCTAGTTTTTCCATCCTTTGTTCTTCACCTGATTTTGATTTCAAAAAGTGATTAAATTGATTTCTCCAATAGCTAGATAAGTTACACCATTTCCAGTGTGTAAGCATCTTACTTGTGTAAAAGCTATAACTCCTAACTTCTCCACTAACAACTTTATCAACTAGTGCTCCGTTTTCCTATTCTAAGGTTTGTTTTGGTCAAAAAGTTCTGCCTTGTAAACTCTCACATATAGTCAAATCAAATAAAGGATATATATTAAGACTAATTGTTAGCATTTTAAATTGCACCTTTTAGCATGACATAAAATGGAATAAATGTGTGGTATAACTGCTCTTTGAATTAGAAGGGGAAACACCCTATCAAGTTTTAAACTAATTTAAAATTGGGCAATATCTACTTGCAATTAACAATCTTTACAATGATTTTTGAGGTGGTTCATGTTTATGTTGAATAACATGTAAATGTGTATCTTTTTGGTTTTGCCTAGGGTAAAAGACTAAGATGCTATTTCAACACTAGGCAAAGATTTTAGGCATTTTAAATAGAAACAAATCCTACAACTAGATGCTTATGTCATTCAACCAAAAATAGATATTGAGTAGGGCAAGTACACATGGATTAGATAGATAAACACATAAACGCAAACATTGTGGTAAAATAAATGCAAGACTCTATACAAAGCCATGAACTACACCTTTTGAGCTCATCTACAATACAAAGCTTGCAAATTTATTGAAACAATTTAATATCTAGCACACATAACTAGACTTCTCGATAAACATTCATAAACTAGATAGGTATAATAAATGTTATTGAGTGAACAACAAATTCTGGATAACAATAATAACAATAACACTAAATACTTGATGAATAGCAACTCAAGAAATATGTAGGCATAAGAATTACTATTGATCAAATTGAATGCAATAAAACATTTATTTATACTATTTAAAAAAAATTACATAAAAATAATTATAAATGAAAAATTTGACTCTTACTTCTACTATTGAATAACTTGATTGCACGAATGCAAGCTTTATTACAAAATATCTCATCCACTAATTTTAATTTGACCCATGCAACAATCAATTCAACCAATGATTAAAATTATCACAACTATTTTTTAAAAGCTCATGTATTGTAACATGCTGAGATAGGCAATTTAACAATAGCCAACACCTATCCATAAAGAGTGGAAGCTAAATATACTAGAATGCTATAAATAATGGATCCGGCTAATAATAACTTATCCTTGAATATGCCATTCTACTCGAAAATGGATAATGAAGTTGACAAATCTAACTATGGTTGAATCCCTTGAAAATCTCCTTGAAGGAACTACAAAATTTTGACATTTCTTGAGCTTTGAATACAAAAACCTTTTATTCTGTCAAATTAGCTGCACCAAACCCTTTAGTGAAGCTATAAAACTTTAAACAATTTGACAAATCATGGTGACTCAAATTTGAAACTTACTGAAACATAATCACCCATAATTCAAGAACTTGCTGAACTTGATATAATTATGAGTATTTGATTATAAAAATTCTACTTGAAACATAATGGTGTGCTCTTAATGGCATATTTTGAACCAGGGAAAGATGCTGGAATATTTGGCATTATATCAAAAACTTCATATGGAACAACATGCTCAATTCTTTGCCCAATCATTTCGTTTTGAATCTTTCCAGACCCTAAAATATTTAGAAACTCTGTTTTGTTCAATTTCAAGGGTTGTTTTGTTTTCGAAGGCCACAAAAATACAGAAAAAGAAAAAGAAAACTAGAAAATAAGGAAAGATTGGAATTGAAAAGGTGAAAATACAATATAAAAAATTAAATAGAGCAACTGAAAATAATAAACGATCCAATTATAATGTATGGCCAACATTATCTTGTCATCTGGAACGTCGGCATCATAGCGTACGATATCGTGTGGTGAAGGGAGTAAATCACACCATATGGCAAGGAGAAGGGGTCATTTTCAAACCATACGACAAGTCTATCCTCTTCACATCATATGACCCTTGCATGTCTTCTTTACCATATGACTTAAAGTGACATACATTATCTGTATCGTATGGCCCTGCACAGTATCGCCTAAGCGAGACTCTTCGATTGCATTGTAGCTTTGCTTACATCATATGATGGTTCCTTCAAATTGTTCCATGTCGTATGGTGCTACCTTGTTTTACCACATTGTATGATGATGACATACTCTCTCTTATTCGTACGACTACCATTTTTCTCCAAATCGTACAACAATCCCCTTCAAACTACATCGTATGGCCTATTCTAGTTGTATGGCCAAATCATTCATTTGTTCAACACATTGAACGACGAGTTTTGTCTTCCTACTGTACGGTTTCCCTACAATTATAATGTATAGCTTAAAGCAACCTCTATCAACACCTTGTACATCGTACGACCCATTCCTAACTACATAGTACAACCACTTACAGGGTTCAAGGTATGACAATTCGTGGAAAATGATTCATTCCTCATACAACATTCACTTTGCATCCACATTGTATGACCAACAATTAAAAATCATGAGGTTTTGGTGGTCAACATTGTATGGCCATCAACTATCATACGCCAACTTCCTTTCTTGGTCGCCATAATATGTTGGTTAAACACTCCAAAATCTCTATTTTTTAGCTTTATTAGTATTGATTTTTGCATCTTAAAAGATCATGAAAATGATGTACACCATGAAGTTTTGTGTGGTTTTGAATGTCTTAAATTGTGCTGCCCCTAGACCCCACAAGTGGTGCTGCCCCTTGACCCTATTGGGGGCGTTGCCTCTTGACCCCATTGGGGGTGTTACCCCCAAACTCCCATCACACTTATTTGATTTGTCAAGTACATTCCAAGTCCTAGTTTACAAAGTACACTTCCAAGTTTGTTTACAGGTCCTTGTCTACAATATCGTCAACAGTTTGGAAAGTCCTCGCTAATGCTACTTGATGTTTACTTCTCATTTGGAAGATGACTTTTTCTTTTGGGGGGGATGATGTAGTTAGTGTTCAATGTCTATTATTATGTTTCAATAATATTGGTTATCTGACAATGTATTACTTGTTTGTCGGCTTTGGGTAGTTATAAGCATTAGTTGGTTGACAGTTGCGTTCCTCTTGGCAACCATTAGGTCCTTTATAGATTGTGTATCGTGAAACAAAGTGGTATGATCTAGTCAGATCGACTTTGATCCTTGGCTGACCATCTCTAGTCTTCTTCTATAATAGTTTCATGTGCGAATACAGATGTATTTTATTCTTGTATCTGGTATGCATCATTGTCTTTATTATTAATTCATGTATTCATTTTATTAGATAGAGCAGTAAACATGCCCTATCATAGACTCACCAAAATTTGGAAACATAAAAATTACAACACAATACTATGTCACACTCCTCATAATGGACTGATAAAATTTGTGAAGTCTAAAAAATATAATGCCATATAGCAGCACACACTTCATAAAGATTTTGTACAAACTACAAAGGACATATATATTCATCAGATTTTGAATGCAGAGAAACCTTGTCTGTCCTTCATTTTCAAGAATTGTTATGGATTTTCAACTGTTCTTGGAGTCTCAGTCAACAAAGGGACAGTATACAGCAGTTTACAAGACTATAGAAGAAGGTTTTTCCATTGATTGGTTAAAAGCTCAGTATCAGCACATTCTACTTTGGTCTCTATATTTGAGTATCTCCAGCAACAGAGTTCCAGTCATTAAAGGGTTTGTAAACAGTCTTCTTGCAATAGTTTTCAATTGTTCAAAGGAAAAATAAAAGCAACATATTCTGAGCGCCCTAGGGTTTGAAAAACATTCAAGGTTGCACATTTGACTGAAAATGGTAGGGTTTTAGTAAGCTCATAAATAGTTTTCAGCATGTCCAATCATCTTCAGCAGTTTTGGTGTAGATTTCAGTAGCTTTACATGAATACCTAGGACATCTACTACAAGTTTTAACATCAACAAGGGATTGTATTTGACTATTGGCATCTTGTGTTCTGTTTTTTCCACACTCAAGGGTTTCAAAACACCAAGGTTTGCAAGTTTGCAGAGAGAACAAAGGATCATAGGGTTTTTCAGATTCAAAACATCAAGATTGGTCTTCAGAGTTTTAGGACTTCTTCAGAGATGTTGCCATGGTCAGAAAGGAAGAGTTCCATCAAAATCACTGCCAAGAGCTAGCTGTCAGATTGGCTACTTTTAGCCCAGGATATTTTTTAGCCACCGCTATTTTTGAAGAGATGATCATATTCTAAGAAGTTTAAGTTTAAAACAGACATTAATAGATTGGCCATTTTTAGATTATTTTTTAGGAGGTTTGTTTTTAGATGATAGTTATTCTTATCAAAATCCTATTTGAAAATTTCCCTATTTAGTGTTTGATACTTGTGAACAAAATTGTATATTAGGCTTGCTTTGTGTACAAGCAAACTATTCATAGTGTAGAAGTTCTAGTTAGTTTTTTTATGAAAAAATTATTTCTCATGCAAAATTTGCACACTTATACATAAGTGCCATTTGCATTAGAAGGGAAAAGAAATACAACTTGGTAATGCCTATTTTGCTGATGAAATTATTGTTCAAGTTTTTTTGATCTTATGTATATGTTGTTTAAATAAATCAAATTACTTTCCTTGGCAATTACAAGTTTTGTACTGCTAATTTTAGTGAAGTGCAGTTGTTGCAGCTTTGTATGCAAATTTGTTCTTATGATTTGCTTAATCTTGTGTGTGTTCTTTGTTTAAACCAATTTAATCCTCGTGTTGTACTCACATTTTTTTATTTCCACTTTTAGTCAAAAAGAGTGAGCAATTTATAGCTGCTATAGGTTGTTTGCTTTATGCAAAAAGATATTAGAATCTTTTGTCTTGAGCAGAAGTGTGGTCAAGCCTTGTGCACTTGCCCAAGAATTAAAAAGATATGGAGTTACCTAATTTCTTTTGCAATACATGTTCAAAATCCCAAGAATTAAGTTGTACATATTGTAAAAAGAAAGAGGTCATGCCCTTAGTTTTTAGGGTTTTGTTTAATTTTCTATTATAGGGAACTTCCCCTTCCAATTTGAAAAGAGGTTTGTCATCACATGCTGTTCTATTTTGTGTTGGACTAAAAGGTGCAATCAAAACACTAACTCATTCCAATGAAAAAAATACATCTTTCTAAGAATCTAAAATTTTACCATAAAGACTTATGGCACAATACACCATTATATTCCTCCAGCTGGAATCTTTAGAAAAAAGCTTGTCATAGTAAAACAATCTTGACCTAGGGTGGATTATTCACATCTTTAATGCACAATACAGGAACAATGTTTGTCTACATTTTTAACTTATTATAGGGCTAAGTTGCTGGTTCGGGTACAAGTTCAGATACTGGTACAGGCACGGGTATGATGATTTTTTTTCTTTGGGTACAGGTACGAGAATATATGTGTGTGTGTTCAAAATTATAAATTATAAGGACAGTGATACTCATAATTTATTAATTTTTATATATAATAAATTAAAATAATTAATAATAAAATAATATTATGATAAATTTAAAATATTAATGAGTTTAAATTTTATTTAAATATTTAAATTTGTTAATATTAAAGATTAAATTAAAACAATACTATATTTTTTAAATTTAATTTAAATATTTGAATTTCTTAAATTTTATATATTAATAATTTAAATTTTAAATAAATATTTTAAAATATTAAATTTTGATTTATTAAATAATATTTTTTAAAATTTATAAAAAATAAACAATAAAATAAAATAATATTAAATTTAAATTTAAAACAATAAAAAATTTATATTTAATAACATAAAAAATTCCCGAACCCTGCATGTACCTCTGAAGGGACCAGACCCGTTATCCACACGGGTATGGAGACCAACACTCCCGAACCTGGTAACTTAGTTCTAGAGTGATGTCTTTTATTACATCAGTAAAACAAGAAGTTTACACGAAAAATCTATCCTTATAAAATCCAGAAAGGCTAAAATCTGAGCCTAAGATCCAAGAGACAGGCACAACATTTTCTCATTAATATGCAATCCTATTTTTGCCAAGCATAGTGCACGAAAAGCCTAAACTTCTTAACATCACGTGGGGAATGATTCTCATGAAAATCTCTCATATTAATTTCCACAGAAAACCAATATCAGCCAACCAAATTGTAAAAAAATAATAATAAGAAACACGTAACTTGGAGTGAGTTCTATGTATTGTTCCCAATTACCTGTCTAATACAAAGTAGAGGTGAGAATCAGTTTATTTAATTATCTTTTTATGTGAAGATAAATAAAGATTACTCAACCGAACATTATTGTTAAGCACATTAGTACAGCTAAATTTGCCATGTTGTGTAAAAACCAAAAGTATCATAAGGAAAAAGGAAACGCTAGTTTTCTAATAAAAGACTATCTTGACTCAAAATTGCAGATTTTTCCCATCAAATTGTTTGCATGCTCATTTAATTATGTAAACATTGCCAAGACTTCAAATAAGCTGTAGAGTAGGCACCTGTCCATAGTGTACTTGTTTTGATCGTTCTAATATTGTAGGATAAGCTATTGTTACACTCTCTGACTCTGCAACATTTAGCATTTGATATACAAAGTCAAATAATTCAAAGTGAAGTTGTTGACCGAGCAAGTATGTTATTGTACAGCCTCCCCATGCTACTGAATCACCAAATTGTTGTTGATTGCTAATTGACTCTTCAATTGGCTCTCCGCAAAACATCTGCAGTAAACATGGACTTTTCAGTATTAATAAACTAAGCAATAAACTCTGCCAACATGTCAGTAATACAACAGTCACAGGAAATATGTTTCCACTTTCCATGCATTGAATCGTGAGAAAAGAACACAATTTCTAATGCCAGATAAATAAACTGTTGTATATATTGGAAAGTAAGGAATGCAGAATCTACCATCAACGAAAGAGAAAATTATGTTAAATCTTTTGCAAATAGTTGGGACTTGAAAATATTTCATGATACACCAAGAATAGACACGCTTTCTAAAGCTTGCAGAGGAAAAGCTACAAAAACTTTTGTTAGTTACCACATCATGAATGTTATATGACTTAGTAATAGAAAATTTGGCTTGCATACAGGAAATTGCCGTACATTGGTATAAATTAATTTTAGCATGTATTCGGGTAATGTAATTACAGATTCACTAACATCTAGTATTCTGATTCTGTACTGTGCACATAATATGTAGTGCCATCATCATGCACAATAAATTTGCTATCAACCAAATACTTTAATGAAAGACATGATCCCTAGAATCAGAGCTGTTGCCCATCCGTAGTTTCATCTATAGGAATCTATGACACATAACATCTTAGCAAAGTTCCTTAATGGCTGAAACAGAATGTGGTGTACCATATTCATGTTTTCCCATATCTTGTATATAAAGATTTGATTACTTTACCTGCAAAATCATAAAACTATACAAGAAAACAACACATGAGTAGCAGCTAATTCTGAATTAAATGATTTAGCAAAACTTAGGATAGGGCATCTCATAGTTTACATACTCGGAATTGGAGAGTACTTGGCAAGCCCAAAAATTTTGACTCGGGAAAAACTCGGCAAATACTCGACAAATACTCAGCAAATACTTGGCAAATGTGTGTGGATATTTATGTGTGTGTATACTCAGGACTGCACTGTGCACACATACATATCTATAAACATACCCAGGATGCCAAGTTTGCATGCATATACACACACAAACATGCCAAGTTTGTTGGTTTTTTGAGAGTTACTGGCGATTAATCGATAATTTGATGGGAGAAAATCCATTTGCATATTGCCCGCAAGTATAAGCAAAAATTACTCGGCATGCAAATTTTTTGGAGATTACTCAGCTACTTCGAGAGTATGTAAACTATGGGGCATCTATCTAATAACTATTTCCTAAAACTCAGCCAGGCATTGGATGATGTCAATTTCGCTGGTAAGTTGCAATATTGGAGTTTTTTGTCATGTACATCCTCACATAACCTTGTTGGACCACTAGCTCTTATCTAGCAATGCTACTGCAAATGTGACTACAATTTGAGTCACTAATCTAAATTTAGTTGAAGGGATTGCACCCTAGCTATCCAACTAAATCTTTGCCTCATCAAATGATCTAGTGCCCAGGATTAATATCCCTGTGGATAACTCTCCAGATGAGAATCTAGATGAGTTGTGGTGTATGCAGAAGCTTATTAACAAAGTCAGAAAGATATAGAAATAAATAGAAAATATATTTTATTCAGTTATCTATTCCCCACATGGCATACCATTGAGAAAGCTATATTATAGATGCTTATAGACATTACAGATTTATGCTGTGGAAATCAAAAGCTGCTATGAAGTTGAATTGTCTCCTTGAAAAGTAGAAATGTTCCTTTGATGGGTTTCTCATCCCTTAGCAATTGTTGAGTGCAACTAATTGTTGGCATGTGCCTTGGCATACCATGAGTCTTGCAGGTGCCAACATGGTTGCTAAATTGATTGCTTTGTATGAAGGCAATGAAATGGTGCTCAGGTTGATATGGTAAACAAATTTTTGAATTGGATGTTGCAGTCTTGCTAGAAGGTGTTATGAACCATAATGGAGCTTTGTGAAACCATAGGTTGATTGGTTGAGGCATCTTTGCTGCAGAAGTGTTTTTTTTTGCAAAGTGTGTTGCATTGTTGTTGGAGCATGTGTGGCATTCGCTAGAGTGGATAAGAATCTTTGTGTTCCCTGAATCCCTAGAGCATTTGGGAGGTGGTTTGGTGTACTGCAAACTTGAGAAGTAGCATAGTTTCCGCAAGCTATAATGCTTGCCTAGGTATTACCACAAGCATCTTGTTTGGTGAATCCTCCTAGATTAGTCATCCTCTTTATGAAGCAATAGCCTCAATTACATTGAGTTTAAGGCGTAGAGCCTTGACTTCTAGTTGTTGTTTAGTGAACCATTTGGCTTGCTATGGGAGTTGATCCTTTCTAACATGTCTGTATAGTTAAAAAACAGTTCTAGGTGAAGATATTTTTCATAATTTGATCTGTCTTTGCTAAAATAGACCATTCATAGGCTAGAAGTGAGATACAAAATGTTATTTATGCATAGGTATATGGCACAACCTTCTTTGATGGTAGTGTAGCAAGTGTGGAGCATGAATTCACTCCCGAAATTCAGTGTCTCTTGCTGCCCATTGTCACAACTACACTGTGAGAGTCTGTTTTACATATTGCTTAATTGCTACACAAACACATATGGCTACGCATGTAGGGATGCCCAAGGTGTATTTTAGAGATCTATGTAATGTCCCCCTTTGGGATAATCTTGAATCTTGTCCTAGAATCACAAGCTTAATGTAGTTGGGCTGTAACTTATCACTTGTTTCCCATTCTATTCTCTATTTCCTTCTTCCTCCCTATACATATCTCATTCTTTCTCTTTTTATATCTCCACATTCAAATGAGGAGATGTATCTTCTTGAAAAGAGACATTCATTAGAAGAGACACAACCTTTTGAAATGATTGCTGCCTTTTGAAAACTAATTCCAAACCTTTCTAATTTCTATTTTTATTGTTCTCTATACACTATTGATAGATCTCCTTTTTATATCTTCATTCCTTTAGTATTCTATCTTCTTCTTAAAATCTAATGTGTATATAATATATCTTTTTCCTTTTTCTTCTCCTCCTTATTTTATATCCTTATATCTCCATGAAGAGAGGCATCTCTTTGAATAGAGATAACCCCACAAATGGACATGACTTTTAGTTAAACATTCCTTAATGATATCACAAATTATATTCATTTTATTATTTTGTTTTGATGTGTATTATATTTTACTATTTTATTTTTAATCTATTTGTAATATTATTTATATTTATTTATAGTATTATTTATATTTATTATTTAAATATGTATATTTTAATATTTATAATAATATATATAATATTTATAATTTTATCTCTTAATAATTATTTGATAGTTATGATAGTATTTATATTAATTGATTTTATTGTGTATCGTCAATATATATTTATAATTACAATATTATCTTATGATGATTGTAATTATAAATATATTAAAACGATAATATTTTCTTTTATAATTTTAATATGTATTGTGTTATTTATTTTCACTTATTTGTATTTCAGAGTGTTCTAATTTCGGGGACATGACAATCTATTTGAACATTCCTTGTTTTTGATTTTGTATTTGTAAATATATTTGTAATGTTTTGATTGCAAGCAAGCTATTGTTAGCATACAAACTTTAGTGTGCTTTTTATTTTTCTTGAATACATCACATACAAAATATCTTGTAAAATCTTATAAATAAGGGGTTTATGCACTTAAATTGGACCCAACAATAATTAGTATGCCTGCTTACTGCTGAAATTGTTGTTCAAGTTCATTTTGTTTTTTTTGTGATATTGTGATTTTATGAATTGAATAGTGTTTAAAATTTGTTGCAACCTTTGTATTGCAATAATTATTGATTTTGAGGTTTGTAGCATTGTAAGCAAATCATTTTATTCAGCTCATAATATCTTGTGTGCTTAAGACAATTCAACTTTTGTGTTTTACTCATACATTTATAGTCTCTTCTTTTAGATAAAGATTGAGAATCTGTCAGCTGTGTTGTATCCCCACGGAACTTTCAAGGTTTTGGCTTCAAATTTGCCTTGTATGTAAGGGCATCATGTCCTATTTTCATCACTGGTCCATTATGTTGCTTGCCCCATTTTGAGCGATGCATGTCATCCTTGAATCAATTTTATACATTGTCCTTTTCACCATGGAAAGAAGACAATGAAAATCAATTTAGGAGACAAAAATCAGGACAAACCATTGAGGGCCGACCTGCTATAGGGTTGAAATCAATGAGATCCAACCTGGTTTGTGACACAAAAACGTTCATGCATCTATATATGCATAATGCATGATTAACTTTTCATTGTTTCTCACAAGCATCCTCAAAGTAGCATTTACCAGCAATAGCAGACCTTTCGGTGGAAACAACTGAGCAGAAAAAGGTGCCTAAGGTGGAAATTTGCATGGTGAAGGCAATTCAAAGAGAGTAGAAAACTCATAGAGCTGATCAGGGATACGAAAACAGAGATATAATGCTTGCCTCAAATGCAATCATCAACATCAATTTTCAGTGCAACAAGCAATCCAAATGCTCAACAAAGGTTTCATATGGTGGCAATATCAACTAATTAATGCTTGGGCAGCAGCATGGGAATAGACGCTTTAAATCTTGTGTTACCCCAAGTTGCCGGGATCAGCAGGGGATGGGGGGATGCATTTCAGAGCCCCCGATTTTCAGGCCATTTTTGGGGACAGTAGGGGATGGTTATATAAAAAATAGGAAAAATTTAAAATATATAGGGAGATTTAAATATTCATATGAAAATACTGATAAAGCATTCATATATACATTACATAACCTTAATACATAACATTTGTGTTAAATTGAGAATTCATGAGAGCCAAAGTTAAACAAATTAGCAAATGTCAAAACTTAACTCAAATTGTTTTCATAATTCATTGTCAATATACATATGATATTAAAAAATAGTATACAAATTACAACAAAATACACAACGGCTACAAGTTTCGCTTTCAATTACAATATGAAAATACAAAAAATGAAAGTACATTGCTGCCCCTGATCTTCATCTCTCAACATTGCATCAAAATGGGAGTCCTCCTTTGAGTCATTGCCACTGTGAGGGTCCACCTCATCCAACGAAATCCCAACCAATCCCTCTGGTGCCTCCTTCTCATCAACTTGGGCAATGTCTTTGGGATCAACATCCCACCATAAAGTTGGAGTTTATCAATACTTTGGTGTCTGAAGATCCTGAAGTTGAAAAGCACTATGCACAACCACTAGCTTCTTTGCTCGTCTAGAGGTAAGTCTTTCTCCTCTTGATGGAGTGGATAAAGCCATATGCGAACCAATTCCTCTCTATAGCAAAGGAATTGGCAACCTGTGAAAGGAGACAAATGGCAAGCATCCTCAACTATGGTGTATCTTTTTTGTGCAATGTCCGCCATCCTATAGGGTTAGTTTGAGCTTGTCATGTCCCCGAAATTGTAACACCAAATATTACATATTAAAATACAAATAATAAAATCCAAATAATAAAATCCAATAAATATCAAAATATAAATATAAGTAATCGCAATCTAAATATTATTATTACAATTATAATTATCCTAGATAATATTATAATTATAATGTAATTATCATAACTACTAATTATAAATATCATAATTATAATAGTACAAAACTGAACTAATTTATATTGTTAAATGTAAATTATTATAATAATAATAAAACATTCACAAAAATAAATGAATAAATACCAATAATATTTATGAATAAATATTAATATATATATATATCCCATAGAAATATTTATTTCTAATACAAATATTAGGTATACTGACTGCAGCAATCTCTAAGGGCAGCGATCTCCCAAAATCAACTATATCCAAACCATAAATAAGACGATTCCTACAACACCCACTATGCATCAATCCCTATCAAATTAGACAATGCATCGATTTCTTGAAAGTAACAAATACTAATTAGCATTGGCCAGAATTACGTTAACTAGGAGATAACAAATAATAATCTAAGGTTGTGTGTCTCTTTGAAAAGGCATTGGCAGTGATTCCCAACCATTAACATTAGTCAGTAATTCGAAGGGGATGTCTAGCCATCCCCAAGATGGTTGGCTGTCCCCTTCTGTCTTTTGCCATGTCCTTGTGTTTCGGGGACATCTCCTTCGATTTTCCAAATTTTAGGGATGGCTCATGGACATCCCCTAGACATCCCCTCGTTCTTAGAACATCTCAAAGATGAGGACACACCTAAAAAGGTCGGGGACACGTCCCTAGGCTGATGAGCACACGGCTATACTAAGAGGGGGTAGGGGGTGAATCAGTATAATACAAGTTTTTACTTTTCCAAATTCAATCAATCACATCAACCACATATATGCATGATCTAGCAATTAAGAACATAATGTGAACACACGATTTACATGGAAATCCTTTCGAGAAAAAGCCATGACAAAATATTGCTTATATATTATAGATTAGTCTTCTTCTTCTTGTAGGCTCCAACCAGATAGAGACTCCAATCTCCACTTGATAGAAATATAGGCTCCAACCTATTGGAGGCTTCAACACCCACACAAACTGAGCTCCAACCCAGCAAAAGGCTCCAAGCTCTATTTGATAGGCTCCAACCCCTACACAAATTGAGCTCCAACCTAGATACTATCGTTCAAAATATTATCACAACTCATGCAATATACTTCTTTCTCAAATCTGATCCAAACAAAATTACAATCCAATCTCAAATCTGATCCAAACACAATTTTGATCCAATCCCAAATCTGATTGTTGACATGAATGTTAGTCGCACACCAACAAACAGATAAAATTTTCACAGAGACTCCGCGGGAACCTATCTTTCTTGAAAGATTGCACTGGGAAAACCTAAATCTAAGGCTAACTCAGCTTAATCCCAAGGCTCGTTTATGTCAGGTCTTGACGCACTAGGTTCGCTTAGTGTTCGTTGTGATAATGCTATTACACACGAGGGGTAAACGGTCCTTACGGTTTTGGAAGGTATCATAAAGATATGAAAATAATCTCGGTCCCGTCATTCAATAACTTCATGAAACAACAAATTTGCAACAATATTTCATGAAATTCAAATAACTTGCATTTATCTAAGTAGATTTAGCTTTAAGCATTCAACAATTTCATGGAATCAAAAGATTTGCAATAAAACTCCATGCATTCATTACCTTTTTTGGAACATTTTCTAAAATTTAAAACATCTATTCTAAAATAAAGCATAAAAAATTACTGAAAAGTAAAATTTCTCTTAGGTATTATCCACGCATGCCTCAAGAAATAACCAAACCAGAGCAAACCATTCCATATGTCACCAGATTGCTTCACAGCTAGGCACAAAATGATGCGAGATTTTAAAGAACATGGGGATTATTTGCCACTGAATAGTGTCAGTATGCACCCTTAAACGACGCAACACACAGTCTTGTCCGATAGGAACAAACAATCAGCTACATAAGATTTCATATTAGGAAATAGCTTTGAAATCAGCTCTGATATTGATTAACTTCTAATGAAACATACAAGTTTTTAATCTGGAATTGTTGGCGTAACAATTAGCACCTCTGGAGTGTGAGTTGGTACGAACAACTATGCACAGTGCGTATTGAATGCTCTTCAAATTAGGAGGGCAAGCTCCCTCGTATGCTGATTTGCGTGAAAAAGTAAAGTAATCTAACTCCTATCTTTTTGTCTCAGCTAGAAGAGGCACAAGGTTAAGAAAACCAAGAACGTTGCAGCTACGAATTTTCTGGTTTTGCAGATCACTAACTACAACTAAACTAAAAGCTTTAATCTATCCAATCTCCTCAAGAAAATAGAGCATGAGGAAAAAGGAGCAGGAATGTCTTTACGATAAACTCCACAATAGGATTTCCAAGGAGGAGGGACCCCTATTTGAGGCGTAGGCTGAAATAAAGTCTATTAGGCACAACACTTAAAATGATAATTCTTCTTTCCAAATTTCCAAGGAGGAGGAACCCCTATCCAGGGCGTAGATTGAAAGAACAACTATTAAACATAACATAAGATAGCCAACTAGGACAGCAAATTGCATTGGCGAGACATGCATACAATAAACGATCAAACTAGCCACTCCATTTAACTAAGATGAACAAATACCATAAAAATAACATTCAGGCAAGGTGGCGCAACCATTTATTATCACAGTAAAAGCTCGTGAATAGATACAAAACAACAATATTACAGGCAAGGTGGCGCAACATATATTACTATCACGTGGAAAAGTTAATTACAAATGAGCATAGAGCTCTTATTTATAGACATCAAAGGTGTAGGGAACCCCAAAATCACCTTGAATCAACTACAGTCTTGCGAGCATGCAAGATCTTATTGCTAAACCCTAAATAAATGTAACTATACAGTTAACTGGAAAACTAACATTAGCTAACCAAAACAAGACTAATCTAAATGGACATGTGCAAGCATGCGCATCCTTATTGAAATAAAAACTAAATGAAAACCCCAACTGTACATTGATGATTTCAAGATAGACATAGCATGAAAGGTAGAACAAGTTAACTCGAAAAGAAGCATCGAGTTAACCGCTGTGTCTGATGTCTATCCTGAAAAGGTGGGACGTCCATGATCTAGAGTTCACTGGCCATGATCTCGAGCAAGTAACCCCTCCACGAGGTTGTTGACTGCATCACTATCTGGAGCACTGATACTCTGTCGTAGCACACTATGTCTTTGCAGCATCTCCTCACTACCTGTGATCTGGCTTTGAAGTTCTCTACTCTTAACTGCCTCATCAAATAATGCTGACATGACTGTAAGTTGATCTAACTTAAAGCCAACGGAATCCCCACTAAAAATACCATGGATGAGCACTGATTGAACATCAATAAGCTCGACGTACTCACCACCCTCATGCTAATACTTGCAAGGAACTCGAGACATGAAAGTTCTCACGTACCGAAGTGCACTAGTCACGTGTTCTCTGCTCTCAGCCAACTCTGAAGCTATTGTATCCTGTATTTTTTCCTTGAAGATCAACTGTGTCCTCCAAGTAAAAATAGCTTCTTTATCTTCTTCATCAGTGATTGAGTCGTATGCCATCCTCAGGTGAGAGATCATGATTTCATCTCTGGGCCTGTCAGTTGCCAAATCTTGCTCCTCATCTTGGATGCGTAGATGGAGTTTGTGGGTGTTGTACCTCAATTGATATAGCTCTGTGAGTACAAAGCGTCCTCTAGTAACAAACTCTTCCTCCCAGTCTACCAAATGTTTCCCGTATACAACCAGCTAATTAAGCTAATTCTGCTCTACTGGTAACTCTAGCGTTAGTGGGAGTGAAGCGGTGACATTTTTTGTCCTATGCATGAGGTTAGAGATATATTGACGAAGCTGCTGGATTTCAGTCTTGAGGGCTGCCTTGTCTTCTCTATCTTTTATCAACCTATCCTTTATGCTATCCGCTGCAACCTAAAGGAAATCCACCTCTGTTTGGTGTGTGCTTCTACCAAGGTTGACTTTTATCACATCGAAGTCTTCAACTTCTACCTCGTTCAAGCTCTTACCCTCTAGAGGTGCAACAGTCTGTATGATGATCTCCTTGTCAACGTTCTTCTCTAAATGAACTTGCTTCTTTATTCTCTTATATGGCACATCCTGGTAGACATGATCAAAATCTGAGTGATCAAGTATGTAAGATGGCTGCCTCCTCTTCCTGCCCAACTCATTCTCAAGCCAAGATGAGTCTTGACTAATCTCACTGGAAGGGTTAGTGCTAGTCATAGGAAGTTCTGATGAGTGTGAATGTGTAGAGGTATCACTATGCGGTGGCGAGTCTAGGTCCAAATCAATGTGAACTGGAACTGGAGATTGCTGTGATGTAGGTGATGGCATGGGAGGCTGAACCTCGGGTTCTAGCAAACTCCGAACTGTATTCGTGGCTGGCTCCACATGTGTTTCTGTAACAAGTGCCTTTCCTTTTGAATTGTTAGGCGTTTTATTCCTTTTAGGAGGATTACTCCTTTTGTTTTGTTTTGGTTTTGATGAGGATGGCAATGAAACATCCACCGGTGGCAGCTCTGTACTTGGCATGACTACCCTCCTTGTCTTCTTGCTATCAAGGTAGAGTATACTATTCTGAATGACTACTTGATCTCTCTTTGACAGATGAGTATTCTTTGGCAAACCAATCGACAGCTGGAAGTGGCTACATGTCAACCTGTTCTCTAAAGAATTGAGGAAGTACATCCCCATCATCATCTAACAATCCTCCCACATCCTCTGACATGAAGACAAAAACCTGTGAGAGGGTGAACCCGTTGTAGTTGATTGGCGCACCTCAAAATCATCCTCGCAATTAACCCAATAATCTTCCATAGTAGGCTTGTGGTAAGGGCGACCGCCAAGGCATGCTGAATAACAACCCCAAGGGTCATATGTGCGTGCATCAACAAGGTACTTGAGATTAAATTTCTCTAACTCATGACCTATAGCCTTGGTGTCAACTGTTGTCTTGCACTAGTAGATTCCCATTTGCAATGGAAAGTTGGCAGTTGGCTTACACTTGTGGCGCAAATGTGAATGAACATCATACAATTGCCTCAAAAACTCCATGAAAACCGTCCTATCCGAAGGATAGCAAGGTAGCATAGCTGGATTTCCTGTATATCCATAGATGCAGATGTAGGTGTAGGTAGGGAACTGAATGAACCAGTCCGCCCATTCTACCATTGCTGCTCTGGCAACCACTAAGATACGAACATGCAATTCCCGGTCTAGGTTCCTCACTGTGTACATCAAGAAACCTTCTTGCACACGCTTGAAATGTCACTCAGACTTTGTGAACTCAAGCTGGTCATAGTATTGATAAACCTTCTGTACACTGAGAATCCCCACTGTGTTCAACCCTCTAAACTGACCCTGCTAGGCAATCAAGTATATGAGATACAAACACATATGAAATTGGTGGGCAACTAGAAAACCGATAATTTGCTTGTGGAGAACATCGTTGATCAGAGAGGCCCAGTCATAATGCTCTCGCCTGTAAATAATTTAAGCAATGATGTAGTACATCCAAGGCTGGAATTTGTTAGCATCTGCATGACTGGAAACACGATTAAGAAGAGTAATCAAAATTGCGTACTCATGTTTGAACTCTCCGCGACCCACATTGTTTGGCAATTTATTTTTCTTCTGTTTTAACCACCTTTCTGCCATTTTGTTCTGACACACGTCCTTATCAGCATTGAATGCTCTTTCACACTGATCCATGGTAATGACCAAATTGTTTGGATGTTGAGGAATACCAAAATACCTTTCAATGTCCAGGGGCTTGAGAGTACAAATCACCCATCCATTTGCTGATTGAATTTCGCGAGTAGTAGAATTGTAATGCTTGACACAAAACATCATGAATTCTATGCAATGAACTGAAATAGGGAGTGAAGCCGCCTCTAGCAACCTGGATTCTTGGATGTTTAGAAGTATTGCATTATTAATTTTAATCGGATCCAAGATAGCCTTTGGAAGCACCTTACGCAGATCCGTGTCAGCTGTTCTGATGAAGTCATGAACCAAGACTAACTTAGTCTTGAATTCGATCTGCGTGTACTGCATTCTAAAAAACTCACCTATTGACTGTAAACTCGACTATGTTCTGACAACTTTCTCTGGAAAGCTAAAATGTCACTTGATGAGGCTAAAAATAGCTTGTCGGGGGGCAATTTTCACCAAAAATTCTGAGACGTGGGTTTTGTGTAGAAAATGATTCTAAGACAACCCACAACGTCAGAATTGTGAAAAAGCACCATTTAGCTTGACATGCAAAAGATTTTTCGAAAAAAGCAAATGGGGGTAGTAGGTGTTGCAGGGGGCAATTTTTCTAAGAAAAACTGAAATATGGGTTTTGTTTAGAAGATGATTCTAAGACAACCTAGATCCTCCGTTTTGAAAAATATTGACTTTTCCTCTACCATGCAAAGGAATTTCAGTTGAGAAAAGTAGAGCTTCGAGAATTGAAGCTTTGAGGCAATTTCTTCTGAAAAATTCTAGCACATTGGTTTTGTAGAGAAAGTCCAGCACAACCAACCCAAATGATCAAAATTGTCAGAAGTCGCCAAATCTTGGACATGCGAAGAAAGACAAGAATAGAAGAATTTAAGACAGAAGATAAAAGTTTTTATGTTTTTGCTTCTGCAAAAATTGCCATGCTTGTCTGAAGTCTGCTAATTAATCTGGACTTGTATCTGCAAGGAAATCTGAAAAATAATATCTGTAGTGCCTTCGAATGTTGATTGCTAAAAAAATTCGCTAATAATGAGAAATTTCGAAATGGAGGCCATCTTGCAATAAATAAAGAAATTTGTGGTTTCTGGTGCCAACTACAAGAAGAAACCTTGATTTCAAAAGGAATTATCTGATTGGACCCCACTTTGCTCAACAAAAATTGACTTGGAGTTTCGAAATATTTAAAATATTAAAATATTCAGTCTCTCTTATCATGTGAATTTACAATTGAGTCTCAAAAAGGCACCAATATTAAAATATTGAGAAAAATTGCCCCATTAAACTTGACATGCTGAGACTAAAAATTTAATATTATTTTATTGAGTTAATTGAAATCTCTCTTTCTGGGTTTGCTTAGAATATTTTATTGATTCCAAAAAGTCCAAGTTTGACTCTCTAAACATCCCCCTTCAAAAGTTGAGATATTTAGCTAACTTCCTATTTTGTAGTTTGTTGAAAATGTCACGGTTGCCTTTGTTGAACTCTGATTTCCAGATGCTCGGTTGATGCTGGAGTTGAGCTGACACATCCACTGCGAAGCCAAAACTACTGAGATGAAATGTCTGTTGGGAGCTGCAAGTGTCAAAAACCATGTTTGATGCCTCAAAATAAAAGTCACCTTTTATTAAAATAATGTACAGGCCACCAAACTTAGCCATTCCTTTGTTTTTCCATTTCGTGCTTCAATTTGCCGCTGCCGGTGAATGATGACTCCCGTTGATTGGATGCTGGATCCATCGCATAGCTAGAAAAATTCCGCAAAGAACGACTATATGTAAGGCATCTGAATGTTGGATTAAAGCCCTCAAAAGCAAGGGCGCCCCTGGCCTGCAGAGGCTCAACTACCATTTTGAGAATGATTTTGCAACTTGCAACTTTCAACTGAACGCTGTACTTTGACCCTTGACACCAGGAGCTAGATTGCTCCGATGCGCGCGCCGTTGATCCCATTGCGAAGATAGAACTTGGAAGAGATGTTCCTGGAAGTGACAAAGCGAGAAAACTACTTCTAAGACCTCTAGTAGAAGGGCACCTTTTCCAAGGGAGTATGTAATTTCCATCCATTTTTCTACTTGTTTTCATTCTTCAATATTCTCTGATGATTCTTCACGAGTGTTTGACAAATCCTGAGGGCTAACGGTTGGATTCACTGACTAGCTAGGAGGATTCTACACGAGTCTCGTGAAGATGACGACTGCCAAAAACCTCATCTAGCTGGCCAAAAGGCTAGGGACCCCTAGCCTATAGAGGTACAGTTTGATATTTTCACTTTTATTTACCCTCTATTTTATGTGCTCGCTGGAACCACTGCCACAGTCACTCAGCACATCTGACAATCTTGCGAACGGATGCATCACATACCTGGACTGAATCAGAAAAGATCCCCTGGAAACGGAATCTGCAAATTCATTCATCTGACAAGTCTAATTCAAGGGTGCCCTTGGGCTATAGGAGCGCAAAAACTGCAAATTTGACTGTCACTGTGATGTGTAAACTCTCCGTCGTGCCTGTTTCCGTTCGATTTCCGGAGTTCTGCAAGTCTGAAATAAGCTAACCAATTTTTTCGAAGGAATTACACAACAAAAACCAGCACTAGCCAACTGGATTAGCGTTAGCATCAAACTAAAAACCAAGCTTAAAGAAACTCAACGCCAAGAATGCACACTCAATCCCAATGAAGGAAAGGTGTTGCCATATGGCGGAGCAACTAATGAACAATACTTGAAAATGGAACAAACTCAACGTCAAGAATGTGCACTCAAGATCCCACTGAGGGCGAGGTGCTAACATATGACGGAGTGATTGATTGAAAACTGAAAACTAATAGGCGGATAACTAGCAATAAGAGAATTTCCACGCTACCACCAAACAGTGGGGGGAAAAGACTACAATTAAAACACTTCGTCTGCTGCGGCAGGCATCCACTTATGAGTGGGGATTCACCACTTGAGAGTGGGTACAAGAGTAATACAAATCCAATTATCCACACTGGCGGTAAACCATCCAGGGGTACTAATGTGAAATTAAAGAAAGAATTGCAGCAATAAAGGACTGGAACAGTACTACTGTTTACAGTCTTACAATATGGAAAAAGAGCTGCAAATTACATGAAAATTACAATAGATTCAATGTACCATGATACTGGATGATTCCATGTTAGACATCAACAATAAATGATGAAGAAAGGACTGGAGATTCAAACTTAAACAAGTCTGATGTAAAATAACAATTCTGGAAATGAATAACTAGCAACTGTGAAACCAATTAAATGCTCATAACTTCACCAAATTACCTCCGAATTGAGTGATGTCTTTTGCAGAAGCCTTCTAGGAGGTAGGCGCCCAAAAACAGATCACAAAACAGCACCAAAACTCAGCATATAATTCAAGCATGAATTCCAATGCTTTCAAGAATGGTATGACCCTCCTTGAGGGGCGATTTTGTCATTAAAAATCAGAAACTCAAAATAAAAATCTGGAAACTTGTGGAAGGGGTCGCCCAAAGCATAGAAATCAGATTCTCGAATGCCCAGAACGAAATAAAAATTACTCACAAAGCTGTATACAAATTCGACTTTCAGCTGTGACTGCATCAGCAACTTCAAAACTGGAAATATCATTAAAAACTTCAATTGTTGAGCTCAATCTGCTAGTTTGGATGAGAAGCAGCAATGAAAACCAACTAGGTGTTGTATTTCAAACACGAAATTGGATTGAAACTAGGAGGTAAGCATCCCTCGAAGTAAAAACTAAGTTGTCATTTTGACAGCATAACATTAGCATAAATTCATGGATAATCAGTTCTTCAAACAACAGCAATATATAAGTTTCAATTGGCAAATGAAGCAACAAGAGACTCTTCAAATTCCAAGAAGTTGAATCACTTCAACTTCCAAAAGGGACACCACTTTAAGCATTTCACTTTTTGAAATATTAAAATATCATTCAACTTCCCCTTTAGGCATCCATTTCATATTGCAACAATAAAGCATTTATTAAATAATTAAATGCTCACTTGACCCCTTTATGTCCCCTTCTTTAAAACAACTTGAAGTCATCAAGCCTAGGCGTGGGGTACAACTTCAAGACATGAAAATTGACTAAGTCTGAAACTCAGTCCAAGGAGATAACCAAAAACAATGCCCAAGCTGCAACTGATGAATTGCTAAAAATAGCAAACTGACAAATGCCAAACTGAACCAAGTTGATGATGATGCTTCTGCCAAAAATGAACTTACTAAAAATAGCAATTGCCAAAAATAGTAAGTTAACTTCAAAACCATCAGAAAGCCAAACTGAACACTGAACTGCAAAGGATTGAATTGTTGCTAGATAGATACTGCCAAAAGATAGACTTGCTAAAAATAGCAAACTGCTATAAATAGTAAGTCTGCACAACATCCTCTGAACGCCAACTGAACAGAATCTGAAAGAGGAAACCCTAGTTTTCTACTTCAGCTTAGCCTACGGATTTCCGGAAATAGGCTAAATCCAAAAGAAGAGTCTATGGCCAAAATGGGGACATTACAAAGTCAAATGGACTCGCTTGATAGCTTGTCGAAAAGCTGATTGAAAACTGAAGAGAATGAATGTATCTGCAACCAAAACCAACTGAATCTGAGCCTCCAAATTGAAGGGCGCCCCTAAGCTACAGGGGTGTAGATTGCTCTGGAAGTGATATTTTCCTCCATTTCACGCTTTGCGAACACCATTTTGACTGCTGAGTTGATCACATAGAAGCATTACTATTGTTGGTGCGTGTGTAATTGTATTTCACCATTTTCACATGTATGGACACTGTAAAGTTGATTTGCACGTTGATTGCGCAAGCGTCTCCCACTTTACAAAGTGAAATGTTTCCAGACTTAGAATATTTTTCGCACTTTTCGCCATTTGAAAATCCCCTCCACTGTGAAGCATCTTTTTCAGCATCTTCATCATAGAATGTTCTACTTTGAGTTTCAGGCTTAGATTTTGACACCTGGTATTGACATAATCAAGGATTATCTTGTTCCATACATTAGACAACAAAACATGTAGTCTTGAAGGCTACAATAAAATTTTAATAATAAATTCCTCACTTGAATATGCACACCAATCATTGAGACACAAGCAAATATCATGGATACATCATCATCTATGACCTATTTTAGACTTGTCGTGATGAGTAATGCAAGCTCTTCTGAGCCATAGACTTATATTTTTTAGTTTTGATGCCATGGATTTTATATTCCATGAGTTTTGTATACATTTGACAATATTTATATATCTGAATGTGTTATCGTGATGTGAAATAAGCCAATCAAAATTAATTTCAGCTAATTCTGACAAGTTTTAATTTTTAGGGTTTCATGACATCAAACAGGAGTGCAAAAACCCTAATTTTCAATTTTTTCCAAATTTCACTAGTATCTTCCTGACATCACACTGACTCAAAATCCATACTTGATTTTCCCAAAAACTGTATTTTGACATCATTTTAACAAGGTTTAGACTCTTTTAAGCAAAATGCCTTAATGAAGCAAAAAATTTGGTTTGTGTACAACAGGAATGGAACAAAAAACAGGAAAAAGAACAAAACTTGAAAAAGTTTTGGTTCTTCGACATCCACAAAATCTGAACTTAAAATAAAATAAAGCAGTAAACGACTTTTTATAGAAACAAGGCCCTAAAGAGTTTAAACTTAGTCCATCAAAGAGAATCAAAAAAACAAATTAAAATGTAGTACGTGGTAGGTGACAGTTGTCATCAGAACATTCTAGGAAAAGTCAAAATATTTTGACTTTTTCATCAGCAACAATCTTCAACTTTAGGTTCCGATTCTCGAGTACTTTGCACAAAACAAGATTGTTGATGTTTTGCAAAATCTTTAGGACTAGCCACCTTCACCGAGACCAGGAACAAACCTACAAAATTCACTTCAAAACTATATCAATGCACAAAACCCCCGACATCCGATATCTGACTGTCTATTCTTCTTCATTGAACTTTGGGTTCAAAGACTCATCTTCACCTTTCCTCTATTGATATTCCTGGAAAACGACCAACACTTGATGCATGCACTCCTTTGAAACTCCCTGAATCACTTTCCAACTGTACTTGAGCCTAGCATAATCTTCTGATATTTGAATGATGTTTTCATTTCTCTGCATCATTTTTGCTTCATACTTGACCATGGCATTCTTGCACTTTATAATTTCATCAATAACCTCCCGGCTTGATGAGCGAACAGGGTCCTTAATCACCCTTTCAAGCCACTCCTTGAAAGCTTTTACCTCTTTATCACCCTGCCCTAAAATCTGGGGATCACAACTTTGCTGTGCTAACATTTCAATAAATCTTTCATCTCTATCAATCAGCTTCTTGCATCTCTTATTGACCTTTTCAAATCCTTCTACACATTGTAGCAAAGTGTCACTTTCCCAATTCACTTGTTTTCTTCACTTTTCAAATACCGGAACTTCTTGTTCCGTGGTTATCTTTTCATTCAACAACTCTCGAACATCTGTCTGAATAGGAGCTTTTAACTTTGGCCTTTCTGCATTAGTCTGTTCTTAGTGAAATCGACATTCTCCTTCTAGTTTTTTAGACTTGTCACACCAACGGTATGCCTCCTTATGTTTCCCAATTGGATCCTTGATTAACTCTTCTCCTTGCCTCACTAAGTACTCCAGCCATTCTTCAAATACGCTTACCTTATGGTGAAGCACTGCAATGGAATCTACTTGCTCCTTAAACATAAGTACCGGATTTTGGGGCAATTTAGTCCGCATTTGATCAAATTGGGCTAACGACTTGATAAAACCTTCTAGGAAGGAAATTCGCTCCTTTAGCTCTCTTTTCTTCTGTTTGCTCTTTTGTACCCTAGCGATAGTTGTCTCTGAATTTACTTTCATTTTTTCTAATTCCTGACCTCATGATGAATGTTCGACATTAATTGTCGTTACCCTATAGTTCCTAGGTGTTATTTCATGCTTGCTCTTATCTCCTATCGAAGTAGCTATTTGGAGAGTTCTCCCTCCATTTGCATTCCTCTTCATAGCATGTCTTGTCTTTCCTCTACCTCTAGGTTTAGGGGTCTATACTTCTTGTATTAAACTTTTGAGATCCAGAGGCACCAATTCCACCTCCAATGGTGGAGCCATTTGCTTGACTAGCCAATCAGGTGCTTCTTCATTCCCGATGATTTGCATGTTCAGGAACTCCTCTTAAATTATCAACATTACCTATCACACCCCCCAAAACTTGAACACCTTCTATCCTCACTAGCATGGATTCTGGATTATCTTGATTCATCACTGTCTCTTCCTTTTCGAGACTTATATTCTCCTCTTCCTTTTCGAGACTTATATTCTCCTGTCCTACCGTGTATTCGGCATCAATCCTTGGGGCATCATTTTCCTGTTGTCATGAAACATTGGGATTCTCCTCATTTCTTACTACACCACCCAAGGTTTGTGAGGGCTCTACATTTTCATTCTCAACCTGACCCTCTCCCGATTTCTCAAAAGCCTATGGTTGCTCAACATCATCTTTACTTCTTCCTTGCGGAAGTTGATCATCAACTGTATCTTCATTACCAATATTATCAATGGGATTCTAGCCTGCAGTATCCCCTATTCCTCTTTCATCAATTTTCTCAGGGTTTCCCACCTCTGGGGCGAGTGATCCTCTTCTAAAATCTTCTTGATCCATAGGATTTGACCTTGTATCTGACACTTCTTCCACTACTGGCTGCACCATAGGATTTTCTTTAGATCGTTTTTCTTCAAACTGTTTCATCATGGCAGTCAGCTTCTCCCACTGCTTTCTAACTTCTTCTTCATTTGGCTCAGGAATTTCCTCTTGAATTGTAGGAGTCCTTCCTAGTGTTTGTCTCATTACTGCCGTATTAACTGAAGGTGGAAAGGTAAATATATCTGCAACCTTCTGAGATGCAGACCTTGTCTTAGCACGAGTGTGTGTCTTCATTCTCACCTCTTCATCAGTCATAGGCTGAACTTTTCTCTTTACTGTGGAAGAAAATGCTGCCTTAGGCTTTACTGTTACATTGGCTTGACTGGCCATGGTCTCTTTACACTAGCCAGCTAGCGTCACTGGAATTCTCCAACTTGAAGTATCGGGAATTCTTTCCTCACCATGTCCAACTGCCTCTATCTTTCCAACCTTTCTTTTCTTTTTAGTAGTCTCAACGTACTCTGATTCATCTTCTACCTATTGCTTTCTTTTCACATTAGGCGGGTATGTGAGTTTTACCCCAACTTCTTTTAATGCTTTACTGTAACCAGGAATCCAGTGTTGAGTGTGTCAACACTTGCTCAAAAATCTCCTTAATAGTTACTATTTCCTTCTTTGTATTATCTGGGTCTGGGATAGGTTCATCAAAAATATTTTCTGTATCATAAATTGGATTCAACACCTCTCCGTCATCTGTATCCAACTGCTTCGGAATATCATTAAGTCCAATAAGCCTTGCTACTTGTAATGGCAACCTCTGGTATGATCGCTTCCTTACCTGATGCTCGTCATCACAATTATGCCAAAAATCTTTTAAATCATAAACATGAGCATACTTATTGCCTATTTGCTTGGCAAGGTTTCCCTCCAGATCATAATTCTTTCACCGGAGTGTAAAGAACTCCAGCTTATACAGGTTCAACAATTCCTCACACATACGTGGCTCTTCTTGTGAGTCTATGTGCACCTACAGCTGCTGATAACAGTTCAATCCTGCCGCCTTTACCAGGTTCTTATCTATGTTGACTTAATGTATTTTTCTGCTGTTATTCTGAGTATTGCAATCCATGGGAATTCATCATTGATACCATTTTGAGTACGGTAAGAGTCTTTCCAGATACATAAAAGGTCCAATATATATTGTTGTATCTTCACTGAGCTGTTAGAAGTCCCAATCTGTATGTAGTCGACCTATCTGAGACAATGTCAAAGTCTGAAATTACTGTCATGCTGATCTGCAACTAGCTGTCATGAGTTTCTGGGTGTGAACAGTGACATATTTGCTCAATATTAAGGCACAGTTTGTATTTGTGAAGGTCTGATAACATGAACTCAGTCATTATAAATGAATATCTGCTGCTCATGAAAATATTAGTGCTCTCAGTTTCTATACATCTCTGAACAAGGTCAACCTGTAACTGGGATTATAGGGCTGTTAATTTCTGAGTATCAAGATTTCATTGTCATACTTTGTAAGTCAGCAAAGCTCATAAGATCAGTCCCTGATGTGTTTTCTGAGTTGGTATACCACTGTTATGTAAATCTGGGCAGTCCTTTCTTTGTAATCAGTCAATATATGCACTCAGAAAATCAGTGGTAACAGCTGTTCATGATTATAGAAATGTCACATGTTGTAATTGCCTATTTGTTGAAATGCAAATGATCAAGATATGACTTCAGTTCAGAAACAATCACTCTGCAACTCAGTTTATTTTAATTGACAAATGCAATATGACAAATTAAGTGCTTGGAAAAAATCACAATAGAGATTGTTCCATTTGGGGTGGGACACTTCACCGCGCTTCCGTCCTCAAGCAGAGAGCTGTTTGATTCGCAGTCTGAGACCCTTGCAGTCTGCTCACCTGGTTTCCAAAAACACCTGTCATTAGCAGAAGGGAACCATGGTCCTGTTTGCGCCCTTTTTTTTCAGCCTGTCTTTCCTTTCTTAATTCATTAGTCAATCTGAGGTAGTTTAGGGCAGTTCGTTCCCTTCGGCTCTCCTGTGACCTGGAGCCTTGGGGGTGATGAATCCCCCTACTCTACAAGAGGCAAGGTTCTTTTCAAACTTTTGTGGAACTTGTTAATACAGACACATATGTGGCAAAAGGCTGCCCAGTTGTTAGTAGACGCTAACCAGGGCTCAATATTCATTAGAGATTTCGGTAGGTTTTGGAGCAAACAATGGTTTCAAAATCTCAAAGGCCAGTTTTGTGCAACATTGCTACTTTTAGCAATATCTATTTTCAGTTGTGTTTTATTTATAAGTGAAGAGCTAAGAGCTTATGTTTAAGTCACTTAAGTTGCAACTTTTGTTTATTAGTTGATTACAATAGCTTTTGTAAATTTATTTTATTTCTTGCTTTTTCATAGCTTTAAAGTGTTTTTCTTTGAAACAATGTTTTCTGGGAATAATTAGATATTATTCTAAATCTCTCTAATCTATGTTCTCTAAGACCTATTAATAAGTGTTGTGTGCACAGGACATTAAGACTGATAATCAATGCTACACTTACTCTGCCAAAATTGTTATTTACACTTGTAAATTATGTTTGTGATTCCATTAATTGAATTGAAAGTATATTTCACCACCACACTTTGTATTGGGGTTATCTATCCATCTAGGTTGTGGCTTTGTATGCAACTTAATTTTATAATTCTTAGAATTGGGTGTTTTCTATGTGTTGTCATTTCCGATTATTGCACTTGCACTAAAATGTTGCTCTATGTTTTAAGTCAACAGGGAGGTGGTGTTTGTGGCTTTAGATTGGTTGTTTTATCTAAAAAAATTATAAAATATCAATTACAAAACACAAATCTTATCAGTCTGGTGCTTATATATGAGGGAAAAACATAGGCAAGCAGTTCCCTGATTAATGCAAAATCCCTGCTAGATGATAGTGTTGGTGTTGATATTTGTATATCTTGTCTATAGTTTGTTGTCTAGGGTCAATTTAGTTTAGTGTTCAGTTTTAGTTTAAATCTCAAGGAGCTTCTCCTCACAATTTGAAGAGATGTTTATCCTCACACTACTTTGTTTTGTCTTGCCTTGTAATAGGTATTAGTTTTCAATAGAAAATACAAAATCTCTCGTATTGTGTAGAAATTTTAAATAGCCTTGTGCCCTTACCCAAGGACAAAGAAATAGGTATCTACTTTTAGTTAGTTTGTATTGCATACTAACCACCAAAGCGTGTTTAGAGTTCTAGGGTTATAATTGTGTTTCAAGGGAGCTTCCTTGAAGAAAGGTTTTTACTTGCACATTGTTCCATCTTGTGTTGCCTTGAAAGTGACAAATTAAATGCTAACACTAAGAAAGGTAAAGGTAAATGTAGTTTTTTACATCACTACCAAGTGACACACCAATTTGGCGTATCTCCTTTGTGGAAATCCACAGAGAGATTTTTTCTATTTACCTTATACTATGTATAAGATAAATAGTCCACATTACTTGAAGCACATTTAACTTAATAGGAGATTTATTTTATTCATTTCCATTACTTTTATGAATAATCCGTTATGTTTCTTTATTTCCTGCAATTGTTTACATGAATAGCCTATTATCCTTCTTTTTGTTCTACCAATTTGTATTCTATATATGGCACTCTGCTTCTACACTTTTTTTCTGTTTACTTTTTGTATCTGAGGCATTATTTTCTAAGAAATTTATAATTCAATTATACAAAGGATGGCAATCATTTCAGACAAACAACAACACATATATTCCATCTTAGCCATATTGCCTTTCTAGGAGTATAAATAAATTATAAATGCCATCACTAGTTTTTGGGAAATAAATATCACTTGACCTATCTTTTAAGATTTACAATTCAATCCTTATAACATTTATGAATATAAAACATCTCCAATCTCAAGCTCTTTTCCTCTTGCACCTTATGTCAATTGATAAGAAAAGGGAGATGCTTACAAACTGAAGACCACTATATATGCGAGAGAATTCCCTTGATGAGGTAATGTCTATGAAACCTGTCTTTGGAGTTGGATCCCATTTTCCACGAACTGTATCCAAGGATGCACTCATGAAAGCAAGAGTGTAGTCCAAAACACTTCCTGTTTGTATACTGCTTGTGTAAAATGAATCTGCAAAAATATGTGAAACCATTGAGGATTAGCAGATTTCAAAATTCACAATATATGAGCTATTAGTAAAAATTAGAAAACAGGGATACATGGGGATGTGTCTGCAGCCCCAAGGCCTGCATCCCTGTCCCCATTGCCATCTAGGGGACACAGCAACAGCAGAGTATGTCCCCTGTCTGTCCTGTCTACTCTATGTAAAACAGGAACATGTCCCCTTTTCTAATCTTTTCTTAAAAAATGTCAGCCTTTTTCCAAAAGAAGGTTCATTAACATTCAGTTTTTTGCAATTATGAAAAAGTGCCCCTGTTAAATAGCAACATATAGTTGTTACCCTTTTCATCAATGTGCAATTCTATGACTGCACACAGCTGCAAGAGAGCAGGCAATTATAAAATGAGAGTATACAGGTATGGAATGAACAAAAACATGATTGAATGCAGTTGTGCCTTGTAAAGTGAAATCATATATATGTCAAACGAAAGCATACAGTTGTAAGAAATGTATGTTGCAATTACACTTTCATTTATGAATTTGTATCCTTCAGGCCTTTTGTCACAATGAAATCATTGAACCATGCAATCAGAAATTTCTAATTTTTATTGCTGGTATACTCAAATAAAAGAATATGGCATACTTAATATTGGATTTCATACATTATATGAATGTATAAATTTGAATTTTGGTGTCATGTGTAGCTATCTACACACACACACACACACACACATGTATATGTATATGTATGTATCTCCATTTATGCATATGTATATCTACATATATATAGATATATATACATGTATGCACACATACACACACACAAACACACATATATATGAATGTGTATGTGTGCATACATGTATAAACATATACATATGTATATATGGAGATACATACATATATACATACATTGTAATGTCCCCATTCTAGTCAGTGTTCAGGTGCAATGGAGTTAGCCTATTTCTTGGACCCTTGTGGGCTGACAGGACTTGGTTAGAGGGTCATTGTTCCTTTTGGTGGGTATTGCCATTCCCACCTATTTCACCGCAGTACTGGTACTAGTGCAGGCAGATGGAGTTTAGTGTTTGTCAGCTTCTGACGGCACGACATTATACTGAGTTTGGAGGGAGTTATATTTATTTACGTGGTTAAGTTAATTATTTAACTTAATGGAATATTATAAAGTCAATTTGACTTTATAAAAGATTAAAAGGACACTCAAATAAATTTAAAAGTGACTTAAGGATGATAAAGTGATAAAATAAATCACTTAAGTTACTTAAAAAGGTGTGCTCATTTCATGAATTGATTTTTTAAACTATTGAAAAGTAATTAAATACATTTCAATGTATTTAAATGCCAAAAGTGCATGGGTTTTGGAAGAAGTGTGTGGCTTTTGGAGAAGCGTTCCTTTTGAGATAAAAGGAAGAATTTGCAAATCAAACTGACTTTTTGATCATTTTACTTTGCATATTTTATTTTCTCTGTGATTTGTTTGAGGACAAGGGTTACAAGGAAAATTCATTGAAGAATGAGAAATCTTCATTGGATCTGTGATTGTGAGGCTGTGAGACACTAGCCGAATGATTGCCATTGATGAGAGCTTCAATCAGAAGTTCTTTTGTGCTTAATCAGAGTATGTTTGTTCAGTTATTCAGTATACAGCTGCAGGAGAGGGCTTACACCTGGATCGCCTTTATCTTTTGCCATATTTGCTTCAGTATTTTGCAGTAGCCAGAGGCCGTACCACCTCCTTGCTTTGGCGTGTTTCCTGAGAAGAGGTGTGGCAATTCTTGAGGCAAAACGCCTCCCTTTTGGTCTGTTTCTCAGCTGGATTCTTGGCGTCCCACCTTTTTAGCTCTCTTTCTTCAGTTACACTGTGGGAGATCTCAGATCTGAGACCTTGGCGTGCTTTCAGGTCATTTCCAGCCATTGTTGCCTAGCAAGCTTGATAATTTCTTATTTAAATAATCTGGAGGACTACGGGTACATTTATTGTTTGTAAATTCATTGTATGTACTGCCAAACATAATTTACAGTACCGGTTGAGCAATAATTTCTCGCATTTTACTTTTATCTACAATTATATGTTGTACGCCCCTTCAACTTCTATCAAGAATTTCTCTAAAAAACTTAAAAACACAAAAAGATAAGCAAAAAACTACAGGGGTTAAGTTGGAGCCAGCTGGGCTCATCTCATACATACATATATGTATGTATGTATGTATCTATATATATATATATATATACTTAAAAGACTCAGACTCACCTCAAACTTAGAATCGGCACCCAAACTCGGCAAAGACTTGACAAATTGAAAAAAACCATGAAATATAGATATTTTCAAAGATTAAAAACTTGTTACATGCATCCTTTAATAAATAAACTTTACAAAAACAATAAACTAATCAAATAAAAGCTACTTTGACCATATACACAAGTATACATCGATCACATGGGTATAAAAATAAATTTTAAGTTTTAGCTTAAGGAAACAACATTGCTAGATATATAAATTTAAAATCAAGAATATTATTAAATATATACAAATCTCATGGATTATGAAATCCATGGCATCAAAACAAATATCTTAACTAAAAATATAAGTCTATGGCTCAAAGTAGCCTGCATCACTCATCCCAACATCACAGAAAGTCATGCGCTAGCGTCTAAGATAGATCTTAGATGATGTAGCCATGATATTTGCTTGTGTCTTCATGACTGGTGTGTATATTCAAGTGAGGGATTTATTATTAAAGTTTTCTTGAAGACCTCAAGATTGCATGTTTTGTTGTCAAGCTCATTAACAAAGAGGAATGGTTAAGTAAAAAGATAAATGGTTATGTTCTAGTTTGACCATAGCTAGGATACTAATAGATGGAATTGTTTAGAGTTTTTTGTGCAAGGCATGATTGATACATTCTTGCATTATGAAAATGGTATTTCTTGCCAAATATGACTTAACTCATATTCAATAGTACAATGACTATAGCATGCCAACTTTGCCTATGGCAGTTCTTGTATACTAAACAAGTTGTCTAATGTACGAAACAAGATAATCCTTGATTGTGGCTTTGACTGTGACAATGCAGAGATTTGCAACAAGGGATATGTATTTTGTAGATTATATGATGATGACCCATCATTGGTCTATTACTTGGTTAGACTTATAGTTTGATGGGGTTTGGGGGTAACACCCACAACAACGTTGAGGGGCAATGCCCCTTGTCAGGCCCCCAGTGGGGTCGAGGGGCAGTGCACTTCACGAGGGTTTGGAGGCGGTGCCCCCAACGGGGTTGAGGGGCAGCACACCATTTTCATATTGTTTTGCAAATCCTAGATGGGCATGTCATAAACCACACAAGAACTGAAAGGTTGTAAATTTTTTTTTAAAGTAATTAAAATGTTGGATTAACACTTTAGATTTTTATTATTATCTTCTTTTAACTTTTTTTTACCTCAACCATGGCCGAGTCTACCCTGCGGGACTTACTAGTCTGACAAGTTTGGAAGACTTGGCAAGTCTCTAGTACTTGTCGGGTACTTGGGTCCCGAGTCCCCAAGACCCATTTTGACCCACTTGCCTTGGGACTTATCGAGTCTTGGTGAGTCCAAGCAAGTCTTGTATATATATATGCACTCTGTTTCATTATCATGTGCGCATTTTAAAGATTGTTCAAAATGTACAGCAATTGACCTTCCTAAGGGTGGGAATATTTGTCTTGTGATTGAGAATGAATCCATGTGATAATTTATCTCATGGATAAGTACTTGAGTATTGATGATAAGTATACAGCTTAGTTTTATGTTCATACATTTAAGAATAGGCAGCACTAAATTTTTCTATTTAAGAAATGTACCATCCACTTACAAAGTATTTTGACCATGCATCTTTAAATGTGAACTTCTTGGGTGATGGATATGCATGCTCAAAAAATGTTTTCAAACATGACATGCCCATTTTGCAAAATTTGACCAATGAAACATAGAAAAACTTAAAATATCCAAAAAGGGGAGGCACCAAACAGATTCTCACAAAAAGTCTGGTTTCATCTTTTAATTTGGTTTCTCCCCATCTTTGGCATTAGTGTTATACAATGTAATGTAGTTCTATAATTTTGGGATGGAGAGTCTTTTCAATTGCAATCTTCATAATGCCTTCCTTTTTGTAGTGGATGGAGATTTTGGTGAGTTTGACAGTCAGGTTTCTAAAGTAATTTCACAAGATAATTGCTTGAATTTGAATAGGCTTTTGAAATTCCCAAAATTTTAAAAGAAAAGTTTAGAGGATGTTGTAAATGTTTAACAAAATATGTGAATTGGTATAAAAGAATTATTTTAATCCTTGGGTCATAGTTTCTCTTAGTTTCATCATTGATATTAATTGCTCCTATGCTTTACAATTTGATGCTCATCTTTCCTAGTTCTTCTTTGAGTTCTACTCTTTTTCTTTTTGTGAAAGAGGTAAAATAGATAGAATATTAAAAATTAAAAAAATTCTATGTTACACCAAGTTTCTAGTGTATGGATGGTAGAGGCCAAGGGAGCATATTTTCTGGAGAGATTTTTTTAGGAGGCCTTTCTTAAGATAACCCTAGAGGACAACTATTAAAAAATATAGGAAATTTCAAATATTCATATGTTAACATTAACAAGGCATTCATAATATGCATTATAGAACCTTAATACATAGCATTAGAATTGAATTGAGATTTCACATGAGAGACGATAAACAAATTAACTAAAAAATTCATTGACCTTTGAGACCATGCAAACCTTCAAGACATGATATTTTTCATAGTTTTTCTGTTTTTAAGTTAATGATGTCGTTTTGATGCTCTCTTGCCTTCTTCTCATTGTTGTTCTCTTCTCTTCTCACAATTGTTCTCCTTTGTTGTCTTCTTCTCCACAGTATGGAAAATGGGAAAATGAGTTTTTTTTTTTGTTTTTAGTTATTAGTGCAGCTTTTCTAGGTTCAGAGTTGGTATAAAGGGGTGTGGGGGCCCTCATGGGCCCCACTATCCCTATTTTTCAGAGTTTTTTATTTTCGAAATTTGTAGTTATGTTGATTGGGCTATAAAGGACATTTAGTTATCCCTAGGATGGACTAGACATCCCCTAGCAGTCCCAAGGATACCACTCTTGTCATACCTGCCAAAATAGGCATTTCACACATTTCCAAAAGCCTTTGATGATTGGGATGGTGGGGGGATGTTTCCAATCCATACCCATGTCTGTAAAAGGTTCTCTATAGGAAATGGGCTTAAAACTTAGGGGAGACATTCATGACGTACACAGAAACAAATTGTTCATTTTATCCCTAAAGCAGATCATTTCTTGGAACCAACAACCACTTGGTCAACTGAGATTGTGTACAATTTTCCTAAGGTGTATGCTACAATTGTTGAGATATCTCTCTAGCTTGATGGTAGCAAAGATGTTAATACTATAGATCACATTTTTACCCTAAAGGACAACAATGACGAGGCTATACGTGTCATATGCTTAAAGCACTAGACTGATGTCACACTGGTTCCATTTGAAACAAAATTTCAAAAAATATTATAGAAAGTAGCCATAAAAAAGATATTGAGCAATGCTGGAAAATAAGGTTCATCTTGAGGAAATTCAAACTTGTGGTCATTGTTTTGACAATTTGATGGTTTGAAGATATATGTAATGTTCCCTTCTTACACGCATGAAAATATTTGGCCATTAGCTTATTTGCCATTTTTCCTGTAAGCTAATTAGCATCAAAAAAAGAAAAGTAAATTAAATAATTAAGTTGTCAAAAGTTAACTTTTTAACATATTAATTGACAACTTACATTTGCTAATTGGCATCAAAAAGAGAAAAAACAAATTAAATAATTAAGTTGTCAAAAATTAACTTTTAACATTTTAATTGACAACTTACAGTTAATTATATAAAAGGTTGTTTGAAGTGTAGACAAAGTGTAGCTACGCTCAAGGTGATGAAAATTGGTCATAAGGACACTTTATATTATTTTATTAAGGAAAAAGTGCTTTTTTGAAAAAGCAACAAAAAAGAAAAAACATTTTTATTCAGAAAAATAAAAAAAATGAAAAAACCAAAAAACACCCTCTTTTGAGCAAAAAACTGTTTTTTCGAAAAAAACAATGAAAGAGATACAAAAGGAATTGTGAAGAGAAAAGGGTTACCATTTTTCATATTTGCATTTGTTTTGAGTGAGACTTAAGTTTTCTCATATTTTTTGAGGACAAAAACCCTCTAGAAATACGAGTTTCAAGGATGAAAACT
Source organism: Sequoia sempervirens (assembly GCA_007258455.2). Classification (NCBI taxonomy): domain Eukaryota; kingdom Viridiplantae; phylum Streptophyta; class Pinopsida; order Cupressales; family Cupressaceae; genus Sequoia; species Sequoia sempervirens. The sequence continues at coordinate 8,273,913 of VDFB02168118.1, forward strand.
CTCCAAGCTGGATTTGGTGATTTCATCCTAAAGTCATAGTTGCCTGCAAGTGAAGACTTTCCAGTTTATTGCTAAGATGGATGTTTTTGAAGTATTTTGACATGTTAAATATTTTGGTATTGCTGTTGGATCTTTTCAGAGGTTTTTATTGAAGTTTGTTTGTTTAAGGGAGTTGATAAGTACTTATTGTTCCAGGAGTTTATCAGACTTGTATACAATCTGATTTCTTAGTTTATCAGTGTGTTTTGATGGTGTTTTGTATCAGTTCGGAGTGATTTCTTGTAGTGTTTCACTTTATATGTGTTGCTAGATGTGTGGGGTATGTTAGTTGCAGTATTGCCGGGAGATGCGTCTCCTGCCCCCTGAGACACGTCTCGGAGATTGGTACACATCTCTGATACCGAAGACATCCCCGGAAACACCTCCAGCAGCTTGGAAACTTGACGCACCATCTCTTGAGTTTTCTGACATCTCCTGGCGGAAAATTTGGCATCTCCTGTGAAACTTTACTACTGCTCTTGTTTTGAAAGTTCAATGTCATGATATTTTCTATAAATTACTAATTTATTAATTTTTATTTATATTAAAAAAAGATGGCGTCTCCAAGTACCTCTGTCTCCTATTTTCAAAAAAATCTGCACCGGTATTGGTACCAATCTCCCGTACCAGTACCAATACCAGTCTCCTGGCAACTATGGTTAGTTGCGATTTTCTAGGTGTTCAACTTGCTGTTCTGAGATTTTTACCAATGATTTTTAGAGCTGCAGCAGTCACAAAGATCAAAAATATCAATAAGGGGTTGTTTGGTAGTGATTTTTAGAGGGGTTGATAGAGAGTTTCAGTTCTAATTTGTCAGTATTATCAGCAGGACAGAATATTATCAGATCTACATCAGCCTCTTGCATCAACTATTAGAGCTATTCTTCATGATGGGTGCTTGATTATATTGTTTAACAATGTTATTTGACCTTATTTTGGATATTGTAGCAGTCTGATTTTGTAATCAAAACTTTATATTAGTTTATAACAATAATTTACTTCTTCAAATGTCAATTTTTAATGCATTCTAAGTAAATCTGTAAACCCCGGATGGTAGTACCATTAGAGGCTATCATTTGAATGCATTTTCATATTGTAAGTTGGACGGTTTACCGTCTACAGTTATATTATTTTCATTTAGCCCATTTTGGCCTGTGTCAAGTTTACAAATTATCCCAATGGCTTGCATTGCATATGTGCAGTCTACCAAAGAGGTGTTGATAGGCTGGCTTTGCCGTTCCTGTGCCATTTTATGCAGTTCACCGAAGAAGTGTTGATTAAGTTGGCTTTACCGTGTACGTATTCTAATCGGCTTGCTGCCATAGCATTGTAATTGCATTCATTTAGGTTAACTGTGTGGTTGGAGGTATTGTATGCTCTCAACTTGCCCACTTCAGGATTTGGGTGATCAAGAAGTGTTGAAGACATTGCATTGTATCTTTTATATTGCAAAAGTTAAAAAACAAAAGTAGGGTGGGCTGTTACAATTTAATAAAGACTTGCACAAATAGAGGACTGCCAACAATGGACATATTGAAAGATACATAAGGGAGAAAGAAACTTACTACAAAAGATCTAGAATTATCAAATCTATGAGTGTACAACAAAAAATATGAGTATATATACAAACTGGACAAGTAAATTGAAAAATTACAAGAAGAAAAAAAGTCATGATGCTGATATGCTACACAGAGAAAATTGAAAAGATGAAGTACACCAGTCAGGCTTGAACAAAGTTACATTCATAGAAATTAACAATAACAAGAATATTTTTTGCTTTATTATGGGCTATATCAGGATATTATAGAAAAAAATTTGAGATAGAACTTAAAAAATGCAGTGCAAATATATGGCTACAATTTCTAGAAATTCTCCTCTATATACAGCAAATTCGATCAACAAAAGAGGACTTCTTCCACCTTTATGAGACATGTTATCTCAGAAGGGCAGCAAGTAGTTCAGCAGCATAAAAAAATAATTTGTCTGCATCCCCAAGGCATTTTCTCCCTAAGCACGGTGTATAAAATCCACTGTATCAGCAGTGGAACTTATTTATGGAAACAAAGAGGACTCAGCCAATGCTTCATTCTTTAGGGAAAATTAACTCAGTAACAGAGGACTTCCTCAACAAAAGAATGAATCTGTTATAGCCCATCATAAAGCAAACCATTATGGATTATTTTATCCCCTGATCACAGTAAGTTAATACTGCCAAACAAAAGCTTAATAGCAGCATGTATGCATATGGCACTCACCTGATTATCTCAGGTATTTCTCATCTTGAGGTACAGTGATTCTCTATCCTGATCACATCTGGAAAGAACAAATAATGAAGCATGTGCTCACTCCAAGTTGACTCAGCTGTTTGATTTTCTAGTGCCTTTTCATGGCTAAAAGAAAGGTTCTTTCAAATCTATTAAACTTGATGAACTTTTGCAAATGCTTACCACTGAAGATTTGTGATTTCCAGCATCTCAGATTTTAGGAAAAGGTTTCAGAATTTGAAAGATCATTATGTAAATCCTAGCATGCATTCTTCCTTGGGGAATGGTGTAGGAAATCTATGCAGCCAACATATAAAATACAGGATATATTTTATTTCTGCCATTTGTAAATTATATTCAGCCTCAATGTGCTTCCATAAATCTTTTGAGTGTTTACTATTTCTATGATTTGGTAGAGAGGGAGAGCATTCATTGAGTTCATACCAGTTTGCATTATACACCACTATATCATAAAAGCAGAACAGAATTTGCAAGCATTGTTAGAAGATGGTATATCACAGGGACTAGGAAAATCCTGTTGGAAATAGTACTGACTGAAAATTGCATGGTTATAGTGTAGGGAAAAACTTTATCTGTATGCAAGTCTGATTTAGTATTTTAAATTGATTAAAAATTATGAGAACCAAAATAGTAGTGACTTATGAAGCTGCACTTATCATAAATTATACAAGTATTCTGTTAAAATATAGCATATATACCTGCAGCTTCAGCTTGTTTGCACATTGTAAGAAAAGAGGACGGGCTTAAACAATCTGGAAGAGAAATGACTGCATTTGTCGCAGATTTGAAAAGACTTATAACAGGACTATTTCCATCTTCTGCAAGAATTTGTTGTGCCTGGCCATCCTTTCCAGGCAGTATTCCCAACCATGGTGCTATCTGCATAAACTGTGTCGTTTCAACTTCCCTCTGCAATGATAAATCACTTTTGTTAGAAATCAATAGAAGCCCTGACAAACAATATACAAATAATGATATATACTCACATTCATAAATCAATCTCCAAAACCAATTACTCAACCTGGCATCCCAACATAACAAGCCATCCCTTAATTTTGTCAATATAGGATAACAAAAAATACAAAAATGAGGTTCAGATGCATCACCATCATACAATCCTCTTCAGGAACAATTTCAATCCAAAAAGGAACAAATATGAGTATGATACTTGCTCTTCATATGACCAACCAATTGTAAAACTTAGGCATATATACACACTAAAGGTGAATAAAAACAATGCAAATCTATATAATGTATGAAATGCTCTATGAGCAAATATTGGGAAATAAATAAAAGAGTACCCTACTTGAAAGGTTAAAACAGAAAAATAAAATTCCAGCATTTAATATAATGAATCAAGGAACGGTTTATACTAATGACCACAGATAAATACAAGTACTCCAATCTCAACCCTAACAACACCTACTAAATTTACTTCGAACAAGATAACATGAAGAGAAAGCATGACACCCTCAAGGTTGTCAATGTTCATTGTGAAGAGCACAGAGAAAATACTGAGAGGGGGCGAGCGGTGAATCAATATTTGAAAACTTGAACCATAAGAATCAGCAATCAAAACAATAAGAGCAAACATTTGACAAGAAGAACACCGATATCATATGGAAAACCTTTTGGGTAAAAAACCATGGCAGAACTATAGCTTTCATTGATTTCAAATGGGCACCAACCCAGGAGACAACAATCTCTAGATTATATAAGTGAGCACCAACTCACTGGAAGCACCAACTTCGAACAGCTGAAGCACCAACTCTAGCATGAGCACCAACTTACCGAAGATTAGCACAACACTACAACTCTGATTCTTGACTGAAAATGCATATTTCCAAACGCATATCTCTTCAGATTAAGCACAACTACAATCTGAGTGCTACCTCAATGATCATGCAACCTCAAATGTATACAAACAAAAGGAGACAGCACATACTGATCATGTAGATATAGCCCGACCTTCATAACATATTCATCACAAAACCAGACTTCTCAAAACGGCAGACTCTCACACCAACTCAATACAAATGAAAGATTGTCATCCTGATGCAACAAGTCTCCCATTGTCCACACCTCAATATAGAAACAGAAGAACACACTAATCCATCACATCTCCTACTTGATTTGACCAATGAAGAATACCTTACATACAACTCACACCCATAATAAGAGGCAGCAATGGCAATTTTAAAAAATCACCACAACTTCTACCTTTTTTCAAATTACTTTTCCACTTCAAAGACTCCACACCCAGGCATGAATTAACACATACAACACACTGATATTTTTTAGAATATACTTGGAAATTGCATATAGACCAAACTAGGCACATCTTCCATAACACCAATACGGCATGTCTCCAACATAAATCGGACATTACCATTATTCAAACGGATGAGGATTTATTTTCGCAGTCATGGCCTATTTTTCACGTCTTCCCAACTTTGCACAATCACCACAGTCCACACATGATAGCAGGACAAAAAAATACTCATATGGCATGCCTTCTACATAATTCAACCATCAATGAACATAGGCATTGCAAAAATTAAAACAGCTGAAGATGACTCGGTGCACGTAAACTGATTTTCTGAGCAGACTTAAATTAGTGGTCTGATATAATTTAAATGCCACAAAGAGGTCTGAGCAAGCTCACATGATTTCCTTTCATACCGCCCGTGCCAGAGATAAATGCTAGCAAGCAATTGAATGCTCACGACTTCCACTTTATGCAACCGCATCAAGAATTAAATCTTCATGACTATGAAAAATTCCGAAGAAGCCATAAGCTGACACAACTGAAAATAAAGACTCCACGATTATGAAATTTGTCGTGGCAAAAATAGAAGACTCGTCAAAGAGTCTCAAAACCGTCCCTCATCGCATTCAAAGAGATATTTAAAATTATCAAGCTGCCTTCAACAAGGGAATCACAGTGAATACGCAAGTCGTTGGCCAAAAATAGAGGAGTCGGAGGTGAGAGTTTAGTGTCAAGGAGTAAAGACTTCTTAGAGATAATTGAGCCGTCGAGATTCACATAGCAAGCCGTTACAAAGAAAATGACTCGACCCCTTTGGCATTTCAAAGCTGACTTGGCACAAGGAAATAAATTTGCTAACATGGCACAAGGAAACAAATTTCCACGACTCAAATGGTCCACCACAAACAATCTATGTTCCACAATGTTTTGGGGACGGGGACGAAGGGACGACAGGGGACGTGTAATGTCCCTTGTTGAATTTGACCTTAAACTTGCTGAATTGAACCTTGGGAATTTTGTCAAACACTTGCCAAGCGAAATATGTACTTGCTGATTGAAGTTCTTTTTGGTATTTTGCAATGTAAGTAATGATTTTATGCATTCAATGGACTCAAATGTACATGTGCCAATGACTGAAATGTCTTTAAGATGCAATGCAATATATATGTAATGCAAAGAGTTAGCTGATATGCATCTACAACCAAGGGACATTAATGCAAACACTTGGCAAGCAACTTAAATGACTGAAATCTTTATGCAAAAATGCAACTATAGCGATCAGCATTATACCAAATACTTGTTATGCAATCTAGACATGCTAATAATGAGCTACAACACTTAGTCATTATGTCAAACAGTTGACATGCAAAGTCTCCTGTGCAAAACAATGCTCTACAGCACTGAAGCATTAAGACAAACATTTAATGTGCAACCTTATTCCTCCTTAATTGAATATAATGGCTGATTACAACTGTATGCAATTGCCAAGACTGATTACAATTATTGTTTTTCAATGACACTATGACTCCCTAAATGCTGCAACTAATTTTCAGACTTTGCTTCAGACTTCGAAAATGTAAGTACATGCACAAATGACAATGAAACTGTAATGTCCCTTGCTAGTTTTGGTGTAAATTTTCAGGTTTAGTACTCGGACATTTCATCAAACACTTATCAGTCAAAGTCTTCAACTGTTGTATGATTGTTTACCGGTGTTTCAATTGCATAAAACGATTATGAACGCGTGTGTGGTCTGAACTAATGCAAGAGAATAGAGTTTAACGACTTTCTACTACTCTATAATGATTGAGAACCTAGTATCATTGCACAATAAGCAAGAGACATTATGACAAATGATTGTCATGCATTCAAAACCTCCTTAGAAATATTTTCAATCTTCACTAATGAACTCTATTCGGATCACTTTTACTAAGTGATGACTGTACAATGCATAACTCAGGCAACACTTGTGTTTACAATTGTTGTAGCTGATAGTGAGCAGACCAACAACCAACTCTAATATTTCCTTTAATTGACTTTATAATATAAAGTCATAATAATAATTAATTAAATGGCTTATTATAAAGTATTTTATAACTTTATAATATAAGGGAGATATTATTATTAAATGAGTATTTATTACTCATTTAAAAAGGGACGCCATTTATTAATTATTGAGCCTAAGTTGAAAAGGGCGAATTAAATAATATTAAATGCATTTTAAGTTGATTTTTTGAAAAGGGTCGAACTTTTGAGGAAAAAGATATATATTTCTCTTCAAGGAAACTCGAACTCATTATTGATGATCATTTGAATTTGTCTTTTCTCTCTGAGAACTTTTGGAGTTGGAGAAACAAGGGTTTCTGCAAACAGATTGTGGAGAACGTCACCTCTTCATGATCAGGCATACTGAGGCTGTGAAAGATTCAGCTGAAGTTTGTCCATCAGAGTGGCTTTATTCAGAAGTCACAACAGAGCATATTTGTGAGATTCCAGATTGGGGTTTCAGTCTTCAGTTGGATCGATTTCTTCCTGAAAGAGATTCTTCTTTAGTGGCTATCCATAGTTATCATCTGGCACTCTTCTTGAAGTCCGTACGACTGCATTTAATGCTGTTTTCTGGCCGTACTTCTCAGCTGCAAGGCCGTACCTCTCTTGCAAGATAAAACGCCTTGCCTTTTTGGTCACCATTCCTCCCAATGCTTGCGCCTTGGTCTCTGAAAGCTACTGCGTCTATCTTATAGAGGGAGATTGTTTTATTTCAGCTGGTTGTACCATTTATTCACTTCATATAGGCGGCTGCAAGCTTATTCAGGTTCCTTGTATAAAAATAGCTTGCCTTTTTATTTGCATGTTGTTATTTCAGCTATGTAATCATTCTTCCGATACAATAAAATCATTTGCTATCAGTTTAGAAGTTGATTTACTCCAGATTCACATTCTTGAATTTATTACATATTTTAGAATTGTTTTATGCAAAAATCGCACAACCCTTTATATTGCAAAAATCACAAAATACCAAAACATTCAAACCCAGCAAAACGAAAAACATATTTCATCATTTGTTATCAGTTGAGGGTTGAGAGACACCCGGTCTCTTACAGTGGTATCAGAGCTCCGGTGTCAAGCATAGCAATACATTGTAGCTTCGGGTTTGAGAAACAAGGGTTTCTGCAGATCAACAGGTTTTGAAGAACGTTCCCTCTTCAGAATCAGGCATACTGAGACTGTGCAATACCAGTTGAAGATTGTCAACAGGGTAACTTCATTCAAAGGTTGCATTTGTGCTTACTGGGGTAATATCATGAAGGGTTTTAACAGAGATTATTCATCTGAGCAATAAGGCGACTTATCTATTCTTTATTCAGTGATCTGGCACATGCTTCAAGGGGCCGTACTTTATTTAATGTTGCTGGTTTGAAGGCCGTACCACAGCTGAAAAGCCGTACTTTTTATGCAAGTTGAAACGCCTTGCTTTTTGGTCTTCTGTCTTCTGCAAGTTGGACGCCTAGGTCTCTAGAGTCATTCGCACCTGATTTATGGCTAGAGATTTGAGTTTTGAAGCTGGCCGTACCTTTCTTCATCATTTTTGGGCGGCTGCAATAACCAGGTTTTCTCAATAAATATTGTTGCTTTTTCCTATGCCTGTTGATTAATCACAGTTGTAATCATTCAGAAAGATTAATGAATCATCTGGCATTGAGATCTGGTCTATATTCTGTAGTTTCTTAGCATTTGGTATTTTATATTATTTTTCTAGTCTTTCCTTTGCAAAATCGCAATTTGTCCTTTATATGCAAATACACCAAAAAAGCCAAAATACAGAAAACAAACAAACTCAGTATTATCAGACAGTGTTCAGGCTAAGAGACACTGTATCATGCATTCTGGGACGCATGGACACCGTTGATCAGGCCTGGAGCGAGACTCATATCTATCAGACTAAGACTGTTCTTAGTCTGATAGATATGAGTCTCGCTCCAGGCCTGATCAACGATGTCCATGCGTGCCAGAATGCTAGAGGCCTACTGATAAGCATGAACAAGGTCCTCCATGAACTTCTCTGTCTCAATGCGAACATTGCCAACACACTTATCTGCCTCCTGAGCCATTTTCCTCAAATCTTGCAGGACACTAACTGATTCTCTCGGGAGTTCTGCTGGAAGGTCAACTGTTGGATTCTCCTGCCCACACGGTTGAGCTAAGTGTTGCATGTAACCAACCAATGTCCTATGCTCCCTCTTCAATCATTTGTATTTCCCTTCGGTTCAGAGCAATCTGTCCTTGAGTGCCTGACAGGAGTTGTCACACTCCTCAATTATCTGAGCCCCTGTAGGGCGGCCTAACTCCATGGTGGTGACCACATAATTTTCTGGAACAACATCATCTCGATCACACTCAATCCTGGGAACGGCCACATGTAGCATGCAAGAACCATCCTCATTCGTAGAAATCTTTGAGAATTTTCTGGCCTTCTTCTTCCCTGGCGGTGCACTGATTCTACTAAGGAGTTCTTCCATCTCAATCACTGGGTCAGTCTCCTCAATAGGACCTCTTCTCATTCTTTCCCTTAGCCAATCAGGCACTGCTTGCTGCGGGTCACAAACAATAAGTGGCTGCTCCTCTCTTGCTTCTTCTTCACGCACTTCTTCTCTATTAACATTCTGATGAGGCTCGTCAATCTCCATTTGCTGGGTATCCTCTCCTGAAACTTGAGCCTCCTGCCCTACAATAATCTCATCCTCTAAAGCTGCTTCAATTTCCCGCTGGAAGCGAGTATCTGTGGCTGTTTCCTCTTCTTCCTACTATTTTTCCCTTCTAGGCACATTGACACTTTGACCAATTGATTCCCTATGGGGTGGCTGATTTGCTTCCTACAATTCTTGTTCTTCATTCAATCAATTTCTTTGGTCTGCAAACAATGAGACCTCCTACACACTTGGAGAGTGAGCTCGTGATGGTGTGGATGATGCTTCCTCAATTTGTTGAAGCGCCTGCTAAACCTATTCCTCTCTTCGTGGTTCTGAAGCTTGGGTGACCTGCTTTCTTTTTCTGATTGTTGGTGGCCTCTAATCACCCATCAAGTTGTAAGTGAGAGAAATTGACCTGCTCTTAAGTCTGTTCACATGCCTCTCCACCCAATTTCTTGTAAATGTCAACACTGGAATGCATAATGTATCCAAATCCGTAATCTCTGGTTCTGACCAATCAGGAAGAGGGACTGCCGTATTTCTCACTGTCTCATAATCAGGCTACATAACATTCATGTCCTCCTCCACTTGGTCTGGAATTGGAATGATCTTGCACTCTCTAATCATGTTCAATGGTATCCTGGAAAACATCCTTCTGCTAATCTCAGCGTCATCCACCGCATTAGCCCAAAAATCTTCAATATGAGCCTTGTGCCTGTACTCCACACTCTGCAACATTCTGATGTTATTGAAAGGATAGAAATCTTGCCTGCTAGTGTGGTATGTGAGGTGGAAGAACTGCAACTCATCGTCAGCTTCTCTGGCCGCCTGTAATGAGAGACAAACTTCATTTGAATTGCCCATGGTAATTGGGAAGTCTAATCCTCCTTTCTTTTTCTTCTTCTGAATTTTGTCATAGGCAATGAGCTACCTGGACACTTCTAACATTACCATTCTATCAGTGGGGTACCTCGGTAATCTGTACGGATACGATGTAAAGCCCTGCAGCCTAATATAGGTGAACTTCGGAAATTGGATAAACCAATATCTGTACTCTTTGATCAGCTCCTGGGCCTCTTTTGAAATTTTTTGTTGAGTTCTCCGCTAAAGAGTCCTTGTGATATGCATTGTGAAGGTGTCATTCACCCTTTTGTAGTTGGCGGTGCTGGTCAAGTGCAGTTGGCGGCAAGCATTTGGCGCCGTTGCCTGAGCGGACTAGGGAATCACTCGTCATGGTGGCGTAATGGGTCTCCCAGCAGACGAGCCCGTGAATAGCAATGAGGAAAGGGAAGACCTATTGACTGAAGATCTTGTCAATCTGTGGAAGATATCTTTACAAGATCACGTACAAAGGGAATCCCGCAAGCGGGAGATCCCTAAGGAAATTATCTGGGATCGGCTGGAAGTGAATGACGAGGTGGAACACCTCCTGAATCATATGCCTAGATTGCTGGCCCGTCACTTCATTATCTTACAAGACCTTCGAGAGGTAGAGGATAGGGAACGCCGAAGGCAGCAAATACTGCAGTGCTACAAAGAAAGAACCAAACGAGAAGAAGAAGAACGAGACACTAGCTGGAGACATACATCCGATAGTCAGCGATGATCACCTAAACAAATTTTAAATGCCTGTATGGCCGAACAAAGACAAGAATTGAGTACCTAATGGGCACGGGACTCAGGAAGAGAAGGTTCGGCGATCACTCAGGCTACAAGAACAGGACAATCGGCGAAGAAGACTGAAGCAAGCTAGTAAGGAATTGGATGAGGATCTAATTGAAATAAATCAAAGTATTAAAAGAACATATGAGAATCTGACAAGAATAGACACATCCATTGGAAGAGCACACCAAAGTTTGACCCCGTATGTAGGAAGGTATGATCCTTATGAGAATGAAGATGAATTAAGTAGTAGCATTAGACGTTTGGGGGAGTTGTCCTTATCGGACGACAACGAACAGCTGACGAGTCGAAGATTTGAGCCCAGTACCCCAAGGCGGAGAGAGTACAGAAGGGAACCCCAAGAGACTCACGGTGTCGAGGACGCTAACGGAAGACGTGGGAGTGACTTGTACATGGCCGAGAGTGCAAGTGACGCACCGGAACGTAGCGGGGAAACCAATCTAATTGGGTCCAACACACAAGGACAGCGGGGAAAGATGGCTACTCCGGAGCGGCAAAAGCTGCCAAAGTTTCTGGGGAATGGGTCAGAAGATCCAGTACGGCACTGTAAGACATGTGAAACTATCTGGATAGCCAGCGGACAGGATGATCCAGACCAGTGGCTGAAAGCATTCCCAGCGACACTCGGAGATACTGCCATTGATTGGTACTCTGAATTAGATCAAGCATAGAAAGCTACATGGAGGTTATTGAAGCAAGCCTTCCAGGAGGAGTTCAAACTCCTACGAGATGATAGTGAGATTGTCACAGAGATATACAATACTAAACAAGGCAAGCACGAGAGTGTGTGAACCTACAGTTGGAAAGTAAAAGATTTGATAGGGAAGCTTGAGGCACAGCTAGCGGATGGCCTAAAGAAGAGATGGTTTATTGAAGGATTGATTCCCTCGCTTCGAAGAAAAATGAAAGTAATACTGCCATCCTCGTACACTGAAGCATATAACCGAGCGATGGACATTAAAAGCGAGAACAAGACATCCTCAAAGGGGAAGAAGAAAGATGACGAAGAGAGTGCGGAGAAAAGTGAAGATGAATCGACAACCGTACAAGCTCTTCATCGTGACATGCTACGTATGATGAAAGAGCTGAAGGCTAACAAAGAAGGGTCCAAGGAAGCAAATGAATTATGGTGTACCGACTGCAAGATGGAAGGTCATACAAAGGTGAACTGCCCGAAAAAGCTATTTTGTGACATCTGCCAAGTTATGGGACACTCCGTCAAGGAGTGCCCATACAACTTAAAAACACAGAGTTCGCAAGTGTTCTTCACACAAGGGGAACAGTCAACCCCTTCGACCACACCGCCGAAGCCCCAGTACAATGCATTCCCTGGAGGTTACCGAAGCAACAGAAGTCCGAGAAGTAAGATACAGTACGATAGCAAAGGACGGCCCATGATCTAATGCCGAAAGTGTAACGAATGAGATCACTTTGCCAGGGAATGCCAGAGCGGTCAAGGTAGCGGGGGAAAGCTATGCAAATGGTGTGGTCTTGGTGATCATGAAGACACCGACTGCCCGAAACAGAAAGGCATCAATATGTTGGAAGTGGCTGATGAAGAAGTCCTGGCAATAACAAGGGTGCAAGCAAAGAAGACTAATTATCTAGACCCTCGTACGGAGAAGGAAAGACTCCGAGAAGCCATGGAAAAGGTGGAAGAAGCTATGCGAAATGAACAAGGAACTTCCAAAATGGCCAATACGTCGTTGCAGTCGCAGTCAGAGAAGAACATAGTACGGCAGGTGCTTCACACAACCGTACCAATCAAGGTAACTGACCTTCTGCAAACGATGCCCCAACTAAGAGTAGCACTTACAAATGTTATTGAAAATAATCTTCGGAAGGGTCTGAAGGAACAAATGATTGAACCGATAGCAAAGACCACCAATCCAATGCTACTCACAGTAAGTATCAGGAGGGAACCAGCCGTCGTACAGATGAAAATTCTGGGAATGAAACTCTCTAACACCATCGTTAACGGAGGCTTTGGAGTCAACGTACTACCAGAGGAGACATGGAAATGCTTGGGTAAGCCAACCCTCTGGCCCCTGACATTCCACCTGGTAGGTGCAGATCAACATGGCATCAAACCTCTCGGTACCTTGATGTCACAAAAAGTGGTGATTGGCACGCAGGAGTTCTTATTAAATTTCGCTGTCATCCCACTGGAGAAAAGGGCATACGATGCACTGTTGGGACGGGGATGGCTAATTGCCGCGAAGGAAAACCATAACTGGAAAAGGAATACACTGTCAATCGAGAGCCATGGGAGGAAGTACACTATTGATCTGAATGACCAGGTGGTCAGTGAAGAACTGGCATCTTCGAGATCAGAGTCAAACGGAGGATCAGATGCCTGATGAAGAAAGGAAGATAATGGAGCCGAACAAGGAAGGTCTACTAGAAATCAGAAGTTGCTCCGAGGATGAAACGAGTTCACTAAATGGGTTATTTCACTGGCAAATGGAAGATTATGAGGTTTTTCACCCGGATTGCAACATGCTACAGATAAGAGAAATCCAAGAAAGAGAGGAGAAGAGCAGGTCCAACCAGACACTTCTGACCGAGTACAAAGAGTACAAAGTACAAGGTAGTGAGAGAAAGTTAGAAGAAAGGAAGAGAGAGGAGAGAGAAAATGAAGAGGGAGAGTACAAAAGGCAAAAAATAGATAAGGAGATGTTGAAAATTGCAAAAATGAGAATAGAAGAATTGAAAAATATAAAAAATGAAAATATTGAAAAAAATGAAAAAGTTAAAAAATTATGAAGGGAAAAATGAAAAAATTAAAGTAAAGAAAAATAAAATTCGCCAAGTCTTGGCAAAAAAGAAGGCTGTACGACCATGCAAGGCAGAGACCAAAGGAAATAAATACTTACCAAGTCAATTTTGGCCAAAATCCAAAGTAGAGCCCATCAAAATAAAAAGTCGCCGAGACCACACATCGGCCAAACAGAGAAGGTACAAGGAGAAGCCCAAGCAGACCGTACATCGTACGACCACTATACAGGAAGTTCGGCGAAAGAGTAAAATCAAAACCAGTATAGTATGGCCGATTAAAGAAATTGCCAGGAGAATTAAAGTTCGACAAGAGAGCAAGGGCAGAAGCACAATCGTACAACCATCTAGGGAAAGCCGAAGTTCGGAGAAAATAAAAAATTGCAAGAATATACGAGAGAAAGAGAGGCCATATGGCGGCATACACCCCAACAGGAAGTAGTACGAAGAAATATACTTCAGGAAGAGGTCGTACGACAAACTGAAGAGGGAGAAGAGATCGTACGGTATAAAAATCGGCACTCCAGCATACGAAGAAGCATACAAAAGATCGATGAAGGCACTTGTGAAAAGAGCATCGTATAGCCAAGCAGGAACCTTGTGCAGTCGATAACCAACTTTCAATCTGTACAGTATTCTTCAAATTTTCAATACATACGACATACATTGGCATTAGCAAGTTGGTGTGTACGGCTTGGAGGCAAGATAGGAGAGGTCGTACAAACCCCAGGAAGCAATAATACAAGCGTACAGAATTCAGTGCCCTCCTTCACCGTACAACAAAACCTAGCTAGTGGTATCAAGCAATATTCACCAATTCTCCCAGTCGTACGACACTTTGCAACCCTTCAAGTTGTGCTACAGTCAAGTTTCCAAATCGTACGACATCCACTGTTAGGTTGCAGTGTACAACAAGATCACATAGTACAGCAAAATCATATAGTACAGAAAAATCACATAGTACGACAAAGTGACAGTACGACATCTGTCTCAGTGTATTGTACGACCAATAGTTTACAGCACATGGCCAAGCAAGTTTGTAATACGACCAATACAGAGAGCTTCCGTTTACCCGGCTGAGCATCGTTATCAAGTCGCAGTATTCTTGCTTCACATCATCCGATATAATTTGCTTAGGCAGCTTGGTGCGAGGAGGCTTGGGCTTTTGCATCCAAATTGAATTAATCATCCCGGCACATCTCTCAAAAGAGGAGGCGTACATCTTTTCAGCTCTTTCCTTTGTTTTGTACACAATCCTATCAAAAGTGGGAAATCCAAACGCCTCTCCAATGGCATCAGGCGTGAGATTGGCAGATAACTTGCCATCAAGAGAAACAATCGTTCTTCGCTCTGGCCTATAACAATTGGCGCAGTCCATGATTAGTTCTGGACACTGAATGGCTGGTGGAAAACTAGCAACTACATAAATTCCACTCTTCATAATATGGTGTGCAGAGACTGATGGAGGGTGGCCTCCTAGCCCATACATTTGACTTCTGAGTGCTCCCAGGTTAAATGAGCCAAGATTTGTGTCACTTAGCTCTGCCAACTTCGAAGTAAACTTTAACTCCGGAAGAAATGGCTTGCTCAACTTCTTGATCACTGCCTGCTTGGATACACTGGCTTTGCTGGATTCAACAATTGCAGCCTTGTTTGCTCTTGCATTCGCTCCTTTGTTTACTTCAGCCATCCTGCAAAAATAAAAGATATTCATTAGAAATTTAACTTAGAAAATAGATTAACTTCATGATGACCAGAATATGGAGCGAACTTTGAAAAAGAAAAGCCTTCAGCACTGAAATTCTGACTTCAAATCTCAACACTTTTCCAGCAAAATTAATGTCTCCCCAACACTTAGAAATTTTCTTACTCTCTTCAACAACTTCTTTCCAACTTCGATTTTCTTCACCTTCAGAGTCTCAAATTTGCACTTGCAGCTGGTGAGGAGAAATGAAAATTTTCATAGCTCTTATAACTGAGTCTGAGAATATTTCGACTTCTAGGAGGCTTATTTTAGCAGGCTCATTTAATTTCTCCTCCACTACTCTGCAAAAATTCGAATTTTTCCCTCCTCTGGCAATTTGCAACAATTATTATTTCAAATATTTGAAAATTTCACCCCATTGACATCTTAGAAAAATTCATCTTCCAAGCATAGGCATACTTCACCCTGATGAATTTTAAAATTCACGCCTTGAAATAAATCATGCGCCATAGAAAAAAATTTATCTTAAAAGACTTAGGCGAGTTTTATTTATCCCTCTGCCTTGAAAATATTTTATCCCCTCTGAGCCTTAGAAAATTTTCCAAACCTCTTGTTTACCTTGGGCGTATCTAGGGGGTCAAGCTTCCACTTTTCACTTGCCTTAGAAAATTCTCCTCCATCCTCTCCATGATGGGCGCATTTAGGGTCCTCTACTTCCATCTTGGTGCCTTAGAAACTTTTTTGAGGCTTCTTGCTTACCTTGGGCGCATATAGGGAGTGGACTGTGGAGCTTCAAGTTTTCCACACCTTTAAAACCACCTTGCTTATGATGGCCGCATTTAAGCCCTTGAGGGTCATGTTGAGGGCACATTCACTAGGTGATGCTTCCATTTCTCCAACCTGAGGGCGCATTTAGGGGGGTCCTCTTCCATTTCCACGCCTTAGAACTTTTTCAAGCCACCTTCACAAGATGGGTGCATTTAGGGGGTGGAGCTTCCATTTGAGGGCGCATTTGAAACCTTGCCATGTTGGGCGCATACGAGGGGTCAAGCTTCCATCCTTCTTGCATGCCCTAGGCGTTTTTTGCATCTAGGGAGTTAAGGAAACCTTTGAGGGTGACTCTTTGAATACTTAGCCAATTTTTTTTTTCCTGCTTGCCCTCACTTTCTATTTTTAGTAACTCCTTGATTCTCGAACTTCTGCAACTCCTCTTCACATGAAATTATCCCAACGTGATCCTCATGACCTATTTGACCTATTCACACTTGCCTTTCGTGCTGACTTGCTATTTTTAGCTCCGTTTGGGAGGTGACTTACTATAAATAGTAAGTATGTAGATTGCACTCAAATTTTCCCAGTAGACTGCTTGAAAGATGCTGATCACAATGGTATTCACATTTGCCTTTCGTGCTGACCTGCTATTTTTAGCTCCGTTTAGGCACCAAAGTTGGAAACCCTAATCTCATTTGCATGTGTCTCAACTGACCTTTGTTTGACTTCGTTTTTGCTCTGTACTGCTCTGCTCGTGAAACTAAAGGTCTGGGGGTTGCTGGAGTGCACCTGCTAAAAATAGTAACTGCCTGAAAAAGTGATCAACCAACTATCGGACGTGATTGCATGTCATACTACTCAAGAGATCTCAAAAAACCCAGAAAAACCCAAAAAACTAGTCTGCATGCGAGCACCTGCTAAAAATAGAAAGTCATCAATTTGACTTGCATGTTATATCATCGGGAAGCTCTCGAGAAACCCAAATAGACTATCCTGACATGCACTAGAAAATCATACATGCAAACCCTAAAAATGGCTCCCGAAGCCAGAACTGCTAAAAATAGAAAGTTGTCTAAATTCAATGAAATTTTGCAGGGACAGCTCAAAGTGCTCTAAATGTGGTGCAACAGTCAAAATTTCAAAAGTCCTGAGATAAAGGTCCCAAATTGAGTACTTACTAAAAATAGTAAGTTGTTAGAATTCAGTGAAAATTTAATGGGAATCTGGCTAAAGCTTTCTAAACGTAGTGCCAAGCTCAGATTTCAATTCGCTCACCTAAATTAACCCCAAACAAGCCTGAAGAATGAAAACCCTAATTTGATAAAAATGCACTCCAGACTTAGCCAAAACTTCAACTTGGGCCAAAAGAAGGGTACACCCCCGGAAAGACAGACGAAACAAAGAGAGACAACCGCAAAGCCAAATGTAAGAGACCTGGTGTCTCTCAATCCCGTCTACTAATTGTGAATGCGAAATTTTGTTTGTTTTGTTTGTTTTTCTGATTTTTTTGAGGGTTTTTGCATTATATTGAAAGAATGCGATTTGAAAGAAATGATGCCAGTACAAATTTAAAGACATAAATTACAAATGCGAAATCAACTAATAGCTAGTAATGGCGATTGACTTTATTCTGATGAGTAAATGGATTACAATGCTGAATAGATAACAAATATCCAAAAGGCAAGCAAACGTATTATTTAAAGAACCTGATTTCTGTTTGCAGCCGCCTGTATAAGTCATAAAATGTACGGCCAAAACAAATACAGACTTCTCCCTCCACCAGAAGGTTGCAGATACCTCCAAAGAGCTAGGCGTCCACTGTGGTGAGGTCAGAGTGCAAAAAAGCAAGGCATTTTTTGTCTAGAGAAGAAGTACGGCCTATACCAGCAACTATGAATTCCGTACCACCTTGAATAATGTGCCAGATGAAGAACTAAACCAGCCGCTCAAGATATCACCTTAACCCTGACGAATATTGAATCAAACCCTGAATAATAACTTCACAATAAGCTCTGTAATAACTTCTGAATGAAGCTATTCAACTGACAGGCAATAAATCAGCTGATATTTCACAGCCTCTGAACTGCAATACACTGAAGATGGCTCGTTCTCCAATGCAGTAGAAAAATAAAACCCTTGGCTTCGTTCTCTGAAGAAGAAAATAGCTAAAATTGATTCTCATATGCATAATGATGAATTTCTTCAAAAGAAAACCTTATATCTCCTCAAGCAAGTCAATTTCCTTCAAAAAGCATCATTTAAATAAACTTTGAATTTCACTTTTAATTTTCCAATAGTTTGGGCGCCCATTTAATTATAATAATTAATTGAAATATGGCCCCTTCTTCATGATGGTCGACCCTTTCATTACGTCACTTAAGTTATAACATAAATTTACATTATAACTTTATAATAAAAGCTTCAATTAAATTAATATTTATTTTGGCAAATAAATATTAATATCTCTCTCAATATAAGTCCAAATGACAAGCCGTCTGAAGCCAAATGATAAGTGACTGAATCTGCATATGACCAGACCATACTGCTAAAAATAGCAGGGGTGCTCCACTGAGTGTCTCTACTTACTAAAAATAGTAAGTCAAGCAAATGATGTCCAGAAGACCCCGAACGAAAGCCAAACTGAATAATTCTGACCACTGAAGCCAAGCCATGCCTCAACAAAACCCTCTAGCCTCCATATTAGCCTACGAGGACCACATAATAGGCTAATCTCAAGTACTGAGAGATGTCAACTGGAAGGGGACATTACACCAAAGCCAAAAGACCCAAATGGGACAAAAATTAGGGGGGTCCCCATTTTGAATGGGGTGATGTGTGAAAAGGTCACAACAAGCCCAATCTCAAAAATCACCTTAGAAAGGAGGACGAAATATTTAAAAAATCAATTTTTTTAAACGTGTTTTTAACCCAGCAAGCTACGACAAGGGATGTTTCCAACGTCCCCCATTTGTACCAGGGATGAGGAAACGTACCCAAAGGGCATGGGACGTTTCCTCCCATTTCTTGCTAGTTGGGCTGTTTCGGGGATGGCTGGGGGACGTCCCCTTTGTGTCCCCCCATCCCAGGGACAGCTAGGGACAAGGATAGTGGATTTTGGGGCAGGGGACGCATCCCTACGTAACACAACAAATAATCGATCATTTCATTTACGTTCAAAATTTGAGCAGTGGCCAACCCGACCACTTCAAACTCTGACATCAATGAAAAAATGTTTCAACAATCTCCCCCGTTATCATTGATAGCAACAACTTTTGAAACCAATACTGCTCCCCCTGACACACTACTCCCCCTTTGACATCAATGGAAAACTAAACAACCTACACAACTGAAACAGAGCTGATAAAATATGACAATGAAAGCTCCCCCTTTGTGTAAACAACTGCTCAAAGATGGAGTTAAATCACTCCCAACTTCTTCTGCAATTATTCAAATGTTTCCTTTGGTAGAGGCTTAGTAAATATATCTGCAATCTTTTCTTTAGTAGTGACATATTCCAACTTAACTTGCTGATCACTAACCTGTTCTCTCAAAAAATGATACTTGATAGGAATATGTTTAGTTCTAGAGTGCATAACTGGATTTTTTGAAATATTAATAGCACTCGTGTTATCACAAAAAAATAGAAATAGGATGTTCATACTCTACCTTTATGTCCTTCAATGTTTGCTTCATCCATAGGACTTGTGTGCAACAAGACACTGCTGCAATATACTCCACTTCAACTATAGATAAAGAAATAAAAACTTGTTTTTTGCTCAACCAAGATACAAGACAATCTCCTAGGAAGAATGCACCTTTGCTAGTGCTCTTTCTATCATCAACACATCCACCCCAATCTGCATTTGTATAAGTTGTGAGTGTGAGATCTTTGCCTTTTGGACACCACAACCCATAATCCATGGTACCCTTGAGATACTTGAAGATCCTCTTAACTGCATGAACATGTGTGTCTTTTGGAGTAGCCTGAAATCTAGCTACATAACCAACTGCTTGCCTAATGTTAGGTCTAGTAGTTGTTACATACAGCAAACTTCCTATCATAGACCTATACAAAGTTTGGTTAGCATCTAGAGACTCATCACTTTTACTCAACTTGCATCCTATCACCATGGGGGTACCCATAGGATTGCAATCCTCCATTCTAAACTTTCTCAACACCTCTCTAATATACTTTGTTGAGAAATGAATATGCCTCTATTTGATTGATAAATTTGCAAACCAAGAAAGAATGACAACTCACCAAGCATAGGCATTTAGAACTCCTTTTGCATGTTTGTAGCAAAAAATTGACACATCTTCTCACTATTACTTCCAAAACTAAGATCATCAACATAAACCACTACAATCAACATATGATTACCTTCTTCCTTGACATAGAGATTGTTGTCTTCTATCCCTCTTTTGAAGCCTTGCTGCTGCAAATAAATGTCCAATCTAGCATACCATGCATGTGGGGCTTGTTTAAGCCCATAGAGTGGCTTCTTTAACTTGCATACATAGTTCTGATTTTCTGAAATGATGAACCCATCTGGCTGTTCTATGTACACTTCTTCATCCAAATTACCATTTAGAAATGTTGATTTTACATCCATTTGATAAATCTTGAAATCTTTGAAAGTGGCAAAAGCTAAGAACATTCTAATAGCTTCTAAACATGCAACAGGAGCAAAAGTTTCTTCAAAGTTTATACCTTCAACCTGTGCATATCTTTTACATACAGTGCTTGCTTTATTCCTTACCACTTGACCATCTTCATTCAACTTGTTTCTAAACACCCACTTTGTGCCAATCATGTTCTTGTCTTTGGGTCTTGGGACAAGTTCCCAAGTTTCACTTTTTTGAATTTGATCAACCTCTTCTTCCATAGCAGCTACCCAATGCTTATCATCAGCTACTTCTTCAAAAAATGTAGGCTCAATCTTGGACAGCAAAGAGACATCTTAATCTTCAGAATAATTAAAAGTTCGTCTTGTGGTTCATGGCCTCCCTTCTTGTATAATCTGATCTTTTCGATGATTTCTTTGAATAAACTTTGAAGAAATCATCAACAAAGTCATTGATGAAGTCTCATTTTGATCTTTTGTAGGTGTATTTGCTAGAGTTGTTTCTGCTGTCCCATTTTGATCATTTGAAAGTGTCTCTTGATCAATGATTTCCTCTTCATCTTCTTTGCAACTACTTTCATCACCTTGCATCTTGATTTGAAAGTTTGCTCCTTCATGAACCTTCACATTTGCACTTTCAACAATTTCGTGTAATCTCTTGTTATAACATCTATAAGCTTTACTTTTAGAAGAACATCCTAAGAAAATTCCTTCATCAGCCGTAGGTTCAAACTTGTCTTGATTATCTTCATCCCTTCTAATATAGCATGGACTTCCAAAATTTCTGAAATATTTTACTAAAGCGGGCTTACCTTTCCATAGTTCTTATGAAGTCTTGTTGTGTTTTGCTCTAATCAGCCCACGATTTTGAATGTAAACAACAATATGGACAGCCTCTCTCCAAACAGACTCAGGCACCTTTGACTCATTTAACATACCACAAGCCATTTCTTGGACTACTTTGTTTTTTCTTTCAACCATACCATTTTGTTGTGGTGTCCTTGCTGCTGAGAACTGCATTTTTATCCCATGTTTTTCACAAAAATCTACAAACTCATTTGATGTGAACTCTCCACCCTTGTTTGAATGAAGACATTTAATTTTCAGACCCTTTTCATTCTCCACTAAGGCTTTGAATGCCTTAAATTTCTCAAGTGCTTCTGATTTTTCCTGCAACCCAAGTCATTCCTGAAAAGTCATCAATTAACAACATAAAATATTTTCGCCTTGCATGCTCTTAGTTCTGGTTGGCCCATATAAATCAATGCGAATCAGCTCGAGAGGATTTGAGGTAGAGTACTCTTTTGACTTGAAACTCCTTCTAGTTTGCTTTCCCAATTGGCATTCTCTACAAATGATGTCTGAAAGTTTTGTAAGCTTTGGCATATCTCTTACCGATTCCTTTTTGCTGATCTAAACAAGATTATCAAAGTTCAAGTGTTCTATCCTTTTATGCCATAACCATCCTTCATCTTCTTGACTCAAACAACACTTTTCACTTTTGATGTGATCAAGAATATAAAGATTGTTAGTAGCTCTACAAGCTTCAACAATATGTCTACCATCCTTACTAATTTCACAACTGTGAGAGTTGAAAACAAGAGTGTGCCCTTGGTCACACATTTGACTCACACTCAGTAAATTATGTTTTAGAACTTCAACATACAAAACATTTTCAACCTTGGTCTTACCATCATCCAAAATAAAAGTGCCTTTACTTGAAATTTTTGCACATCCATTGTCTCCAAACCTTACTGTACCGGCATTTGTTTTCTTCAACGTGAGAAACTTGCTTTTGTCTTGCTTCTGTCTCCTATCATATGTCTGGAACAACGACCATCAATATGCCATTTATCTCTCTCATTTTGTGCATGTAAGGTTGTTTGCACAATCATAGATTCAACTTCATCTTCTTTCACCTTCTTCTTCCAAACATTTGAACTTCTTTTGCTTTGTCCTGCTTTTCTTCCTTCTTGCTTTGCTTAGAAAAATCTGCTATATAGCTTCTACAAGCTTTTGCAGTATGACCAAAATTATTGCATTTATAGCATATAATATTGTAATTCATAAAAGGAGCAAAAGAGTTTCTATTCAAGAATCCTTCATTTCCATTCATAAATCTAAAATCACTTCTTGCATATACTCTACAGTTTGTTGCCTTGTGACCAAAATGATTGCATGTAAAACAATATCCATAAAAAAAAGAATTGTTAAAAACCTAGTCATGTGAGCTTGCCTTGAAATAGGTCTCTTGAAAGTGCTGATTTATATTTTGGATTCCAAACTTGTTGTGCTATCAAATTTGGTCTTTTTCTTTTCTTCTTTTGCTGGCTTGGAGTTTAAGTAGCCTTGGAACATTGACCTTCTTCATATCCAAGCCCACCTTTATCAGCAGAAGATTTCTGTGAGCTAATAATCTCATCCAATGATATAAAACTTTTCTAATTTTTCATCTCATTATTCAGCGGTAACATAGATTTGTCTAATTTTCTGAGTGAAACTATTTCAGCTTCAAGTCTTTCATAATTTTCTTCCTTCATTTTGAGCAGATTTCTAACATCTTCTGTTTTCTTAGCTTCTTCAATCTAAACTTTTAGATCAACAATCTTCTTTTCAGCTTCTTCAAGTGCTTGAGATAATTTGACGTTTGATTCATTGTCTACTTGCTATTGTAATTTCAACTTCTGAGTTTCTTGATTTCACTTAGTGCACTAACAAGTACAGCCTCAAGATCAACTTCTCCACCTTTGTCTTCAATCTCAGGCATATTTTCTTCTTCAATATTAAATAAGATTTCTTCATCAAAAAACCCTTCATCACTATCATCTGTAGAGCTGTAGTGATCTTTTGAGTAGAGACTTTTTGCAAAGTTTTTAAACTTCTTCTTACCTTGATATCCATTTTTAACATATTTAGATTTCCTTTCACCATTGTTGTCCTCATTCTCAGAGTAGGGACATTTAGATGCGCAGTGTCCCACTTTACCACAGTTGAAGCACTTGAAAGACAACTTGCCTTTGTATTTTCTTGAACCCTTCTTCAATTTCCTCATGAAGTGTGCCTCTTCACTATTTGAATCTTCATCTGAACTGCCACTGGTAGCAAGCTCCTTGTCTTTTCCCCTTTTTGAAACTTTAAAGGTTGCCTTCCTTTTGGTTGATTGATAAGGAACCATTCTCATCTCATAGGTTGTGATAATACAATGTAACTCATCTACTGTCAACTTGTCAAGTTCTTTCATTTGATCAATAGCAGATACCTTTGCATCAAAACGCAAAGGAAGGGATCTTAATATCTTCTAAACAATAGTGGCTTCCTCCATCTTTTCTCCTAGGCTTTTCATTGTACTAACAATTTCATCTACACGAAGTAGATATGCAACAACACTTTCTTCTTCCTACATCTTAAGACTCTCAAATTGTCTCCTATGCGTTTGAATCTTTGCCTTCTAGACTTTATCATCTCCTTCATAAGTTTTTTGAAGTTTGTCCCATATTCCATGAGCTATATCATAGTGCATTACTTTTACAAATTTAGATTATGTCAATTCACACAAGATAGCATTCATCACTTTAGCATTGTTGGCAAATGCTCTTTTTCCAACTGCATCCGTTGGAGTTGTTGGAACTATATATCCATCTAACATAGCTCGCCATATATCAAATCCAAGAGACATCAAATAAGTATGCATTCTTATACTCCAAAAGGCATAGTTTGAATCATCAAATTGTAAGGTAGGCGGACCTCCAAGTGCAAGGCCCCAAGTCACGGAGGGCCAAGATGTGGAAAGCTGCCCTAACTTACCTTAGCTAAATGTGATGTTTAGGGTATGAAGATGAGAATGATGAGGACTATAAAGTCCTGCAATCACTCTGCAATCCCGAGTTTAAAAGTAGGGCTAGGCAAGCCATTTTCAGGTTCAACATTGCGCCTCAGGGAGCTCTCTGCCGGAGGATGGAAGCCCGGTCCGTGGACAACAACGCAATGCGCTGGCGTCCGTACGGCCAGACAACAACAAAGACAAGGTCAAACCTATCAAAATGGGCTAATGGCCTAGCTAGCCAACTAAAGGGCCAAAATGATGCGATTAAGTAAATAAAGTATTCTCCTGTGTTACACGGGGACGCGTCCCCTGCCCCAAAACCCCCTGTACCCGTCCCCATCCGTCCCGGGGATGGGGGGACGCATCATGGACAGTCCCCGGCCGTCCCCGAATCAGGAAAATTCATAGGAAACGGCGGGGAACGTTTCCTCTTGTCTGGGAACGGTCCCCCGTCCCCGGGGATGGCAGGGGACATTGGGAACGTCCCTCGCTGTCCCCTGCCGTCCCCTGCCGTCCCCTGTGTATATGGAGCTCCAGAAAATTAAATAACATAAAATTTTGTTTTTTAAAACATTTTATATTGCTATTAAATGTTTTGTGGGCCCACAACAACATAATGCGTTTGTGTAAAGTCTAAAAACAAAAATTTAAATGAAACTTAATAAAGTTTCATAAGATTCAATGATATTATTTGGCTCTCATGGCAAGCGACGGCAGGGGCGACGACTTCACACAGTAAAGCACAGGAAAATCTCAGCCTCAGCTCAGTCTAAACATTTTTTTGGCATTTTGCTCCTACGTTTGGGCATTTAACAGAGACGTTTTTGCATTTTAAAGAGGCATGAAACAAATTTCTTCAAGTTTTTGTTTCTAATGCCTAGAGTAAAGTTGTGGCTGGGCTCTACTTGACTGTGTTTTTTTCTTCACTCAAGCTGCATTTTGTTTGTGTTTGGGATGCCTTGAGGAGCTGGGAGCTGCACTTACTTAGTTCCATTTCCTACCACTCTCGTGATTTATTGATATTGATAGACCATGGTTTTATTGATGTTTGATATTGCTATGATAAATTTTATAATGCTTTAATGACATTTATTATGTTGTTATGCTACTACTCTCGCGATTTATTTATATATTGATATTGTTGTTAGCAATTATTAATTTATTGACATATATCTCTCTTTCCCTCTCTCTATCTATAATATATTAATAAATTTTGAAAAAATCATATATATATATGTATTTTGTATGTCGCCATCCCCTACCGTCCCCTAAAAATGGGCCCCTAGGAAACGTCCCGGAAACGTGTCCCCAGCCGTCCTCCCGTCCCCGTCCCCAAAAGGCCATGGAACACAGGTATTCTCTAATATTATAAAGCAGAAATGCAAGAATGATCTCACCAAGGAATTTGGTCGCCAGCTAGCTCTTCAAAAGCACATTCACCTACACACAGAAAGAGAGGAAAATGTTGAGTGGTTGTATAGGGGCCTGTCTCAATCAGACCCCCGTTTAGGTGTTTCCACCTCCACAGACAGCCAAAGGAAACAAGATAAAGAGAGCAATATAGTGAAAAGCACAAAAGCACTACAAAACAGTAAAGTGCTAACTCAACCAAGTGATAGAAGGAAAGGAAGGGAAGCTTACCACCTCCACTAAGAGCGTTGAAGGCTGCTTGGGGGAGAAAATGAGAGTACTCGAGCCTCTGCTGCAATGGTGTTTCGTTCCCAACTTGTTCTACCAAAAATGGAGTGTTTTGTTTGCTGCAATCAGGTGCTAGTATGTTGCTTGAGAGCTTGAGAGTGAGTGAAGTGAGTTTGTGAGTGGAGTGAAGAGTTGGATTGAATGCTTGTGGAAGGAATGAATTTGAAGAAGGAATGAAAGAAATAGCCATATTTGGGTCGGTCAGCCGAAGGGGGCGTTACAACTTGACCCCCAATGAGAAGTGTAATGCCTCTGTAGGTTCAACCGCAGGAATCTACCAGGGACGTAAGCGCGTCGCGCGGACGTCTGAGCGCTACGCGAGCATCCCCGACATAAATGCTTCCACCGACGCTCAAAACAGGTGCCAAGTGGGATGCAAGCAGCAGGCTTAGGTGGAATTAAGCCTTCAAACTTGGTTTTCTAAACTGGAGAGGGCATAAAGGGGATTTACACATGGGGTGTAAATTCACTTCTATACATTTTGCCCCCACTTTAGCAAGCACGAATACTAATTGAATGCTCGGTAAAGTAGATCAAGGAGAGTGTAAGGTTAGAAATGTATACTTGAACCGTCGAGGAAGCAGAGCTCGATCTGGCATACCTGAAGGTGTAAGGCAAGCAAAGGACCTCGTAGCTGCTCAGAACTATGAAGTTGAAAAGAGGATGCACCTTACAGGTTCTCGGTCATGTAAGGAAGGCGTCCCCCAAAAACTCTAGCATGGAGGATACCCCATGAAGCAAGCGCCTTACAGGTTCTCAGACCTGCAAGGAAGGCGTCCCCCAAAAACTCTAGCATGGAGGAGACCCAAAAGAAGCATCCTACAGGCTCTCAATCCCATAGGGAAGGTATCATCCACAAACTCAAGCATGAAGAACACCCAAGGAAGCGCCCCATAGGCTCTCACTCTTATAGGGAAGGTATTCTCCACGAACTCAAGCATGAAGAACACCCAAGGAAGCGCCCCATAGGCTCTCACTCTTATAGGGAAGGTATTCTCCACGAACTCAAGCATGAAGAACACCCAAGGAAGCGCCCCATAGGCTCTCAGTCCTATAGGGAAGGTAACCCCCAAGATCTCTCCCATGGAGGAAACCCAAGAAAGCACCCTGCAGGCTCTCAATCGTGCAGGGGAGCCACCCCCAAGATCTCTCACATGGAGGAAGCTCAAAAGAAAGCAAACTCTGCAGAGTCAGAAAGCGGCCATGTAGGCAAGTGAGCAGACAGTTGCATAGACTATCGATAGTTTTGAAAACTTTCGAAGGGGTCCCTTGGGAACCCACTGTGAAGAGAGAGTCCACTCAAGGGGTGCATAGTTCAAAAGTAGATGTTCTTTCTCTCGAATCGATCCTTCATCAAGGAATCATTTTGAAAGATGTTCACATCATCAAGGAATTCAAAAGGAAGAATATGTCCCCACATGAGGGGAAGATTAAAGTTGTTCCCGCTTCGGAGGAAGGCTTAAGTCCTTTCTTTACGGACCCATGATGAAGGAAACACATTCCGTTAGGGTTCTAAGTTAAGAATACAATTCTGAAGAAAGGTTTGCGAGGATTTTCGAGAAAGGATTCGTTGGCAACGAATGCGCTTTCTGAAAACCAAAACGTTGAAAGAAGAAAGTTGTCGCACATAGGAGGGACAACTCAAGCAAATAAAAGAGAAAGATACAGAGGAAGCAAAAAGAAAGAAAACCTAAACAAAGGGCACATGGGTAGCTTGATATTTTAGGGTTAGAACAACTCATAAATATATATAGATATGTATAGCAATAGTATATAAATGAACTGTCATCAACCCCCTACTATATCAGGCCATGTCAAGAATGCACGAGAAGACAAAGTAAAAATAAAAAATTGGGTCAACATGGAAGGGAAGCCTAAATGCCCCCAACGCTTTGCAACATCCCCAATTTGTCGAAAATCAAGCACAAACATGGAAGAATGATGATACAAATAGAAGGTTTACAACACAAAAACCACGCCTGTATCCAAGCACCAACAGGGGTGACGAGGGTCATCCAGGCACACATAGCACAATTACGAGGGAACACATCACAAAACACACACACACACAAGATCAAGAAGAGGCCTGTCCTAACATTGTCAGCCAAGAGGTCGCTTCCCACTTCTAGATAATTAGGGGGGAGGAGCATGAGCCTGCAGTGGTGGATGTTAAGAGAGGGGTGCCAAACCTCCGCAACAAGGGCTTTGGAAGAGGGCCCTCGAGGTCCTTCCACCGAAGCTCTTGGTGGGAGTCAAGGTCAGGCAATTTTACGAAGATTGCCGATGCCTAACTTCACCAGGAGCCATGCCCAACTTCTGGATGGGCAGGCCGTTTGAGATTCATCATCAGGCTCGCCAAGCACTCCTGGAGCTGCACAACTCGGCCCTGGACCGGTCTCATCACTACGTATCAAGTCAACACAGACCACCTTGTGAAGAAGGTGGGCTCCTCTTTGTCTTCATTCTAGAAGGACCGATACTCTACTTCTTCTTCATCGAGGAGATGAACTCCCCCAAACGAAAAGCCAAGTGTGAGGAAGAGGAGGAAAGAACCACAAATGATATGACCGAGGTATTAATCATATCCACTGCTTTGAAAGGCCGGATATCCTAACGATATCGAAGAAGGTGGCTCCACCGAAGGAGCGATGAACACCTGTACCCCGTTGAGGTTAGGTGCATTTGCACTCACAACGGAAGCCGAAAATAGCGCAGCACCAGACTGGATAGAAGCAGAAGGGAGGGAAGAGGGCGACACTGTAGGAGGCCTTGAAGCAGGGGCGATCATCTCTTCCTCCTTCCTTTGTGAGGCGACCTGCTTAGCTAAGAGGGCCTTTCGCCGACACTTGCGCTCACACACAAGGCGGTTTCTTCAGCTCTTAGAGCTGGAGGCTGGAGGCTGCGAAGGAGCAAAGGGCACCTGTTCGACTATAGGAACGTCCACTACGGTCGTTTCTGGCGGAGGAATGGATTCCTAAATGGGAGCAGGAGGAACAAGTTGAGCAACAACAAGAAGAGTCGGCTCAAGAGCCTCAACAGTGGGCCTCTTTCCGTTCACTGCCTTGAGAGCAGGGGTGGTAGGAGGCCGTGGATCGAATTCCCTATGGGAAGCTTTCTTTCTGTCGTATAAATAGTACCACGGTCTGGGGTATTCATTAGGAAGATCTACGATCCTGAGCTTGGGCCTACGCCAAGGAGGAATCATCGGACTTAGTGGATAGCCCCCAGGCCTACTCATCCAGTACTCTTCCCAGGAAAGGGGAGAGGACGGGGCAATTCGAGGGAAAGTCACCTTCTCTTTTCCTTTACGAGAAGGAGAGGGAGCCAACATGGGCTTCTCCTCTTTCTTCAGAGAAGGGGGGCGGTCGATTTGGTCTTCTCCTTCTCCTTTAGGGAGGAGGCGTTTGACTGTTGCACTGCAGGAAGGGTCAGTTTTGGCTGTCCCTTGCCCCCAGTCCTATACTTTACATAATTCTTGTAAAGTAGGCTCATTCTTGGAGGAAGCGGACCAACTGGGGAGGGTCAAAAGTGATCCAGCGAGTATCCACCACGGGACACCAAGGGTAGATATCCGATGCCATGCACTACATACACGACACCTTCATGGGAAAACTTTAAACATTTGTGAATAATGGAGGCAATCCCATTCATGGAAGCTAGCCAACGAATGCCTAGCTTCACTCTGAACAGGTTTGACTCCGAGATAACATTGAAAATCGTGTCAACAGTTCTGGGTCCAACCAGGATGGACAAGGTTATCGAGCTTGTTGTACCCCAAAATTAAAATTTTTGTTACACTTAGACATTTTGAAGAAATGAGTAAAAGTCTTGATATATCAGTCAAAAAGGTCAAAATTTGGGTGTGCAAGTCTTGCATGAGGGGTTAAAACACAAAATTGTCAAAATCTGACGATCTGGGTTTGCTAAGAGCAGCTTAATCAACAAAACCCAGATCTCAGTTTTTCATCCCTAAATTTTAGGAAAATTGCTATTTTTAGAAATTTTCTAAATTTAGTAACTTTTTCTGGGTTTTTCTAGGTTTCTTTGGAAATGGATACTGGCAAAGCTTTCTAAAAATAGAAAGTTGGTCCGTTAGGGTTCAAACTGATTTTGATTGGCTCAAAATACATCCATATCAGGCTGGTGCAGTCAGAATCTCAAAATAATCAGTTTTGCCCTACTGGGTCTATTCTGCTTTTTCAGAAGCACATAAGGAGCTCTGAGGTCATCAATGGACGTCAGCCGGCTGCCAAGTGTCAGCTTCAACATTCAAAGCATTCAACAGAAGGCGAAATGATGAACATGCATGAAGAACGAGGAAGAAATTGAAAAATAATGAAAAATTTCTAACACTGCCAGACTTGGGCGCCCTAGGTAAGAAAGGGCGCCCATCTTTTTAGGGCATCAGATGATAAAATCAGGGTTTACTCTTCCAACCAAAGTTGTTCAGTTCTCTGTCAACTCCGCAGCGAGTCCGCCGATGCAGTCATCAGATTATGCAGTCATCTGGAATTCAGCGCTAAACAGGAGTATCCACACTGATGTCAGAACAAGAGAAAATGAAAATTATCAGTATTTGACTAAGTCTGGATAAAGTGGGCACCCCTGGTGAAAAAGGGCACCCAACTTTTTAAGGCACCTAACTCAGCAGTTAGGGTTTGCAAATGTGCCCAATCTCTTCAGTGTTCAGCTAGCTTCGCCATGCCTATCTTCGTCAGATCATCCGACTGGTCATCTTTCGGCAAATTCAGATCGAAGTCAAGGATACAGAATGAGAATTTGAACTTGGAGATGAAATCAGATAAAAATGGCTAAGTTTGGAAGGTTTGGGCGCCCCAGGAGAGAAAGGGCGCCCAAGATTTCAAGGGATTAAACAGATGAATCTGGAGATGAACCTCTAACGTGATCTCTTCACGATTGACCTAGTTTTTCAACTAGTTACTCAGCACATCAATCGGATGTCACAGTCGCCGGATATGAAGCGCCGAATAGAGGGTCTGACGAGGGCTAACAACCAAGATTTAGAAGCGAACAAAAGAAAAAGTATAAATAAATAAACTAAGTCTGGTGAACATGGGCGCCCCTAGCCAAGATGGGTGCCCAAGCTTTTGAGGGATTAAAATTCACTTTTTGACAGAGTTCATCCCAGAAGACCCCTCCCCATATCTCGTCAGCTTCGCGATGAGCACAATAGGCAAACAATTCGACGCCCAGAGCTCCAGATTCAACGAGATTATTTGTAGAAGAGGAGTCAATGAAGAAATTTGAAGATCATGAAAATGGCTAACTCTGGGTAAAATGGGCGCCCCTGGAAGGAAAAGGCTCCCATGAATTCAAAGGTCGAGACGAAGTTATTAGCCAGAGACTCCTCCAGAACATTCTTCTCACAATCAGTCCAGCTCCGTGATGGATCTTTCAGCTCGCCTGTCAAATCATTCTGCAAACCGAAAATCAGAGGCGAAGTAGGAGGTCAAAATGAAGAAAAGTTGAAAATGCCAAAAAATTTGACTTACTCAGCTTAAAGTGGGCGCCCCTGGTGAAGAAGGGCGCCCAACTTCTCATGCCTTACAAAATTTTTCGAGATTTTCAAAAGTTTCAAAATTGCAAAAGAAGGAAAATGGTGTCCAAGTTCAAGGAACTGAGATTTTAGGGTTTTGGAAATAAAAGCAAAAGAAAGCAAAGTACGATCTGGGTTATCATGATTATCAAGTTAAAATTCAAAATTTTCAAAAACGGACGATCTGGGTTATCTTGCAACGAAATTCTGAGCAAAACCCATATCTGAAAATAATTCTCAAAAATTTTGTCCGTTGGAGCAAGAAAATCAGCATTCTAAAAATAGAAATTGCTCAAAACTTGTCAGAACCAAGGCGAGTTTATAGTCATTCTTCGAGTTTTTTGAAATGGAGTACACTCCCAATGTTTTCAAGTCTAAATCAGCTCTTTATCATGATTACATCAAAACCATTGAGACAAACTTGCATCACATCAGTCCGGTGTTCGATCTACACGCCTTGGAGAGCGCAGGGAACACCTCAATCAGGAACTTGGGACATTCTGGACTCCTCGTAGCAGCCTCAATTCCTATATCAGTTCGGAGTCTTGAGTTTGTAATCGCTTGCATTAAGCATTACAACCCGGCTACTAGGGAGATCCAGTCAGTAGATGGTAGATTGATTTGCAGTCTAAAGCCTGATATGATCGAGAAGTGCTTTTCGATCTACACGCCTTGGAGATTGATTTGCAGTCTAAATCAGCTCTTTATCATGATTACATCAAAACCATTGAGACAAACTTGCATCACATCAGTCCGGTGTTCGATCTACACGCCTTGGAGAGCGCAGGGAACACCTCAATCAGGAACTTGGGACATTCTGGACTCCTCGTAGCAGCGTCAATTCCTATATCAGTTCGGAGTCTTGAGTTCGTAATCGCTTGCATTAAGCATTACAACCCGGCTACTAGGGAGATCCAGTCAGCAGATGGTAGATTGATTTGCAGTCTAAAGCCTGATATGATCGAGAAGTGCTTTTCCATTCCCCCATGGCCCGAAAGCGTTACTGTCTCAAAGGGCGAATGTGAAAGGATATGGGAGATGCATAAAGCCAAATATAGTAAGAAGATTGCAGAGAGATGGATGAAAGAAAAACATAAGACTCTGCCAAAGAACGTTGGGCGAGGAGAGTTTAAGGATGAAATTGCTATCATTATCACCTTGCTCAACAGGGTAACTGGCTCAGAAGACGCCACCAAGTTTCAACCTTGGATGTTTTACGCCATACCCCACATCATGAAGAAAACCGAGTTCTATGATTGGCCTACCTTAATCAGCAACAGTCTACATCAACAAATAACAGAATACTTCCAATTCCATGTATTCCATATGGTGTCATATCTAGTCTACCTGGTGGCCTATCAAGGTCAATTCAGAGGGTTGAACACCGAGAGATCATTAAGTGTGCAGCATATATATAACTACTATCCCCAGTTGGAATTCATGAAGTCCTTGCATCACTACAAGAGAGTGAACGAGGCTTTTCTGATGTACACTGTGTGGGACCTAGATAATGAGTTGCATGTCCGTATATCATCAGTTGCCAGGGCAGCGATGGTGGAGTGGGCTGATTGGTTTATACAGTTTCCCACTTTCACTTATCTCAGGGTCTATGGCTATTCAGGTGCCCCGCTCATGTTGCCTAGGTACCCGTCAGATGAGGTCGTCTTTATGGAGTTCTTGAGGCAGGCCCACGATGTTCACACAGTCTTGAGGAACAGAAGGAAGCCCTCCCTCCATTTTCCATTAGGGTTGGGAATTTATACATGCAGGACTGCTGCAGATGCCAAGACAATGGGAGATGAGTTAGATAAACTCGGCCTCAAGCCTTATAGCGAAAGATGATCATTTGATCCACATGGTGTCTATGCTGGCCGACTTGAGAAGAACTATGATCATATAGTCACACTTGAAGATTTTTAGGCTAATTGTGCAGATGAGTTCGAGGTGCGGAGACGTAGCTACAACAGGCTCACTGTCCACCAGATGAAGGACTGCTTAAATGAAGATATAGAAGGGTTATCAGATGATGATGAGGATGTGCTTGTCCCGATGTATACTCAGAAGCAAATTGAAGATCAGCCCCTTCCACAAATTAACTGGGCTAATAAAGAGTCACTCTCAGTTGAAGACAGGACAAGACAAGTCCTTGAGCACAGCAAGGTTTTCCTAATCCTTAAAAGGAAAAACTCCATTCCAGTAGCAGAGCCGCCAAGGGCAATTCCCTCTTCTTCCAGAGCACAGTCAAAAGGGAAGGGCAAAAGTCAGTCTCAAGAAGGCGTCAAAGGTAGTAGATCAAATAAAAATGTAAGAAGAAGGTTAGACTTCTCAGGCATAGTCATACAGGAGCAGCCTACAGTTGATTCAGAAGCTCCTCCTGACGAGCCCGTACCTCAAAAAGAAGTAGAGGAGCCGCCTTCAACACATGTTTCTGTACCTTTGACAGGTTCTTCACCAATTCACATTGACCTTGATATTGAAGATGATGAGGAAGTTACAGTTGCACCTCCTAAAGAAGTTAGTAAAGATACTACTGTGTCTTGGCTTGAGAACTCCTTAGGAAGGGTTAGGAGAAGGCCTTCATATCAAGTAAGTGTTGATGATCTCGATAACATCTATCAGGAACCTCCTAAGAAGAAAGCAAAGAAGCAAGTTCACTTTGATAGGAATCCTGATAACGAGATAGTCATGGAGACTGCATTGCCCCCAGAAGACAAGAACAAGGATGAGGTGAATATGGATGATTTCGTCATGGTCAAGGCTAATCTTGGTAGAAATACCAGACATGCGGATTTGAGTCTTTTCACAGTTGTGTCCGAAAACCTTCAGGAAAGAGTGCTTAAGGATGGAGAAGACAAGGCAGCCCTCAAGGCTGAAAATCAGCAGCTCAGGCTTTTCATTTCTAACCTTGTCCATGGTTCTTCACAAGCAACCCAGTTGCTGCCCCAGATTTTAGAGACACCAGTTGATCATCATCAGTTGAGACAACTGGTCATATGTGGGAAAGAAACTCAAGGGTGTATCAAGAGTTTCATTGTCAGAGGAAGGGAGATCTTGGCATGGATGTTCCAGTTGAGAGAAAACGCTCATGAACTACGTCAAGGTATTCAAGGGTTTGAACAAACAATGGCTGAAGTAAGACCAAGGCATGAGATCATCATTGCTGATTTAGACACAGCCTATGGTTCAGCAGTTTCAAAAGAACACAAAAGACAAATCCTTGCTTGGAGAGAGCATCATGTTTTCAAAGTTAAAACTTATGAGAGGATATCCGAAGAATTTATCGCCTACAGACAAAGGGTGATTGAAGCTCTTCTTTTCATCAGTGAGTTCATCACAGAGATTCCTCAGTACAGCCTCTTGAAGATGGTTCCTACGTCGGCCTTGATGAAGTGCAGTGATCAATTCCGCAGTATTGTTCGGGCAGTTGCAATCCAGTTTGGAAGGATAGGTCATATTTCATGATGTCAGAAAGTTCGAGAATGCGGCCAATGAGGTCAAGATTTCCTTAGGTCTATTGCAGATGCTGAAGATATTCTAGAAAAGCTTGTTTTGCTATTGAGGTCATAGATGCACCAAACCGGGACATAGTTTCTAATTTTCTAGCAGATGTGATCGAGCTTTAAAGCAACTTTCTTCTAGAAGCTTTCTTTCCTCGCTTTCTTTCTATTCTTGGAATAATTCTTATCCATTCTTTGAGAAGAGAAAGAAGATAAAATGTAATAGTTGGCGTTTCGCCTGCTTTCTTAGGGTTTTAGATGTTATCTTCTTTCTAGATTTAGTAATAAAGCTTGCTTGCTGAGCAAGCCCTAGATTGTGAAAGCAAGGAGATTTTAGGGTTCCCTACTCCTCTGCTTCTCTATAAATAAGAGCCTTTGCTCATTAGTTTTTGAACCGTGCTAGTGAGAACAAAACGCTAGCCTATTGTGCCTTCTATTTGTTAATACTCAAGTATTGTTCAACGGTTATTGTGATAGCAAATTGCTGAAGTCTCTTTTAGCCAGCAAGTTTATTCAGTGTCAGTTCACTTGTGTTTATGATAGCGAATTGTTGAGTCTCTTTTAGCCAACAAGTAGTTGTTGTAATCGCTGTCCCTTTTGTGTAAGAACAAGTTTGCAAGCCTCTTTAGCTGCAAGTTCTTGTTCCGTGCATGTGTTAGGATAATCTTTGTTCCAGAAGTTTGAGAAATAAAATCATGAGCCTCCTTTGCCTTGGTATAATGTCTCAAATTTCCATTATTTGTGTTATGCTTTTATGATCTTAATTTCAGCTTACATTGAAGTGTGTAGATGTTTGTTGGGAAAGAGTTTATTGAAGCACTTTGTTAGAGAATCTTCCTTGTCCATTTCTAATTTCTTTGCTCTACATATTACTTGAGAAGTTAGAAACGTCTTTAGCTTAAGTTAGTCGTAGTTGAAGTTCTTAATCAGAAAATCTCAGCTGCGGCGTTTGTGTTTTATAAAACTTGTGCTCTAAGCTGATCAAAAAGATAGGCAACTTAGTTTTTTTAGTTTACTTTCTTTCAACACCATCAGCAAGAGGGAGCTTCCCCTCCTAATTTGAAGAGCAATTTATCTGTGCATAGCTGTCCGTTTCAAATACGCATTCCAGAGGTGCGAATTTAAACGCCAACAGAGCCGTAAGGTTTAAGACTCATACCATCTTGCGTACGGATGGTAGATTTCGTTTCTTCATAATTTTCCTTTTTGTAATGAATTTAATACTAATGTTTCTTCTGTGATAACATTCACACGGCTCGTGGGGTCTACCAAGACTCCTGTCACAATGTTACCATTGATGTGAGTGGGAATGTAGAGAGGCGAGGGTTTATTGTTCAAGGGCAGATCCTATGATGTGAATGTAATGTCCGGCGAACCAGTGTAGGTAGAGTAGTAGAAGTCACCGTGACCATGTTGACATAGGCCTCAGGCTGAGTAACAGAATCAGTGGGATCTACAATCATGTTAGCAGAGTGTGACGCAAACGGATCTGTGTATATCTGCAATTCACTATTAGCTTTTTCCACTGATTTGTTAGCGTTTTGTTTAATCCTGTCGAGGTGAATGCTACCGTCCTTGATGCGGTCCTGTATCTCATGATGGAGCCACATACATCGTTTGATATCATGTCCATTAACTCGATGGTACTAACAATAAGTGCTTCCATCATACCAACTAGGGTAAGGTTCCTTGATAGGCTTCCGAGTTGGCAAAGTTATCATCTTATCCTTCTGCAGCTTCTACAAGACAGAAGAATAAGATTTTGATAACTTTGTGAACTTTCAGTTATTCTTGAGGCCGTTATTTTCAGTAGCGGCAACCACATTTGTAACCGTCTTTCCTTTCCCAGAGATCGATACAATGGATTTTCCCTCGAAACGGGAGCGCGATGAGGTACCCCCGAATTGAACGACCGTCTGCTGGGATTCTCGTGAAGCTGCACACAAGTGTGCAAAAGAAGGGTATTTCATAAGGGCGAACTTTTCTTGCCAAGGCCTTTGTAAGTTGCCTATGAATACCTTCTGCACGTCAGAATTGGGCAGCTGATACGAGACTTGTGAGAGGAGTGCTTGGTAGCGTGCTATGAAATCAGTAATTTTTTCATTATCTCCTTGTTTACATCGAACGAGATCCGAAAAGGTCATCTTCAGTCCGATGTTTGCCTGAAATTGTCTAAGAAATTGATTAACAAGTTGGTTGAACGAGAAAATGAAGTTGTCAAGCAAGGAACAGTACCACTCAAGCACTGTGTCCTTGAGAGATCGGGGAAACAGTTTGGCCATAAAGGCATCATGATGGAAAAAGTCTGTGCACAGGGCGTTAAAGGAAGACACGTGCGTCTGTGAATCTCCTTTACCACCATACTTTTCAAATTTAAGTATCTCCATTCCTTGGGGGAAGGGAGTGTTTAAGATTGCAACCGACAATGGGCTATGTCGGAAGAAGGGTTGGAAGATAGGTTGGGTAGAGGATTGGAAAAGACTCGCTAACTAGCTCTGCATCTTACCCATATTCTGAAGAAGAGTATTCATAATAGGGTCGTTAGAAGATAGAGGGCCAGAGGAACCTCCTCCATAACCACCGCCAAGACCACCTCCAGAGCCGCCAACGGTGTGACTCCCACTAGAACCACTTCCAGAGCCACCACCGCCAGTAGGGCCTCCGCCGGAACCACCATCATGACCTCCACTGGAGCCGCCTCCACCAGCACCACCTCCGCTGCTAAATCCACCACCACTACCAAAGCCCCCACCACTCAACCCGCCAAAGCCTCCACCACTAGAGGTGACTGGAGGGGTGAAGCTAAAGCCCAAGGGGACCCTGTTAACTTTGATAGTTTCGGGTTGTTCAGAGACGCAATGGATACTGATAGAAGGGATCGCATCGGCCATATAAATGGAAGTGGGAGGCATTGATACTCTTTACTGTCGTTCACGTTCCTCGAAAGTGACTCCTTGTGCAAAACTAGGATTGCTCGAAGGAGCGCACGCTTCGGCAAGACCGAGGAGGCTAGGTAGAAGTTCAATGCCTATTTGATCTTTACCCATCATCACCAAGTATTCTCTAATATTATAAAGCAAAAATGCAAGAGTGAAAAGGGCTAGAATGATCTCACCAAGGAATTCGGTCGCTAGCTAGCTCTTCAAAAGCACGTTCACGTACACACAGAAAGAGAGGAAAATGTTGGGTGGTTGTATAGGGGCCTGCCTCAGTCAAACCCTTGTTTAGGTGTTTCCACTTCCACGGACAACCAAAGGAAACGAGATAAAAAGAGCAATATAGTGAAAAGCACAAAAGTACTACAAAACAGTAAAGTGCTAACTCAACCAAGTGATAGAAGGAAAGGAAGGGAAGCTTACCACCTCCACCAAGAGCGTTGAAGGCTGCTTGGGGGAGAAAATGAGAGTACTCAAGCCTCTGCTACAATGGTGTTTTGTTCCCAACTTGTTCTACCAAAGATGGAGTGTTGTGTTTGCTGCAATGTGGTGCTAGTATGCTACTTAAGAGCTTGAGAGTGAGTGAAGTGAGCTTGTGAGTGGAGTGAAGAGTTGGATTGAATGCTTAGAAGGTTGGAATGCTTGTGGAAGGAATGAATTTGAAGAAGGAATGAAAGAAACGGCCATATTCAAGTCGGTCGGCCGAAGGGGGCGTTACAACTTGACTCCCAATGAGAAGTGTAACGCCTCTACAGGTTCAGCCGTAGGAATCTGCCAGGGATGTAGGCGCGCTGTGCGGACATTTGCGCGTCACGCGAGCGTCCCCTATAGAAATGCCTCCACCGACACTCAGAACAGGCGCCAAGTGGGATGCAAGCAACAAGCTTAGGTGGAATTAAGCCTTCGAACTTGGTTTTCCAAAGTGGAGAGGGCAAAAAGGGGATTTACACATGGGGTGTAAATTCACTCCTATACACAAATAAAGGAGCTCTGTTTGTATAAAGACCTTCATTTGAAGCCATGTGTGCTAACAAGATCTACCTTTAAGCGATTAAGCTCTCTTTTCGAAGGAACCGCGCAGAAAATATTGAAAGGGGGGGACGGTGAATCAGTATTTTAATACTTTAAAACTTAAAACCATAAGAATCAACAATCAAATCAATAAGAGCAAACATTTGACAAGAACACAAATATCACGTGGAAAACCCTTTCGAGTAAAAATCCATGGTAGAACTATAGCTTTCATTGATTTCAAATGGGCACCAACCCATGAGACAACAATCTCCAGATTACATAAGTGAGCACCAACTCACTGGAAGCAACAACTTCAAACAGTTGAAGCACCAACTCTAGCGTGAGCACCAACTTACTGAAGATTATCACAACACTACAACTCTGATTCTTGACTCAAAATGCATACTTCCAAATGCATATCTCTTTAGATTGAGCACAACTACAATTTGAGTACTACCTCAACGATCATGCAACCTGAAATGTATACAAACAAAGGGAGACAACACATACTAATCATGCAGATATAGCTCGACCTTCATAACATATTCATCACAGAACTAGACTTCTCAAAACGACAGACTCTCACACCAACTCAATATAAATGAAAGATTATCATCCTAATGCAGCAAGTCTCCCACTGTCCACACCTCAATACAGAAATAGAAGAACACACTAATCCATCACATCTCCTACTTGATTTGACCAATGAAGAATACCCTACATACAACTCGCAACCATAATAAGAGGCAGCAATGGCAATTTAAAAAAATCATCACAACTTCTACCTTTTTCAAATTACTTTTCCATTTCAGAGACTCCACAACCAAGCGCAAATTAACTCACAGAACACACTAATATTTTTTAGAATATACTTGGAAATTGCAATATAGACCAAACTAGGCACATCTGCCGTAACACCAATATGGCAAGTCTCCAGCATAAATTGGACATTACCATTATTCAAACGACTGAGGATTTATTTTCGCAGCCATGGCCTATTTTCCACATCTTCCTGACTTCACACAATCACCACAATCCATGCACGATACTGCGACAAAAAAATACTCATATGGCATATCTTCTACATAATTCAACCATCAATGAACATAGGCGTTACAAAAATTAAAATGACTAAAGATGGCTCAGTGTGCATAAACTGATTTTCTAAGCAGACTTAAATTAGTGGCCTGATATAATTTAAGTGCCACAAAGAGGCTCAAGCAAGCTCACACGATTTCCTTTCATATTGCCCGTACCATAGATAAATGGTAGCAAGTGATTGAATGCTCATGACTTCCACTTTATGCAACCCGCGCAAAGAATAAAATCTTCACGACTTTGAAAAATTATGAAGAAGCCATAAGCCGACACAACCAAAAATAAAGACTCCACGATTATGACAGCCATCACAGAAAAAATAAAAGACTCATCAAAGAGTCTCAAAGCTGCCCCTCATCACATTCACAGAGATATTTAAAATTATCAAGCCACCCTTAGCAAGGGAATCGCAATGAATACACAAGTCGTCAGCCGAACATAGAGGAGTCAGAGGTGAGAGAGTTTACTGTCTAGGAGTAAAGACTTGTTAGAGATAATTGAGCCATCGAGATTCATATAGCAAGTTGTTACAAAGAAAATGACTCGACCCCTTTAACATTTAAAAGCTGACTTGGCACAAGGAAACAAATTTCCACGACTCAAATGGTCCGCCACAAATAATTGATCATTTCATTTACGTTCAAAATCTGAGCAATGGCCAGCTCGGCCACTTCAAACTCTTTGACATCAATGACAAAATGTTTCAACACATTGTTGTTTAAACTAATAAATATTAAAAACATGGCAATGATTGCATTGAACATTAACAATGGTGGGTAGAGGTTTGGGGGAAAATCAGAAATAAGTAGAAGAATTGCATATGAAACTTTGGCATACTAAGTAAATTTTAAACGAATAAACATTAAAAACATGGCAATGATTGCATTGGACATTAACAATAGTGGGTGAAGGTTTGGGGTCAAGGGGTAGTGCCCCTGGGGGAATTTGAGGGTAGATCCCCAAGTGGGGTCAAGGGGCAGCACCCCTTGATAGGTTTTGGGGGAAAAGTCCCCAACAAGGTCAAGCGACAAATTTGATTGCTTATTTTTTGCAACACCTAGAAGTCCCTAGGACGGTTGGGAGACTCCACCCATAGACCCCTACGAATTGCCCTCCCCCCACCATCCCCAAATCAAGGTCCTTGGTCCCTCTCTTTTAAGACTCAATGGACCATAGAAGATTCTTTCCAAGGATATTCTAAATTGAGAGGGAAATTAATTTAAATTTGAAGGTGTTGTACTCATCTACACTAAAAAACAAGGGTTAGAACGCACAAACTAAAATTGAAGAAAAAGACTATTTAAGGTGATGTTGATTGATCAAACCCCAATATGCTTCTACATCACAAGCCGAAATCTTTATCTTGTCTCATGGATTTGAAAGCTCCTTCAATCGGCCATGCCAAGATACAAATTAGCATCTAAAAGTATGACATTCATGACCATGATAAGGCAAGGATTTGACTATGACTCACCAAGGAATGACTTTCATTTGACTCAAAAATTGACACCATATGAAAAGAAAGTGTGCAAGGGAGACATGATAATTTTAACAAAATTCTAAAGGGCACTAGGAAAACAGTACACAAGACTATAGTAATCAAGATTGTGAGTTTGGATTCTTCCTTAATGCATAGGCTGCATGATAGTGAGGCTGCAGCAACTTGAACACCTTGGGAAATAACCCACATTTTTGTTTGATTATTGCTTTTAACCCATATGGATTGGTGATAAGCCAAAAGAATACACCTGTATAGATCCTTTGAACATACACATGAAATTGAACTTGAATAAGGGCCTGAAAAGAGGGTCTAATTTTTTATGCAAATCAACATGGATGGAGAAGCTTGGGGCAACTAAAAGGATGGGAGTCTATGTTATGACCTTCAAATTCATGCAGTTTTTCCCAGCCTTGTAAAGCTTATCATTTAAATTCCATTAGCAGCTAGTCTTTGAAACAAATATAGAAAACCAAGGATGGAAGCTTCACCTAAAAATTGTAAAGGGCACTAGGGAAATAGTACACAAGACTTTAGGGTTGAACTTATGGTGGTCAAATATTTTTTGATAATCAAGATTGTGACTTTGGATTCTTCCTTAACGTATAGGCTGCATGACAGTGAGGCTGCAGCAACCTAACACCTTGGCAAATAACCCACATTTTTGTTTGGTTATTGCGTTTAACCCTTATGGATTGGTGATAGGCCAAAAGTATACACCTAAATAGATCCTTTGAACATAGACATGAAATTGGACTTGACTAAGGGCCTGAAAGGAGGGGCTAATTTTTTATGCAAATCAAGATGGATGGAGAAGCTTGGGGCAACTAAAACAATGGGAGTCTATGTTAACACCTTAAAATCCATGCAGCTTTTCCCAGCCTTGTAAAGCTTATCGTTTGAATTCCATTAGCAGCTACTCTTTGAAACAAATATAGGAAACTAAGGACAGAATCTTCACCAAAAAATAGTGGCTGGTTTATTAGTATTGTGTGTTACCCCAATTATAAAAGGTCTCCAAACCTATTATTTGGATAACATGGCCAATTTATAATATGATCTCATTTGATAAGAATTGGTGGATGAAATATGCCCTTAATTTTTTCTCTTGATTTTCAATATCAATTACAATGCACATGCACCCGTTAAGGTTAGCTCCAAACCAAAACGATGCGGAAAAGAACTGTAACCAAGAATGCGCCCTAAAACCACTTAAGGAAGAGGGGCAGGCATATGGTTAGAGGATCCCTAGGATCTAATAACTCAACAACTATAGGATGATTACAACTGGAAGTACAAAATAAACTCAACGCCAAGAATGTGCACACAAGATCCCTTTGAAGGCGAGGTGCTAACATAAGGCAGAGTAAGTATTACAAAACTGAAAGAACTTAGGCGGTGAACCAACCATAAAGATTTTCGCTCAACCACTTAAACAGTGGGGTGAATACTACAAACAATTCATCTAATTCATCCGCTATGGCGGGCATCCACTTGAGAGTGGGAATTCTCCACTTAACAGTGGGTGGTAAATGAAATTACAAATCAGATTACTCCACACTGGCGGTAAACCATCCAGGGGTTATAATATTTGCATCAATTAGTCACAAGTAAATGCAGTAATAAAATAGTTGGATTAGTACTACTAATTCACAACCTTACAATTAAAGAAAAACTGCAAATTACGAGTGTTACAATGATAGAATGATTGCAAATATATAAAGGATGATTCTTTCAAGTTCTCAACCTCTTGAAGACTGAAATTCAAGCCAAAAACTGAACTTATAGCAATCTGATTTTAAAAACCAGCAAACTGAAATTGTTCAACCAGCATCTGTAAACTAATAAAATGCTTATAACTTCTTCAATACACCTCCAAATTGAATGAAATAAATTGTTGAAGCTCCTGTGAAGGTTGGCGCCCAAATTGCTACATTGAAATTGCATCAAAACTCAGCCATTTATTTTTGCACGAAGTCCAATACCTCCTAAAATGGTATGGCCTCCTTGTTGGTGCGATTTTGGCAAGATAAAAATAAATACTTTGAAATAAATTCTGATTTTCTATGGGAAGGGGCGCCCATGTGCTAGGAAACCATATCTTCAATACCCAGAAGCACATTAAAATTGTACAAAGAGCTGTTAATGAAAATCACCTTCAGCTATGAATGAACTAGCAAGCTCAAAAACTGAAAAATACTTCAAATTCTCCAACAATGAAGCTCAATGTGCACTTCTGAATGAAGCACACTCTCAATCCACCATCTAGGGAACCATAGTTTCAGGCCTGAAGAATGGAGACAAATTGCTAAGCTTCCCCTTAGCCGGATTCTGGATTCAAACCAGTAGCATTTCGTTATAATTTTCCAAAGATAATCAGCTCTTCAAACAGCAGCAATATATAAGTTTCAATTGGCAAATGAAACACTTCAAATTCCAAGAAGTTGAATCACTTTAACTTCCAAGAGGGATGCCACCTTTAAGCATTTACTTTTTGAAATAATAAAACATTATTCAACTTTCCTTTTAGGCGTCAATTTTCAAATTGCAACAATAAAGCATTTATTTAAATCATTAAATGCACAACATGATCCCTTAATGACCCCTTTTTAAAACAACATGAAGTTATTAAGCCTAGGCATGGGGTACAACTGAAAAACATGAAATTGACTAAGTATAAAAACTCAGTCCATGGAGATAACCAAAACCAATGCCAATACTGAAACTAATGGATAGCAAGATGACTTGAGCTGAACTGCTAATGATGCCATTGCCAAAATTAAACTTACTAAAAATAGCCAACTACTATAAATAGTAAGTTCACATCAAAACACAGAAAGCCAAACTGGACACTAAACTGCAAAGGATTGAACTATTGCTAGACAAATATTGCCAAAAGATAGACTTGCTAAAAATAGCAAACTGCTATAAATAGCAAGTTTGCACAACATCCTCTGAATGCCAACTGAGTAGTATCTGAAAGAGGAAACCCTAATTTTGCACAACTGAGTAGCCTACGGATTCTCG
Source organism: Sequoia sempervirens (assembly GCA_007258455.2). Lineage (NCBI taxonomy): Eukaryota > Viridiplantae > Streptophyta > Pinopsida > Cupressales > Cupressaceae > Sequoia > Sequoia sempervirens. The sequence goes on from VDFB02168118.1 coordinate 8,318,904, forward strand.
GAAATAGGCTAAATCCAAATGAAGAGTGTATGGCCAAAATGGGAACATTATAGTGGATTGGAATGTTGTTTATAATTGCTTTCTCACGATTATATTCAAAAGAATTTGTGCTATTTTTCAATAGAATAGTCAACTTTGCTTAGGATGTCATCTTCTTTCCATGGGTTGCAAATATCTTGTTGACAGTCATTCTTATCTTTCCTGACATTCGTTTATTTAGTTTTCTTATGTACCTTACACTATTCTACTTTATTATTGTTCTTGCAGTTTCTCTAATCCTTTTCATTTCCATGCTGTAGAAAGGTGTGACTGCAAATATCCCTCAAACTTCCACTTGCCTTACTCATTTAGGAATTTTATTGTAATATTTTGTTTGACAAGGAACAACATTAGTTTATTCATCTCCTCTATGCAAAATTACATGAACAAGAAAAGATGTAACTTAACATAGATCAGAAAGTACTTTACCAAAACTGTATCTAGGAGAGTCATGCATGAAACTATGGTGCCAATTTCCTTCAAACAGTGAAGAACTTCCCCTTTTCTTTCATAACTAGAAACCCATGTTATTTGCTCTTGTATAACCTTCAAACAACCTGCCCACAAATAATACCCTTAACAATTCAATAAGAAATCAAAAGAGTTCATTGCCATCACACAATTCTAACAGAGATAGTTCTATCATCATCCACTCATCAGAAAAGAAAAATTCAAGAGTATTTATAAACAACAAATTATTACTTGACTAGTCAAATCCAAAAAATAATACCTACAAATTCCTTTCTAAAATATTCTGCATATAACAAAAACTGGTTGGATTCCACTTAAAACTTCTTGTACATAGAAGGGTAACCTGTAAACTTTCACATAAAACTCATAAGATATTCGCTTACTTTAAAATGCATCTCTAATTATTCTAAGGTATACATATCAAAGATCTCTATTTTGAGTGTGACCAATGTTTGCAATATAAAATGAGAAAGGGAATCATATCGCACTGTAAATTAGATATGTCACCAAGGTAACATATAAAGAGAGGAGCTAGGGCATTAAAGTTTCAAACTGTCACACACAGATAAGCAGTGCAAGAATAGTGGAAGTGTAGGAATGTGATGCACATGTCCATGTAATATCTTCCATAGATCTTATTATATTTTGTCATTCTCTCAAATGTCCTGTTTAAATAATAAATGATCACCCTAAAAAGCCAACATATTATACACTTCCAATACATATCTGGATTGAGCCTGTCAAGATAGAGAAATAAATAAGGGTGCTTATTTGTACGAAAATGTCTTCATTCTAGGTCATTGATGACCACTGAGACAACATATCAGAAGCATACACTAAAGAAAACCTGTTGAAGATTTCTAATCTTAAAAAAATTCCAAACATTCGTCACAGAGCTGATATTAAGTTGAAACCTTGGCAAATAGGAAAATCTTCTTCAGACCACCAATTGAAGTGGCCTGAATTCGATGTGCAAAAGGATTCCAGTTCATATTATGGCTCAAAACCCTAGTAAAAAACTGAGGCAATCACCAAACTGCTTTCAAAACTTTTGAATATTTGATTTGCAGTATCTGTTTTAAGGCTTTGGATCTTTGACATCAGTGGTCATACAGCCTTAAGACTCCCCTTGGCCAGTTGAGAGCATTTTCACACTATTTGCAAATTGAGGCAGACCACCATAGTTTTCAGGAAAAGAACGATCCAGTGCCTTTTCTCTCTCTAGATAGTGGAGATGATGGAAAACTATATATTTAGTTGTGCTTCCTATTATGTCATTCAAGGGAGACATCAAAGTTAGTACAAAGACTTGGGAGGTCCTTTGCCAGCACTTTCAGCTGTCAAGAACAGATGTGTTTAGCTGTCTACCATAGGTAAGCAGTTACTTTCAAACATTGATCACTTCAAGGGCCTTCTAGCACTATCAAATCAATAGCTTCTTTCTTTCAGCCTATCTCAGCTATTGAGGATGCCAAGAACATGTTGGCCATGACAATCACCAGTGTGAATAGTAATAGAATTTGTGAGACAGCACCTTGCACTATGAACCACCACAAGGTGCCTCAAACCTCCTTTTCACTCAGCATAGAAGGTAAGTACTATTTACCGTTCACAGTCCAGTATAGAGGGGCTATGCCACAAGGTTTGTGTTCATGTTCAAGTTCAGCTAAGGAAAAATTTGGAAGAAGTTCAACAGCTAATAAAATTTGGGAGAAAACTTGAATGATATAAGTCTCAATATTTCAAATATACTAAATTTAAAACCATTGCATATATAAAAAATTAAATGATAGTTACATTATACTTACATGGCAACAGGGAAAACCAAAAGTCTAAATGGAATTCAATTACACAAGTTTAAAATGGGAAAAACTTGACAAATTAAAAGAGGCAATAATATTAATAATCATAAAAGCACGGATTTTTTTTTTTTTGCAAATGTTATTTCAAGCCAAAGAGTGTGTAGAAAGAGAAACAAACTTCAATTATAAGACAGATAAAGATTCAATGTTGTCAATTAAGCTCGAATTCTCATAAATATCATTTTTTCAGTCATAGAGTACATATTGTCATAAACATATAAGTCATATACAAAACAAAAGTGGAGAATACACTTGAAGAAGACTAATTTGCATGAGAGGATCTCCTCAGCACCCTATTACATTCCTTGCAAATGAAGATTAGAAAACATGCTTCAAACTTGTCCACAAGATCTGTATGAATGAAGAATTAGACACACTACCATACAAAGGTACAAATGATGATAGGACAACAATTGTAATGATAGGGAGCAAGGTAGTTTGCTATTCATAGTGGGAAGGATAAGATTACAGAAAAATTGACTCCAAAAGCTCCAAATCATGATCCATGTGTTTTGTAAGAATCAAGTTAAATATGTTGTTACTCACAACAAGAACACTAGGGTTAAAGAAAAGCTACCTTTAAGTGCTCCAAAGCATGGTCCATCCCTTCTACAAGATTCCATACAATGGCATCTTGTAATGTCCCTTTTTGGTCAATTTGAACATTCTTGGAAAGTTCCAAGATTATTGGAGAATGCCAATTTTATCAGATAGGAATTTTGACAATGGCAGTCAATTCAGGAAATCAAGATGAGTCCAATGGTACTTTCTAGATGCAGTTTCGATATACTGGGAGCTCTCCACACTTCTTGGAGAAGTTTGCTATTTTTGGGAAGTACCAATTTTCTTAAAGTTCAATATTTTGAGAGCTTAAGAGTCTTTCGGCATGGTCAGATTTCATATTTGGTCCATTTAAATATTTTCCGTAACCTTGGGTGGATGTGGGGAAACTAATTCAATAGTTAAATGTTTAAGTCGTCAAAAGTTCAAATTAACAGACAACCTGTATTTAATTATATAAAAAGGAGACATTAAATGATTTAAGGGTTCAAAAAAAAATTTATAAAATAAAGGTCACTTATTGAGGTGGAAAAGGATAATTTCTAGAAAGTTCCTGAGGGAGTTATAAAAGGAGGTTGTGAGAAGACAATTCCTCATTCTTGATTCTTGACATTTGATAATTTATTGAAACACCACTTGTGGAGGTTGAACAGGTTTGTTCAACAACAGCCCTAGGACAAAAACCCTAAGGTGAAGATTGGTTTTGGAAGTGAAAGATCTTCCCTTGCCAATACAGAGGTGGATTCATAAAGAGTTCGCATGTGTGCTGATAGATTTGAGGTAAAAGATTTTGTGTTGAAGAAGTGAAATAACTTATCAGAATTTGTATTGTTTATCTAGGAGTTCACAGGTAAAATTTATTGAAGATTTTGGCTCAAATAATAAATTGGTGGATATATTGAAAGATTATTTAATGCTTTTGAGAATTGGGAGTGAGGCACTTCAAAGCAAGGGTTTTAAATTTATTTTCCAGCTGTTCCATATGATGTAGTTGTTGGCCACCCATTTGCACTTGTTTAATCCAGTAACTACTTTTCAAAATCAAGTCGCACAATTTTGAGAAGATAGCGAGTATTTAGAGGAGACGTTAAGGATTTGAGAAGGATTTGGACCCTTATATCTGGTCACTGTCATTTATCAGCTGTTTGGGAGTTCAGGCATCATATATTGGAGTACATTCAGCATTGTTAAAATAGACGGCACTCCATAGTATACTCCTGTTCTATTTTCTGTACAAATTTGAGCCATTTTAAGAGTTTCTGGGTAATGTATCAGGTTTTGAAAGGACTGATTACTAGCTGTGAGTGCATTTCATATTGTTGCTGGTCAATTTTCATCCATTTACCCAGTCGCTCAATCTTGGAGTCATATATTTGTGTTGAAGAATGTAATTGCTGTTTCAAGAGGTATTTATAATTTATTTTCAATATTATACATTTCCAAGGACTAAACTGTATTCAATCTGATTTTCAAATCATTGTCTTCAGATCTGTATACAATTCCAGGTTTAAACAGCAGCATCTATTAATTTTGGCAGTTTTGCTACTGTGAAAACTGCACCTTATTTATGTTTTGTTTCCCAGCAGCCTACTTCAACTTTTTCCTTTTTTCACTCCAAGGTGTTCAGATCACCTCAGAGCTATCTGCAACTTGTACAAATTGCATATTCTAATCTTCTTGAGAATCAACAAATAAGGAGAGTTTGAAAATGCTTTTAAGTTACATACTTAGTCATTTTGAATACAGATATAGACTAGTGGCTTAAACTTTCTTATGATCCAATTTGAACCAGACTTGAAGAGACAATTTGATGGGACAGTAGTAAATTGGAGGAAATCCCAAGCATATTTTCCCTTTTTTTTGTGCCAAACAACGTCCTTCTAACATTTGCAAGTAGAGAGAATATCCAATTCAAGGATGTATTAAAGAAAAAAGTGTATAGCTACAGTTCGGTGGTTATACACAAAGAAGGGATCTTTATGTCATCTTTACAAGCTGTATGTGTTTCTAAAACACTTCGTCATCAACTTATATCAGCTACAGCAAGCATGTAACTTTATAACTATTATAATTCCTAATGTTGCAATCCATGTACCTAGTTTCTCCTACTTTTACTATTTTAAATAGATAGTATAGATCACTACAATCTTTTATAGTATCTAAGGTACAACACTTCTGTATTTCCCATGATGTTGAGCAGATCACTTTGGTCATGTGACGCTTATTATAAAGGAAGAACAATTATGTATGTCCCATGATATTCTTAAAAGCAGATCCCTTCAGTATTGCCTCTAGGCGTCCTAAAGAGCAGATCACTTGAGAAGAGACTAGCATTATTCTAAAGGAAACATCACTCACAATATTATTATACTCTTGAGCTTCAAATTAGAAACATAGGTATGTTTTGATCAAAGCTCAGAAATTTAGCACACCTAATTATGATGCTGATATACAATACATATTTGATGATTTAAGGACATGCAATTGGATAGCTGGCATGTTGAGGGTGGATAGGGCCAAAACTAAATGAAATTACAAACACATTACCAGAAAAATCTTATGTTGTGTTATAAGAACTTGGATCCAGCCCTGTATTGCTGCATATCTGTTGCATTGAGTATTACCTCCCTGAGCAAATGATTATCACAAAAAGAGAAATCTAATGCATATTAAGGATGAACACAAGTGATTCAATGAATTTATGCTAAAATCATATGTGAAACCTTGTAAGATACTATAATAGCTAATATTGGAGTTAATTAGCTGACTCTCATATGCCATGGTAAGCTACTCTGAATCTTAGATCCAGTAACATCTAAAATTCAAGAACCTTATGGTTAGCATACCAATATTAGACATCCTTCTGTTCAAACAATCTACCCTCTGCAAGTTGGTTTACTGCACCTTCAAGGCTTAAAAGGCACATATCATAAAACCAAACCAAAAATCTGGTACCACTTTTTTCAGTTACACACCTCTTTTTTGCTAGGCTCTAATGTCATCTCATCATAAATGGGATCAATAATTCTTGTTTCCTATAATTTGATATATGTTGCTTAGTATAGATTATCCAGAAACATTAGGATTGCAATCATGAATTTCTCATTCAATGACAACACTTTACTACAAAGATACAAAATTCCTCAATCATTGAATGAATATAGTTGTAATATCAGAACTCCTCATCCAAACATTTCCATCTCATCAGAAAATGCAAGAAAAACACATAATTTGTAGCTATAAAAGTGCAGTTATGAATAAAAGTTCATCATTTTACTTTTGGAAAAAAAAAAAGCAACAGAAAGGAAATCAGTGTTTCAAAGCCAAGAATCTGAAATTTTGCAAAATTTTACCTGCAACTCCTCCATCAAAAGGAAGGAGACCCATGGATTTTGGTAATGATTCTTGTAATTCAGTAATATTCGGTACAAGAGATGTAATCTGTCATAAATTTTCATTGGAAAGTTAGCTAATGCATCAAATTTGGACAAGATGTGAATATGGATTCAACTATTTTGCATAGAATATGGCAACTGCATCCCAGTGAGAACTCTTTACTAAAGGTGTTTATCACATGATTGACCTAAACATTAATAGGAAAAAGCCACAAGTAGTTGAAACATCTTTAAAAATCTAAGAATCTTGATTCCCCTTTTGTTCTTGTCAATCAAACCTTAACAAAAATGTCTGCATGTAATTGAAACATCTAAGAAATTTAAGAATATTGATCCCATTCTCCTTATCAATGATTCTCCCTATAAATTATGGGAAGCCAATGGATTTTTGATACAGGAATATCATTCATAGAAATAAGAGTACAATTGCAACCTTAAAATGTCTGTGACAATCAATATTGTTTCTATATACATTTCATTCATCTACTATGAGTGTTACTGAAAGACTTATAGACACAGATTGTACCTCTTCTATTTCTGGTCTCTATTACATTAGGAAATTGCTTTGGAATCCAGAATAGCACCTGATCTCCTATTGTGAAAATCACTAAATAAGAGTTTATGTATGCATCCTTGGCCAAGGATCTGAGATTCCTGTTATTTACCCTTCCTCTAAGGTTGAAAATTGCAGTCATATAAAACTTTTCAAGTTGGTTTTTCGATACTTTTAGGCAGTTTATTACTTGAACTTTCTTATCATTCAGGTTCTACATATATTATGTCGTTTCTACATTTTTTGTTTAAGTTGTGTTTTCTTAATTATGTTTTTTCTTTCCACACTTTTCTAGGTGGCATCTCTTGTAAATTGAGTATTGATCCTTGAAATTTGCATTTCATGGTTGATTTGTGTTTGTATCAATCATTTATCAATTTTTTTTTCATAGTTACTGGGAGACGCGTCTCCTACCCCCTAAGTGTAATGTCCCCATTTTCATGAGCGTCACTATTCAGAGGATTTAGCCTATTCCTGACCCTCGTAGGCTAAGGAGTGTGGTTATGGGGTCTTCTTCGAGCAGTTACCTAGTCAACTGTTGGCTTCTACTCATGGATTTTTGGAGGTTTCCTATGATTTGTTGGATGTTGGATAACATCTGTTTGATAACATTCTATTGGCTAACATATTGTGTTATCATATTGCACTTGATGAGTTATATTTTACTATTATAATAAAGTGCAATTATAATATAACATTATAATGTTTTATTGGAGACTTCTAGAAGAGGCCGACCTCTTGGGGAGAAAAGAATAATTAGGTGAGGGCTTGCTTCTCAAACATGAAGAGTTTGATAATTGATTTTGACAGGTCCATTATGGAGCCAAGGGTTTCTGCAGTTTGGTCACATTGTCTTTGGGAACCAAAACTCCCATTGATAGCATAACTGAGGTGGTGAAATATCCTCCAAAGGGCTGCATATTGGAAGGGATATCTCAGTCCTTTCATTTGTGCTAAAAATTGTGGCCAAGGGCCAATTTTGTGATTAGGGTTTTGGAGTTAGCTTGCATTTTAGTTATAGAGCTCATAGGAGATTTGCATTTGTAGATTGGAGAATAATTAAGGATCTGATATCAATTTCACAGTAATATCATGGTGCCAATGAAGACCACGATTTAGCTCATAGCTTGCACATTTGGCATGGATTCGACAAGGTACTTGCAGTGCACCATTCCAAGAGGTCCAGCAATGATTTCTAAACAAAATTGAAGAAGGTTACAAGCTGCCATTATTTATTTTCAGAAGTCTATATCAGACAGGACGATTTGTCTAGGAAGGGCAAATTAATTCATAGAGGGCTTGTTATGCATTGATTTCACTTGGGCTTTTTGGCGCATCAGTCCTTGATGATTGTGGAAGATATTTCGAGTGAGAAATTGCACTTTGCAGCCATCTACAATTTATTTCAGAGGTCTAATATAAAACAGGGGCGGCTCATGCAAGGGTCAGATTTGGTTGGAAGAAAGCTCTCTTTCATTGCATTCAAGGGACCATGTCTTCCTCCAGCATAGGCGATCTTTGTACTAGGTTCTTGCATATTCATTGCCTCATTTTCCTTGATCATATTAAGAGTTGCCGTAGATGTATATGGGAATTTATATCAGACATTAATGTTGTATTGGATGTGAATGTAAAGCCAAGAGTCTTGGCTAAATCTATGTCAGCATTGTACTCCAGTTTGTCATTCAATAAAGGAGAGCTAAGCTGCTTGTCAATTGCTTGATAAAATGTTCATGTTGATTAGAGTTATAGTTTGCATGCCAATTGTATGACAAAATGTTCATTGGCTGTAGGTGCACATTTTGCATGTAGAAATTATATATATGTATTTGAAGAGGCAAAAAGAAGTCATATATGCATTTAGATTATTGTTTAGACACTGTAGTATTGATTTTAGAGCATTTAGAGTACTTTGATATCATCTTCAAGCAAATACATCAGACTGAAACCACAGACCAGCTCAAATATCCCTACTAAATCTAACCCCAAAAACTCATTTTTCAGAGTGTTGACATTTCGTCAAACAGTTGTTGTGCAAACTCATGAATTCTGATTTACTGACTGCTGTTCTGATTTTTTGAGTTTTGTTTGATTAATTTTGATGTTTGGTTGAGTGTTTTCAATGCCAATAACATAAAGGAAATGCATAGAACTGATATATAAGTGATTACACAACATAAATTGATAAACCCACTTCCATTTATGCCATTAAATTAAAGATATAAGGTCTGATTAAAATGACAATTATGTCTGATATGAAAATTATGAGACTGTAACAGCTCTATTACACCCAATACAAATGAAAGATTTGAATACCCAATATGCCAATAACATACCCGTTCTATGCCAGCATGAAAATACAATGTATGAAGGTTGATGTGAGCATGATAACAATGGTAGAAGACTGAAATAGAATGTGAAATATGCAGCTACAGGTCTGATCGTTGTTATGGAAGTGCTGATATGAAATTGGTTGCCAAAATCAACTTCAAATGCCCACGAAACCCCTTCCAAATGATGGTGCACCAATTAGAAATGGTATGGCTGGTATGGAAGATGTCAAATCCTCAATGTAAACTTGTCAAACGGCTGAAATAAATCTGCAATGATGATTGTGCCACCAACCCTAGGTGCACTTGGCCAAAAATTGTACAGCCAACAAGTAGAATGCAAACATGTGATAGTATTGGCCTAATTGAGACTCGATTTATCAATGGTTGCACCCGATCTAAAGAAATATGCGATACAACACTGCTACAAACTCAAGCCTAAAAATTAAACACCTGAAACTCCTCCAATGAAGCCCAAACAAAGACTCGAGGTAGGTCCTCCTCAAAGGTGAACTGGGTTGTGTTGTGACCTTTTCACACATCGCCCCATTCAAAATGGGGACCCCTAATTTTTCGCTCCATTCTGGTCTTTTGGGCTTTGGTTTTTGTCTCTCTCTCTCTCTGTCCTTCTCTTTTCTGGTCTGCCTTTCCGGGGACGTTCCCATTTGTGAGCTTAAACGAAAAATTTGGCCAAGTCTGAAAATTAGGGTTTCTATCCTTTTGGTCAGTCCGGGGTCGAGCAAGGTGAATATATTGAAAACGGAGCCTAACGTTGATGTCAGTATGCTTCCAGTAAGTTCTCAGCTAAATTTCATCAGATTCCGACAACTTACTATTTTTAGTAAGTGTGCAATTACAGGCAATCTTTCAGCATTTTTGAAGTTTCGACAGTCACACTGCATTCAAAGCACATCAAACTGCTCATGTGCAAAATTTGAGCTGAAACAGACAACTTTCTATTTTTAGCAGTTCAGCTTCCGGAGCAGATTTCAGGGCTTGGATGCAGAGTTTTTCAGCGCATGTCTGCATATTCCTTCTGGGTTTTCAGAGACCTTCGCAACAGTATAACATGCAAAGCGAGACGACAACTTTCAGAGTTCAACCTTCAAAGGCTATTTTTAGGGTTTGCATGTCAAGGTTTTCTTTGCATGTTGGCATATTCTTTATAGGTTTTTTGAGAGCTTCGCGATGATATGACATGCAAACGGAGATGGTCACTCATTAAGGAACTTGCTATTTTTAGCAGGTGCATCCCGACAGCCGCCTCCCAGCACTTCAGAATCACGAGTTGATCGCAATGCATCAGAAACGAGAACAAACGGAGATCATTTGATATGCATGCAGAACAAATTAGGGTTTCTAGCTTCGGGACCTAAAAAGAGGGGTAAAAAGTCAGAATTTTCGAAAACTGGTGTAAACCACCACGATCAGCATCCTTCAGGCTATCTGCTGGTAAAATTTGAAGACAAACGGAGCACTTATAGTAAGTCATTTTGGAAATAGGCTAAAAATAGCAAATCAGCAACATGCACCGATGTCGGCAGGCAGGTCACATTGTGAGGAGCGCATCATTCGAATTTCAAATCAAACGGAGTTGTGGAGGTAGTAGCAGCAAGCAGTTACTATTTATAGTAAAACACCTCCAGAAATATGCTATTTTTAGTAGGTCAACTCAGAATGGCAATGTCAACAGGGTAACAAGGTCGTGAGGATCCAGTGTTCAAAATTTCAAATCGACCTGAGCTTCTGAAGTGTGAAAATTGAGGGGCTTACTATAAATAGCAGGCGTACAGGAGCTGGCAAGGACGAGGAAAAATGACTAAGTCAAAGAAATTCATCCTTCACCACCTTCAGAATGCGCCCACCTTAGCTGAAGTTGAGAAAATTTTCTAAGTATAAACTTCATCCACCTACCTAGGCAAAATGCGCCCACCCTCAAGGAGAAAGTTTAAGAATTTTCTAAGTGTTAAGTTTCGTCCTGCTCAAGGGGTGAAATGCGCCCTCTCACATGCAAGCAAAATGCTAAAAAAATTCTAAGTATGAAACTCGTCCACCTCCTAGGCTCAAATGCGCCCATCCTTGGAAAGTCAAGGAAAGTCAAAGAAGTTCATCCTTCAGCCATATCAAAATGTGCCCACCTTGAGAGTTTGAATGTTAAAAATTTTCTAAGTACAAATATCCTCCACCACCCCCCAAATGCGCCCACCTTGAGAGTTTGAATGTTAAAAATTTTCTAAGTACAAATATCCTCCACCACCCCCCAAATGCGCCCATCCTTCATGCATGTTCAAATGCGCCCAAAAGAAAAGAGGTCAAAGGAGTCAACGACTTTCATCCTCCTCCTAGGCCTAAATGCGCTCAAATGGGGCCATGTAAAGACAAAAATAAGGGAGGTGAAGAGTCACATGCTAAGGCGTAGAAATTTAAAATCCTCCTCAACCTCTTATATGCGCTCATCCTCCTCCTAGGCTCAAATGCGCCCAAAAGAAGGCATGTGAAGACAAAACGAGGAAGCTCAAGAGTCACGTTGAAGTTTCATTCTTCTCTCTCTCTCAAATGCGCCCATGCAAAGTCAAAAAGTCAAGAGTGTTTGAATGTGTTTCATGCAAAATGCGCCCAAGATAGACTAAGAGTGGCATTGAATATTTTAACCTTTTTTATGAAGTGTGAAATGCGCCCAAGTTGAGGTAAGTAAAAGGGTGAATAAGGAGTGTGGGGGTGGAATTTAAAAAAATTAATGTTGCCTAGGCGTTGGAGGTGAAGTCTTCTAGCAAGGGTAATATGCGCCCAAGGCACAAAGAGGAGGGATTTAAATGTTCTAGGCGTTGAAAGCTTGTCCCTCTTCACACATGATATGCGCCTAAAATGAGGTGGAATTGAAAAATAAAATATGGCTAAGGTGTGGAAATTTAAATGTCTTTCAAGTGTGAAGTAAAATGCAAGGTGGTGAGTGAAAAATAAAATGTTTTAGGCATGAAATTTCCACCGCTGGCAAACGAATAAAATTTTCTAAGGCAAATTCTCAAAATGCAAGGTGATTTAAAATTTCTCTAAGGCAAAATATTTTCTTCCTTAGAAAATACGCCTGGACATCAAGGTGATGAAGTTTTTTTTTTCTCTTGAAGCACGAGCAAACTTTCCAGTGATGAAGTCAGAGATGTTGACATTGCAAGACGAATTAAAAATTTCTCAAGCCAGAGCAACAGGATGTTCACAGAGATGAGGAAACGGGTTAAATTTCACAAGGAAATAATTTTCTAAGGTTCAAAATTTTAAAAATTCAAATGAACCCGTTCGTTGTGTACCCATGGATTCATCGCGTTTCAGAGAAAATTTTCTTCTGGGTACTGGACATTTGTGATGAGAAATGGATTTCTATGTCTTCTGCAATTTGCCAAGGCCTTCAGCATGAAGAATTTAATTGGTGCTCGAGTTGTGAATTTTCCTAAGGGGAAAATTTTAAAATTTTCTAAGGCAAAGTGAATAAAATGTGTTTTCAAGATGAATTCCTCTAGACAACGAATTTGAAGTGAATTGCCTAGATCATTTCGATCGAATTCTTCACAGATGAATTTTCCAGAGTGTCAGAGGTGATTAAAATTTAAAATTTGCAAGACAGAACTTCGGCTGGCGAATAGAAATTGTTAAATTGATGAGTTTAAATTAAATATTTTCAAGGTGAATTCAAAAGTTGCTAGTCAAAGTTGAACTTCTAGAAGGTTGAGATTCTCGGACAAGTGTCGGAAATACCAGATAGGGAAAATTCGAATTCTTGAAGTGGAGTAGTGGAAATTTAATGCATTGGCTATACTTAGCTCCTTCTAGAATTCGACTTTTGCTATAAAATTGAGAAGTTTCTCACTTCTTTTTCACAGTTGAAGAAGTTCAAATTTGCTCTGAAGGTGAAGCTGAGTTTATTGTTGAAGACTAATTGCTGAAGGAGTTTGAAATTTTGCTGTGGCTGCAATTGTTGAAGAAGTTCGCATTTTTGAAGCAAGTGGGTGAAGGGGCATTGTAACTTGTTGAAGGCTGAAACTTGTAAGTTGCTGAAGCTCCATTTTATTGCTGAAGTTTGAAGTTGCCAGTGCAAGTGGAGAAATTTCGATTTAAAGAAAGATATTGCTGAAGCTGGAGGTGCGCACTTGCTAATTTGCTGAAAGTGTGAAGGTGCGAATTGAAGTCTAGTTGCTGAGTTTTGAAAATCTGAAGTTGATGAAAGTGTGAAGTGCGAACTTGCAAGAGTGAAGTTACTGAAATCTGCACTTTGCTAAGTCTCTTGAAGTTGTTGATTGCAAGAGTGAAGTGGGCGATTTTATTAAAGCTTGAAGTTGCTAAGTTGCTGAAGTTAAAGCTTACTTAGAAATCTTTTCTAAGTATTGAAGTTCAAAATCTGTTGAAGAGAAGAAGCTGAGATGGCTAAGGAAAAGACAACCGGCAAGGACAATAATGGTGCATCCAGACAAGTAGTTATCAAGCGGCTAAGCAAGACATTTATGCCAGAGTCAAAGTTCACTTCGAAGTTGGGCAAGCTGACTGATACCAATTTGGCCTCTTTCAACCTGGAAGCATTCAGGAATAGATACTGGGAATTGGTCATCATCATCCTTCAGACACCTCACACAACATTGTTTGAAGTGGATTATATGCAGCTGCTAATTTCCCACCAGCCATTTAGTGTCCAAAGTTGATGATGGAGTGCGCCAACTGCTACGAGAAGGAACGCAGGTCAATCATGTCACCAGATGGACAAGTGCTTGTCAACCTCACTCCTTCGGCGATTGGCGAGGCTTTTGGAATCCCAGTGCATAGGAACATGGTTTACAAGTCCAAAGAACGAGCGGAACGAATGTATGCTACTGCATTCGAGAGATGTACAGAGACAATCAACACTCACTGGATGAGCAACCCTAGACCTTCTCGTACGAAGCTGCCGAGACAAATCATAGCAGACGATTTGAAGCAGGATTATTGTGATCTTATCATGATGCTGAGTCAAGTTGGAGGTTGCCCACAGTCATTCATTTTTGAGCCGTGGATGTTCTATTACATCAACCTCGTGCTGGAAGGAAAAGATTACGTCAATTGGGCTGCAATGATCAGTGACAACACGAGCAGCTCCTGAGCCTAAGAAGAACAAAGACATTTTATATGAGCTCTTACATCATTTACATGCTGGCTCGTATGACGAAGTACAGAGGAATTTCATACAAGGAACCTGTTGGTTGTGGCTCACACCAATTCAAAATTCACGAGGCTTGTCCGCAGTTGCACCTGACTAGTACTACTCACTACAAGCGTGCAAATGACGCCTTCACCATGCACATCACGAGAACACTTCAAGATCGGATGCATCACAGAATCTCGAAGGAAGCCCAAGAGTTGATTGAGAGGTATGGGTGCTGGTTTATACAATTTCCGAAGTTTTCTTACATAAGGCTGCAAGGTTTTTCTTCATATCCATATAGGCTACCTAAGTACCCAACCAACAGAATATTGATGTTAGAGATATCTAGGCAATTGGTTGCCTACGATAAGATTCAGAAGAAGAAGAAGAAGGGAGGTGTTGACTTCCCAATTGTCATGGGCAATTCCGATAAGGTGTGTCCTTCATTACAGGCAGCTAGAGAAGCCGAGAGTGAGCTTCAGTTTTATCACTTTTCATATCACACTGGCAGACAGCACTATGATCCGCATAACAACCTCAGATGGATACTGTCAGAAGAGTTTAAACACAAGGCAAATGTTGAGGATTATTGGGCTAATGCATCAGACGAAGCTGAAGTCAGAAAGAGGATGTTCTCTAGGCTACCAATAAGCATGATTAGGGAGTGTGAAGTCATTCCAGTACCAGACCAAGTGGATGAAGACATGAACGTCGTCCATCCAGATTATGAAGCAGTAAGAAATACTCCACTTCCACTCCCGAATTGGTCAGAACCAGAGATAGCAGATTTGGACACGCTTTCCATTCCGGTCTTGACATTCACTAGAGCATGGGTTGACAGGTGTGTGAGTAGGCTAAAGAGTAAGTCGATTGCATTGACTTACAATTTGATGGGAGATCACAGGACACCCACCACCGGCAGGAAGAAGCAAATCACCCGAGGTCCAGAATCTAGACGGAAAGAGCCAGTTCGGCAGGAGCCTGTTCGGCCGGAGCCTCCACAAGTTGTAGTTGAATCACCCACGCCATTGGAGACACGTTCTCCAAGTATACAGGAGGTTTCCTTGTTTGCTGATCAAAGAAACGCACTGAATCAGGTGCAAGCAGTACAAGAAGATAATCAACCTCCACAGAGAGAGTCAGTTGGCCAGAGCATCAACGCACCTAGTAGAGATGATCAGCAGACTGATGAGGGGACTACTACTTGTTGTGACCTTTTCACACATCGCCCCATTCAAGATGGGGACCCCCTAATTTTTGCTCCATTCTGGTCTTTTGGCTTGGGTTTTTCTCTCTCTCTGCCTCTTTCTCTCGTGTCCGCTTTCAAGGGTTGCGCCGTGAGTTTAAGCGTGAAACTGACCAAGTCTGAAAATTAGGGTTTCATTGTTTCTGGTCAGTCCAAGGTCGAACGAGTCAATAAATTGAAAATTGAGCTTAACATTGTTGTTAGTGTGCTTCCAGCAGGCTCCCAGCAAAGTTTTATCAGATTCTGAGGTACTTACTATTTTTAGTAAGTGTGAAATTACTGCGCTCACGCATTTTTGAGATTCCAAATACACAAAGATTCGAGCACATCAGTGTCGATGCAAAATTTGAGCTTAAAACACACAACTTACTATTTTTAGCAGTTCAGCTTCCGGGACAAATTTCAGGGTTCAAATGCAGAGTTTGTCTTCGCATGTCTGGAGATTCCTTCTGGGTTTTCAGAGGCCTTCGCGATGATATAACATGCAAAATGAGGCGACCACTTTCAGAATTCAGCCTTCCGAGGCCATTTTTGAGGGTTTGCATGTCAGGGTTTCTTTTGCATGTCGGATGATTCCTGGTGGGTTTTTCGAGAGCTTCGCGATGGTGTGACATGCAAATGAAGATACTCACTCAGTAAGGAACTTGCTATTTTTAGCAGGTGTGTCCCGGCAGCCGCTTCCTAGCAGTTCAGAATCACGAGCTAATCGCAGTGCCACAGAAACGAGAGCAAACAGAGATCTTTTGATACGCATGCAGAGCGAATTAGGGTTTCCAGTTTCGGGACCCAAAAAGAGGCATAAAAAGTCGGAATTTTCGAAAACCGATGTAAACCATCGCGATCAGCATCCTTCAGGCTATCTGCTGGTGAAATTTCAAGTCAAACGGAGCACTTACTATTTATAGTAAGTCAGATTGGAAACAGGCTAAAAATAGTAAATCAACTGCATGCGTTGATGTTGACAGTAAGGTCACGTGGTGAGGAGCGCCTCATCCAAATTTCAAGTTAATCGGAACAGTGGAGCTATCAGAAACAAAAGGTTACTATTTATAGTAAACCACCTTCAGAAATAGGCTAAAAATAGCAGGGTGACTAAAAATGGCAGTGTTGACAGACCAACAAGATGATAAGGATGCAGTGTGCAAAATTTCAAGCCGTTCCGAGCTTCAGAGGTGCAAAATTGAGAGGACTTACTAAAAATAGCAAGGCATGAAATACTGGCGAAAAACAATGAAAAAGTTCTAAGTCTGGAACTTCATCCAGTAGGCATGGAAAAATGCGCCCAGGTGATAAAGAAGCACAAAAATTTTGAGAATGGAGTTCATCCTTCCTCAAGGGCAAAATGCGCCCAAGGCACAAGTGGTCAAAGAAAGTCAACAATTTCTATCCTGAAGGCGTGTCAAAATGCGCCCAAGGAAAGATCAGGAAGGTTGAAAAATTTTCTAAGTCTGGACATCCACCACCCCCCTCCAAATGCGCCCATCTTGTAGCAGGGGTGAAATGCGCCCAAAAGACCAAGAAGTCAAAGTGGTCAATGCTTTTTATCCACCAGCAGGGGCAAAATGCGCCCAAGGGAGAAGTAGGTCAACAAGTCAACAAGTTCATCCTTCTCCCACATAAAAATGCGCTCAAGGTAGAAGAGAGTCAACAAGTCAAGGAAACTCGTCCTCCTCACCCTCCTAAATGCGCCCAAACAAGCTCAAGTAAAGACAAAAAAAGGTGAAGTTGAAAGGTCATCCCTCTTGCATGTCTAAATGCGCCCACATTGAGGTGTAAATAGTGAATGGAGATGGTAAATAAGGTGAAAGATAATCCTAAGGCGTGGTGAAAGGTGATGAATATTGGGCATTATTTTTAAGTTTCCTCCTCAAGCGTGCTAGGCGCCAAGGGTGATGAAAGTTATAAAGTGTTGGAGAATTTCCTAAGGCGTGATGAAGTGATATTCCAAGGTGGTGGAAATAAAATGTCAAGTGTTGTGCGCCTAGAGTCTGAGGTGAAATATGAAGTGAAGTAACTTGCTAAGTGATAAAAAAATTTCAAAGGCAAGGATGAATATTTCCATATGCGCCTAAGATGTTGAGTGATGAAAAATAGAAAAATGAAATATTTCTAAGGCGTTAGAATTTTAAATAAAATTGCCTTGCAAGTGTGGAGTTAAATGCAAAATGGCGAGTGAAAAATGAAGTAGGCTAGACGCCCTCTATGAATAAAATTTTTCTAAGTAAAGTTCTCAGGATTTCCACCGCTGGCAAGTGAATAGACAAAATTTTCTAAGGCAAATTCTCAGGATGCAAGATGATTTAAAATATTTTCTAAGGCAAATATTTTCTCCCTTAGAAAATACGCCTAGAGGCTCAAGGTGGTAAAATTTCTCAGAACACCGGCGAACTTTTCAGTGATGAAGTCAGAAATGGATGATAATGCGGGATGAATTCAAACTTCTCAAGTTGGAACAACACAGGATGATCACAGGCGAAGAGTGGATTTTATTTGACAGAATAATATTTTCTAAGGTTCAAAATTCAAAAATTAAATGAACCCGTTCGTTGGGTACCCATAGATTCGAAGCATTCTGAAGAAAATTTTCTTCTGGGTACTGAACATTCGCGATGATAGATGGATTTCCAGGTCTTCCGCACTTCGCCAACACTTTTTCAGTGAAGAATTTAATCAGTGCTCAAATAGTGAATTTTCCTAAGGAAAATTTTAAAAATTCTCTAAGGCAGAATGAATAAAATGTGTTTTTTAGGATGAATTTCTCTGAATGATGAATTTGAAGTGAGTTGTCTAGATAATTTTGATTGAATTTTTCAGTGATGAATTCTCCAGAGATGATGAAGAGCTAAATTCGAATTTCAAGTGATAGAGTTCCAGCTGGTGAGTTAGAAAGATGAATTTAAATTAAATTTTTCGAAAATAAATTCAAAGATGCCAATCAAAGTCAAGTTTCTAGAAGAATAAGATTCCTGACGTCAGGTGACAAGTGTCAGAAATACCAGGGAGGGAAATTCAAATTCTTGAAGTGGAGTAGTGGAAGTTTAATGCACTGGCTAAAATTGGCTCCTTCTAGAATTCGATTTTGAGCTATAAAATGAAGAAGTTTCTCACTTGTTTTCACAGCTGGAGAAGTCGAATCTGCTCTAAGTGAAGCATTGCAGTGAATTGCTTGAAGAGTTTGGAGTTTTGGCTAAGTCTGGAGCTTGCTGAAGTTGCTGAGACTGCTAAAGGGGACGCCTTGAGTTGCTGAGAAGTGCCATTGCTAAGGTCAAGAGAGGCACACTTGTTGGTTGCTTAAGCTTAGTTTGTTACTGCCAGTGCTAGGGAGGACGCCTTGAAGCAAAGAAGTGCTAAGTTGTGAAGTGCGCACTTGCTGGTGCAAAATACGAATTTATCAAAATTGCTGATTGGAGTTGTTGCAGATTGAAGTCACTAAAGTTTACTTAGAAACTTTTCTAAGTGTTGAAGTTCAAGAGAAGACGCTGAGATGGCTGAGGCAAGGGCGACTGGAAAGGACAATGGTGCATCTAGGCAGGCTGTGATCAAAAAGTTGAGCAAGACGTTCATGCCAGAATCAAAGTTCATTTCAAAGTTGGGCAAGTTGACAGATACCAATTTGGGCTCAATCAACCTGGAGGCCTTCAAAAGCAAAATGCTAGGAATTGGAAGTCATCGTCCTTCGACCACTTCACACAATATTGTTCGAAGTGGGCTATATGCAGCTGCTGGTTTTCCACCAGCCATTCAGTGCTCGGAGCTGATGATGGGGTGCGCCAATTGTTACGACAAGGATCACAGGTCGATCATGTCACCAGATGGACAAGTGCTAGCTAATCTTACTCCAGCAGCCATTGGTGAAGCTTTCGGGATCCCGGTGCACAGGAGCATGATTTACAAATCTAGAGAACGAGTTGAGCGGATGTATGCTTCTGCTTTCGAGAGATGCACGGAAACAATTAACACTCACTGGATGAGCACTCCCAAGCCTTCTCGTGCGAAGTTGCCAAAGCAGATCATAGCGGAGGATTTGAAGCAAGAATATTGTGATCTCATCATGATGCTGAGCAGGGTTGGAGGTTGCCCACAGTCCTTCATTTTTGAGCCTTGGATGTTTTACTATATCAATCTCGTGCTAGAAGGAAAAGATTATGTCAATTGGGCCGAGATGATAAGTGATAATTTACATGAGCAGCTCCTGAGCTTGAGGAGAACGAAGACATTTTACATGAGCTCTTATATTATCTATATGTTGGCACGGATGACGAAGTACAGGGGGATCTCTTACAAGGAACCTGTCGGTTGTGGCTCCCACCAGTTCAAAATATATGATGCTTGTCCGCAGTTGCATTTGGCGAGCACAACTCATTACAAGCGTGTCAATGATTCCTTCACCATGTATATCACGAGATTGCTTCAGGAGCGATTATAGCACAGAATCTCGAGGGAGGCTCAGGAGTTGATTGAAAGGTATGGGTGTTGGTTCATACAGTTTCCGAAATTTTCTTATATTAGGCTGCAAGGTTTCTCATCATACCCATATAGGCTGCCTAAGTACCCAACAGATAGAGTTTTAATGCTAGAAATATCTAGGCAATTGCTTGCCTTTGATAAGATTCAAAAGAAAAAGAAGAAAGGAGGGGTAGAATTTCCAGTTGTCATGGGCAACTCGGATGAGGTGTGTCCTTCAATACAAGCAGCTAGAGAGGCTGAAAGTGAACTTCAATTTTATCATTTCTCATACCACATTAGCCGACAGCACTACGACCCACATCATAATATCAAATGGGTACTGTTAGAGGAGTTTAAACATAAGGCCACCATTGAGGATTATTGGGCTGATACGGGTGATGAGATTGAAGTAAGGAAAAGGATGTTTTCTCGGTTACCTATTACTTTGATCAGGGAGTGTGAATTGGTGCCGGTTCCAGACCAGGTGAATGAGGATATGGACGTTGTTCATCCCGACTATGCAGCAGTTAGAGATACTCCACTTCCACTTCCAGATTGGTCAGAGCCTAAGATTGCTGATTTGGACACACTTTCTATTCCTGTCCTGACATTCACTAGAGCTTGGGTTGATAGGCATGTAAGCAGATTGAAAAGTAGGTCAATTGCTTTGACTTACAATTTGATGGGAGATCACAGGACACCTACCACTGGCAGAAAGAAACAGATTACACGAGGTCCAGAGCCCAGAAAGAAAGAGCTAGTTCGACAGGAGCCTACTCAGCCAGAGCCTCCACGAGTTACAGTTGCATCACCATTGGAGCCACGTTCTCCAAGTGTACGGGAGGTCTCTTTATTTGCTGATCAGAGGAATGCACTGAATCAAGCGCAAGTAGTACAAGATAATATTCAGCCTCCACGGAGGTCTCTTTATTTGCTGATCAGAGGAATGCACTGAATCAAGCGCAAGTAGTACAAGATAATATTCAGCCTCCATGGAGGGAGTCGGTTGGCCAGAGCGTCAACACACCTGTTAGGGTTGATCAGCAGGATGATGAGGGGACTATTACTGACCCTCAGTTTCAGCAGGAATTAGAGGCGGCCATGAACGATGATGATGATATAGTGTCAGGTGACACTCAACCACTTGAGGACGATGAGCCTTGCCAGAATGATGTAGAGGTTGACCAAGTTAGAGAAGTCGAGGCACAGGAGCAGCAGCCCTTTGATATACAGTATGATGTGCCCGATTGGCTTAAGGATAGAATAAGAAGCCCCAGCGAGGAGCTTGATCCAGCAATTGAGATGGAAGAGTTCTTGAACAGGATCAGTGCACCTCCACCGAAGAAGAAAGCAAGAAAATTTTCGAAGATATCCACTGAAGAGGATGGCTCTCGCACCCTTTGTGTCGCTGTGCCACGAGTTGAGTGTGACCGAAACGAAGCAGTACCTGAGAATTATGTGGTCACGACTCTAGATTTGGGACACCCCACTGGTGCGCAGATTGTAGAGGAGTGTGATAACTCCTTCCTTGCCCTCAAAGATAGGTTATTCAAGAAAGAAGGGAAGTATAAGAAGTTGAAAAGAGAACACAAGGCCTTAATTGGATATGTACAACAGTTGTCTTGTTCTCGAGGGCAAGATATTCCGGTGATTGAGCCTCCAGCAGAGATACCTAGAGAGTCAGTCAGTGGCTTGGTAGAGTTGGGGAAGATGGCGTAGGAGGCAGACAAGTGGGTCACAGGAGTTCGTGCCGAAACCGAAAAGTTTATGGAAGACCTTGCTTTTGCTTTCCAGCAGGCTTCTAGTATTTTGGCACGGACGGAGGCAATTGATCATGCTTGGGGCGATGCTTCTGTCTACCAGAGCAAGGTTATTCAGCGTCTTGAGGTATTGAGGCATGTTCCGTTGCGATTGCTGATCAATGGAGGTGTCATTCAGGAGAATGACAGATATGATTTCTCTAGATGGTATTCTTCAGCGATCACGGGGCGTGGTTTCTTCGACGCGGCACAGGCGGATTCAACTAGGATACATAAGGCCATGGCCAATATCATTGATGGAGTTCAGAATACTTTCGAGGCCATATTTGCTAGTCGGTTGAATCTAGAGGAGGTGAATGTTGATAATTTGAGGGGTAGGCTGGTGCCTTTCTTTTCAGATGTTAAGACCTTCGTATAGGATGATTTCGAGAATACTTCTACTTTCTCCACTTTGATCTAGAACACGCAGGACTCCTTGATTGCTTGGAGAAAATCTTGTACAAGGCATGAACATTCAGTCACAGTGTTAGAGTTTCAGCTAGATTGCATTCCGCCTATTTCAGTTCAGGAGGTTGAGGCCGTGCTTTGCAGATTCGTGGAGTTGGCAGTCAGAGAGAAGGAGAACGGGAATGCACTGTTGGACGAGGATCTTCTAGAAGACTGAATGTGGGCATTTATTGCCTTTACTATTTTGGGAGTGAGTGGGAATCTTTGATTCGTTTAATGTACCACTCCCTATTCTGGCAGTTTTTAGGGTTAGGGCTGAGGTGGCACGATTCTGGCCACTCTATTAATTGTAACCCTAGCCGTCTTTTGGGACTTGGCTAGCTATATAAAGGGGGAGTCCCCCTCATTTGTAATGCATTAGATCATTAGACAGTAGACATTGTGTGAGATTGGATATTAGCATTAGAGCTAGAGCTAGAGAGTAGAGTATTGTAGACATTTTGCATATTGGAGAAGAAAGAAAGTTTTCCCTTTGAAAACTTTTGTGGAGATTGTTGTGTAACACTTTTCATGATAATAGATCTTTTCATTGATGGTGGAATTCGTCTTGCCATGAATAGCTAGCAAGGTCTCTTCTTCCTTTCGTATCCAAGTAGCGTAATTTTCATGCAATTAGTTTACTTTGATGTGTGGTATTTTGTTGAGGTAGCTTCTTTCATTCCATACCACTAGCGGCTTGTTGATGATAAGTTCGCCTTGCGTGGTCAACTGGACATTATCTTGAGTTTAACTTCGGTTGTGGTTTGTATGCTTATATGCGTCGTTGTGATGGTGTATGTATGTTAAATCATAATTTGAACATCCCTTGCTATCCCTTTGAAGATTGCACCAATTTTACCGAAGCTGTCCGATGTGAGGCTAGGTGAAATTTGGTTGAAGCCTGCCAAAACTGAATCCCACATATCTTGCATTTAGAATAGAATACAAATTTCTTAGGCCTTACACTCTTTTTACTTTCCGCATATTTCTGATTAGTTTTAGGAAGACGTACTACATTGCCAAATCATACATGCAAGAATCCCCTTCAAATCACATACCAACTGCTAACTGCAAGAAGTCTGAACAATTGTGTAAGTCCCCTCGTAAGAACACAGCAATACACATCAACCAACTAAGGGTATTCTAAGTATTCGGAACCTTGGAGTTGAACGTGCGAACTTTCTCGCAATCTTAGCGCACGGAATACTTTGATTAAGAGAGAACGGAGTAGCCTTCGGACTATTTTTGTTCTGCTGTTTGGTGCGGTCACAAAAACCACGTCAACACTACTGACCCTCAGTTTCAGCATGAGTTCGAGACGGCTTTGGAAGATGATGATATAGTTTCAGGAGATACTCAACCACTTGAGGATGATGAGCCTCGCCAGAATGATATAGAAGTTGAACAAGTCCGTGAAGTAGAGGCACAAGAACAACAGCCATTTGATATACAGTCTACAGTACCTGATTAGCTCAGAGAGAGGATGAGAAGGAGCCCCAGCGAAGAAATTGATCCAGCAGTTGAGATGGAAGAATTTTTGAACAGGATCAGCGCGCCTCCACAAAAGAAGAGCACGAAAGTTTTCAAAGATCTCCACTGAAGAGGATGGCTCTCGCACCCTTCACATGGCAGTGCCACAGGTTGATTGTGACTGAGATGAAGCAGTACCTGAGAATTATGTGGTCACAACTTTGGAGTTAGGACGCCCCACAGGTGCACAGATTGTAGAGGAGTGTGATAACTCCTACCTCGCCCTCAAGGACAGATTATTTAAAAAGGAAGGAAAGTACAAGAAGTTGAAAAGAGAGCATAAGGCTTTGATTGGATATGTGCAGCAGTTGTCTCGTCCTCGTGGGCAGGAGATTCCAGCGATAGAGCTTCCACCTAAGATACCTAGAGAGTTGATCAGTGGCTTGTTGGAGTTGGGGAAGATGGCACAGGAGGCAGACAAATGGGTCACAGGAGTTCGTGTTGAGACAGAGAAGTTTATGGAGGACCTTGCTAGTGCTTTTCAGCAGGCTTCTAGTATTTTGGCACGAATAGAGGCAGTTGATCAAGCCTGGGGAGATGCTTTTGTTTATCAGAGCAGGGTTATTCAGCGTCTTGGGGCATTGAGACATGTCCCTTTGCGGTTGTTGATTGATGGAGGAGTCATTCAGGAGAATGACAGGTACGACTTTTCTAGATGGTATTCTTCAGCAATCACGGGACGTGGTTTCTTCGACGCGGCACAGGCGGATTCAGCCAGAGTATGGAAGGCTATGGCCAATATCATTGATGGAGTCCAGAATACTTTCGAGGCCATATTTGCTAGGCGGTTGAATCTAGATGAGGTAACTGCTGATAATTTGAGGGGTTGGCTGGTGCCTTTCTTTTCAGAGGTGAAGACCTTCGTACAGGATGACTTTGAGAACACCTCTACTTTCTCCAACTTGAACCAGAGCACGCAAGATTCCTTAGTTGCTTGGAGAAAATCTTGTGCACGACATGAGACGTCAGTCACAGTGTTAGAGTTCCAGCTTGATTGCATTCCACCTATTTTAGTTCAGGAAGTTGAGGCTCTACTTGGCAGGTTCATTGAGTTTGCAGCCAAAGAGAAGGGGAACGGGAATGCACTACTGGACAATGATCTTCTAGAAGACTGATTGTGGGCATTAATTGCCTTTACTATTTTTGGGAGTGAGTGGGAATCTTTGCTCATTTATTACACCACTCCCCATTCTGGCAGTTTTTAGGGTTAGGGCTGAAGTGGCTTAATCTTAGCCACTCTTTTGATTGTAATCTTAGCCGTCCATTGGACTAGGCTATCTATAAAAGGGGGAGTCCCCCTCATTTGTACATCATTAGACATTAGATTAGACTAGAGATTGGAGATCAGAGTAGAGGCATTTTGTTTGATAGTATAGCATAATGTGGAGAAGAAAGAAAGTTTTCCCTTTGAAAACTTTTGTGGAGATTGTTGTGTAAAACTTTCATGATAATAGATCTTTTCATTGATGGTGGAATTCGTCTTTGTCATGGATAGCTAGCAAGGTCTCTTCATCCTTTCGAATCCAAGTAGCATAATTTTCATTTCATGCAAGTAGTTTACTTTGGATGTGTGGTGTTTTATTAAGGTGGCTTCATTTCATTCCATACCACTAGCAACTTCTTGATGATAAGTTCGCCTTGCGTAGTCGACTGGAAATTATCTTGAGTTTAACTTCGATTGTGATTTGTATGCTTATATGCGTCGTCTTGATGGTATATGTATGCTAAATTGTAATCTGAATATCTTTTGCTATCCCTTTGAAGATTGCACCAATTTTGCTGAAGCTGTCCAACATGAGGCTAGGTGAAACTCGGTCGAAGTTTGCTGAAATCAAGCTCCACATATCTTGCATTTAGAATAGAATTTAGAACTTTCTCACCCTTACACCCATTTACTTTCCGTTCATCTTTGGTTAGTTTTAGGAAACGTACTTATTGCTAAATCATCCGCATTATACAAATCCCTTCCAATCCTCCATTTATTGTTAACTGCAAGAATCCTGAACAATTGTGTAAGTCCCCTCGTGAAAACAGCAATTCACATCAAACCAACCGAGGGTATTCTAAGTATTTCGGAACCTTGGAGTTGAACGTGCGAACTTTCTTGCAATCTTAGCGCACAGAATACTTTGATCAAGAGAGAACGGAGTAGCCTTCGGACTATTTTGTTCTGCTGATTGGTGTGGTCACAAAAATCACATCAACAGGTTGTCATCCAATTCACAATAGCCCTTGGGAGTTTTCGTTCCCAAAAGACTGAAACCAAGCTCAAACCCTTCTCCAGAGCTCAAACCTGCAAGTGTTGATATGAAAAATGACAAATGAATGCCAAAATAGAAACCCAAAATTCACTTTATAACCTCCCATGAGCTTTTTTATAAAACATAATAAAACATTCCTCCTCAAGGGTCTTTTCCTTATCAAAAGAAATCGCCACTTTTTAAAAACAACTTTGTTTCGCTAGGATGGGGGCACTTTTCACTATTCACTTTATAATTCTCTTTTACTATTTACTTCTACTATTCCATTAAAGCAAACTTTAATATTTTCAATTTATCCCTGGATTCAACAACTGAACTCCAAACTGAAAGGCTCATAAAGCTCTCGGCTAGGCTCTGCATCCCTCGATTGGGTCCCCTATCCATACTGCTGACCTACGGGAACCTTAATAGTAGGCCAACCTCGGTTGGTTTGAGCTGCCTAAGGAAGGGACATTACACCAACAAGCACTCAATTTGCATCAGAAGTGTTTCACAATATTCCTTGAGTGCAAATTCACATCAGATTGTCAAAGGATATTACAGTGCTATCAGAACGGTTTCCTGCCAACCTGTTGGGTAATTGAAAGTTTGAGTTTCAGTTACAAGTATGGCTTCATTACGTGAGAGAGATTTGGAAGAAAAGATTTACAGGTCAGGAAAGAAATTAGAACATCAATCTCAGCCAAAAGAGGTTCTTCTAAGTACTTTGGACAAGGCAGACGCTTGTTTATTCAAGGTTGGACATGATCCATCTCAAACAATGCAACTTGCTATAACTCCATTGGTATGTTCTTTGGTTAAGCCACGATGTACGAGGCATCATCATGAGCTGATAAGACTTGCAACTATTTCATGCATCAGTGAAATTATAAGGATAACAGCTCCTAATGATCCTTATGACAACCAAATCATGAAAGAAGTACTTCAGATCATGGTGGCAAGCTTTAAAGGTTTGGATGACATTAAGAACCCTTATTTTGCTAAGAGGGTAAAATTACTTGAAATATTTGCAAAATTCAGATTTGAAAACATTGTGTTATCTATGGATTGTGTAGATATCATTCGCAAGATGTTTCATCTATTTTGGAGTGTTATTGATGGCGTTCATCCTAGTAGCCTGCTTACTTCAATGCAATCCATCATGTCTTCAGTTTTGTATGAGGATGATGCTATTTCTAAGCTCATGACAAATGACTTATGGGCTTTTTGGAAAGGTAAGCAAGATGTGTCACCCATGGCACATGAGTTGTTAAGGAGATTGGTTGAACAACATAAGGATAGAGATACTTCACCTATGATATGTAGAAATTTATATGATGACTTTGTTAGACATGCTGATTTGACTCAAGAGGATATGAGGACAGCCTTGGGAAATGAGTTGTCTACATCATCTTTGCAAGAAGTTTCGCTTGAGACTTCTACATTTGAGGCTAGCATGGAGCATGTTAATGATATGGGAAGCAAGGGTATGGTTTCTTTGGGTGATCATATTGCTTCTTCACCTTCACATGATGAAAAATCAGACTATGGCAGCCAGGGTCAATTGGAACAAAAGCCCGTGGTTTGGGAAGATTTGCAAGATCAAATGGTGGTGAAGGAAGCTAGAATAACTCATGCATTGGCAAGAATGGAGACCACTCACAAACACCTAGAAGGCCTCATTTGGACAGCTCAAAGAGAGGAAAGACAAAAAGGAATGGGACATGGCATTCCTCATACACTTTTACACTCTTCCAAAAAGGCTTTGGAGTTGATAAAGGAAGACTATCTACAAATAGTTAGAGATAGGGACAAGGCTGTCCAATTGGTGAAAGATCAAGATAGAGAGATTGTTGACCTTTGTCTACTTTTGAGTGGGCATAATCACTCCTTTCATAATTAGTCCTTTATAGCAAGCTACTCCTAGGGTTAAAGAAGATGAGACAAAACATGATTTGATGGTGTTTGATGACTACAATGTAAGAATAAACGAAGATTCCAAAAGTCTAATTTGGGACAGCAATATTCTTCCTCCTTCTTATGAGATTGCTACTCTTAAACATGGAAGAATTCGTGAAGATGAGTCTACAAGTGTTGTGCTTGAAGTTTCCAATGGAGGTGCACTTGTGAAGCTTGAAGACATGTGTCATGTCCCCTTCTCAGTGACATCTCTCGGAGTACAGGATTGGCCTATCATACGACCCTCGTAGGCTGATAGACTGGATAGAGGGTCACGTTGGAGCTTGGCTCAGCTTCAGTTGCCAGAGTTTGATCAGTTGGCTTTCGTTCGGGCTCATTCGGAGGCTTCTTGCAGAAGTTGCTATTTTTAGCAGTTCTTGGCAGTCGGCGTGGGACCCCTGCTATTTTTAGCAGTATGGATTTGGCAGTGTTCAGAATCACTTCAGTGTTCGTCAGCTTCAGACGGATCAGTCATCGGATGAATAACGAGAGAGATATTAATATTTAATTGTATTAATTAAATATTAATTATTTGATGATTATAATATAAAGTTATAATATTATATTATAACTTAAGTGATTCTTAATTGAGGGGGTCGCCATCATCAGAAGGGGCCAAATTGACAATTATATTTTATTATAAAATTTGGCTGAGACTATGGAAAGATTAAAAGAATTAAAAGTCGAATATGTTAATAAACCCTATTATTGAGGAAATCGCACTTTTGAGAAATATAGTGCATTTGCATTGGGTTTTGAGCCATTATGTGATTATTGATTTTGGAAAATTGGTCAAGTTTTGTCTGAGCACATAACCTTAGGGTTTGAGTCTTGAAATTCATTGGGGAACGAGCCATCTCCATTGAAGCAGTTCAGAGGGTGTGAAATAACACCTGATCTATTGCAGCTGAGAGATTTCTTCATTCAGGAGGAATCACAAAACATCAGAGATATTTATATTCAGGGTTTTCTGAGGAGTCTTCATCCAGAAGACATTCATTCATCTAGGCGCACATATTCTGGAGATCTGGAGAGTTGTGAAGAAGCCGTACATTTATTAATTGTTGTTTCTGACCCAGCCGTACCTGTACCAGGCCGTACCTTTCTGTATACTGGCCGTACCATTTTAAGGGAGCCGTCCTTTGTTCTGGAGGAAACGCCTTTCCTTAAGGTCATCTTTCATCATTTCTGGAGGCGCCTAAGCTTTGAGATCTTATCCAGAGCACCAGACGGAAAGAGAAAGTAACTTATCATCTCAGTCGTACCAGCTACAGCAGTTCATTTATTACAGCCAGATTGCCAGGTTCTTTAATAATATTTCATTGCTTTTTTTTTGCTTGCATGCAACTGGATCCTATCTGTATTCATCTCAGAAGAATAAATAATATATTGTCTTCAGTATTTGCCCTAGATACTATTGTTATCGGAGTAGATTTATTTTTATTTGGATTTATTTTCAATTCTTGCAAAATCGCAATTTACCTTTATTGCACAAAAACCCAAAAACAATCAAAAAACGCAAAACACAAAAAAATTCAGTCAGATTCAGGAAACGGGGAAACAAGGGTTCTTACAGTGGTATCAGAGCTAAATCCTGCCATCCTAAGGGTTTAGCAGTCTTATGCAGCCAGAACAGATTGGCTCTCACAGGTATTACACACGCAGACGTGCTCTGATTGACAGGCAGCAGAGTTTGAGCAGGCAGCCAGTAAACATGGCTGACAGGAATGACAGGGCTGACAGAACAGATAATCTTAGGGCAGAGATTCCTCCAAACCCTAGAGATCAGGACGATGCAGAGGTTTTGCATGCACTCAGAGATCTTCGTGCAGGTCAACGGCGGTCCGATGATGTATTACAGCAGTTGGCAGTAGCACTTCAGAGATTGGGTACTCCTAGGAGACCGTCACCACATCGTGACAATGAGAGGAGTGAAGCAGGGTCTCGCAGGGCACCTAGGACAGCCTCACGGACAGCAGACAGGCCTACCAGGCCTACATTTGTGAGACAGGAGGCCGAGGAGGCTATTGCAGAGGAGGAGCATGAGGAGTTGTTCGCTGATACGCTTATGGCAGCGAACGAGGAATGGGAGTTGGTACCACCGGAGGTCAGAGAGCGGATTACTTTTGACAGATTTATCACTCAGAGACGAGAGCACCACAGAGGTCAACAGGATTGGAGACCTAGATATGTAATGTCCCCTTTCTGTGTAATGTGCTTAAGCTTAAATCTTGCATTCAAAGTATTTCTCCAAGAGACATTAGAATGTTTAGAAGTCAACAATTTTAGTGATAAAACTAATAAAGCTAGAGATGATATAAATATTTTATTCTTGTTAAGAATTATTCATTTCTTTTTATCGCTTTTATAAATGAATCTTCTGCATTTCATAAGTAGATATTAATCAATAGGTGAAATTCTATGTGTAAAGTCAATATTACTTATAAGGCACAATAATTGCTGTAAGCATTATTATTGGATAATATATATATATATATATATTATCTCACATAGATTGTAGGTGCCCTTATTTCTAATTGACCTCTGCTTTGCAAATATACATTACATGAACACTCATATGAATGTGTATGTATATTGTATTCTATCTAAACGATTCCATTGAATGTTGCATATGTCATTGTTTCTGATTAATATTCATATGTCATGATATATTTATAATAAGTAATTTACCCGTTATTATACTTACTGCTCACTGCCTGGTCATATGACCGTCTGGCCAGTTCATTGATTCCTCATTGACATTCCTATTCTTCCCAAGGGATGACTTGACCAGCCATTATCCCTCTGTTTCTCATTACTCGGTTCAGTGGTTCCTCCTCAGCCCGACATGCTATTTTCTTCTTCATATATCTTAAGTGCGATTCCCCATTTGGTAACATATGTATAAATATCTATATGTCTTCTGAAATATACTCTTTCTTCCCCTTTCTATTTCGCCATCAAGATGCAATCCAGGTGGAGAGAAGAGTCATTGAATCCTTTCAGGAATTTATATATATTATTGGCAGAGCAAGTACTCTCTAAGAGCCGCGACCAGCTCAACCCATCCGCATCTATTCAAAGCCACGGTTCAGAGATAGCGTATAATGGTTAGTGTGGATTCGGCGTTCCCTTATAGGATTGCAGATAGACGTCTTCCCCTATTTTCCTATGCTTTCACCTCCCCTCCTTACTCTCCTAAGCGGTTCAAACTTCCGATACATCACGCGACATTCAAATGGCTCCAGGCGGCGGTGCGAATGCTTTTACCATTCGTTTTTGAGGCTAACGGTGAATATCAAATTAGATTTTTCTCACGGAAAAGATCCCTTGCTATTCTTTCTCATTCCATGATGAAATCTCCCATATCCCCATAGACTCCCGACTTTCCTCTTTTTAAATCCATTTAACTCTAATAAAGAGAGACGACTTTCAAAGAGAAGTGTCTTTTGCTAACAATATTAATTGCTAGCTATTATAATTATATATTATTCATTTATTTATTCAATATTAGTTATTCTTTATATTTATATACCTTACATTTATTTTGTATTAATATTTTTATTTAATAATTACAAGATTATTTTGTGATATATATATTTTCATTCTCCATAATACCATAATAATTGTAATATCATTATTAGTTCAATATCTAGAATGTTTACAATAATATTGTATCTAATATCCATGATAATGATATTATTATTATATTGATAATTATAGTGTTATTTATAATTATAATATTGTTTTTAACATTTATAATTATAATGCTAATTAAATTAATAATTTTTAGATTATGCTTTTGTTGACTAGACGGCACAAATTCCGGGGACATGACAAGATACCAGAACAATGACCTAAAACATGCAACAAACAGGCTTAACCTAGCGATGTTCGATGGTAGTGGCAAGGTGACAGCCCAGGCATGGATTAGCAAGTTAGATACATTCCTCACATTACGTCCGATGGCTGAGAGAGATGCCATTCGATATGCGACACTGCATCTAGAGGGAGTAGCTTACGACTGGTGGCACCACGGGATGGTGACGTTGCAGCATGACCGGATCACATCCTACCAGGAGTTTGTCGACAGGTTGGTAGAGCGTTTTGACAGGAAGGATCCTAAATCCTACTTCAGAAACTTGGCTCAGTTGAGACAAAGTGGCAGTTTGGAGTCCTACATTGGTGACTTTCAGAAGTTATCAGTCATGGTTCCGAACATTTCTGAGAGGAGATTGGTAGTACTCTTCATGGAGGGTTTGACAGAGCCACTGAGAGGCTGGATCAAAGCCTTTGATCCTCCGTCATTACAGGAGGCGATGAAGAAAGCACGAAGCATGGAGTTAGCAGCACCGTCTAATAGATTTAACTCCAGAGGTTCTTCATCTTTCAGGGATAATAAGGGCTTTAATGAAAACAAGGACAAATCTGATTTTAACAAAGAAAAAATAAGACTTTAGGAACGATTCAAAAGGTAAATCAGCAGCTCCACCTTTGGATCGAGAGGCCCTTAATGACCTACGCAGGAAGAAGCTTTGCTTCTACTGCAAAGGACCCTATGACGCCAATCACAATTGTCCTCTAAGACCTAAGGGCAAGGCAAATCGAGTGATGTGGGCGTACTACGAGGACTCAGAATCAGAAAATTCCGAACAGCAGGAGAGTTCCGAGGATTCAGAGTCAGAGGCTCCAGAGCCTAGAGCTGAGACAGGGCCAGAGCTTCAGTTACAGGAGGCACGCTTATCTAGCATACAGCAGGAGGGCTCTTTCAGGATTCGTGGTGTGTTGGCAGGACAGAGGGTCATTACCCTACTTGATACAGGAGCCACGCATAATTTCATAGATGCTAGATTCGTTGAGAAACGCGGACTCATCACTGAGGAGTTCGAGGGCATTAGAGTCAAGGTGGCCGATGGATACACCTTGAGGTGTGAACGCATGATAAAGGATCTCCCTTTACGCCTGAACAATTATGAGTTCAAGGCTGATTACTATGTGGTTAACATGGGAGACATTGATTTGGTCTTGGGAATGAAGTGGCTTCATTCATTGGAGGAAGTCACTCTTCGTCTCAAGGACATGGAGATCCGTTTTGAGGTTGACGGGAAGACACACATACTTAAAGCAATTCGGGACAGCGACCTCAAAACAATTTCTTTTCGTCGGATGGAGAGGCTCATGCGTCACGACATGGTAGAGTGGGCTGCCAAGTGCACTTTGGCACCTATACAGGAGGGACAGCAAAAGATAGAATACCATCCAGACATTCAGCAGTTGAGAATCAAGCATGATAAGGTGTTCAGTGATATTCCGCCAGGTAGACCTCCAGACAGGGGCATAGAGCACATTATTGAGCTCGAGGAGGGCGCTAAGCCCATTATGATAACTCCTTACAGGCATCCTAAAAGATTAAAGGATGAGATAAAGAAGACCATAAAGGAGTTACTTGCTATGGGTCACATTCGGCCCAGCAAGTCGCCATTCGCTTCTTCGGTTGTCTTGGTTAAGAAGAAGGATGGAACATTACGCATGTGCATTGATTACAGGGTCCTGAATAAGAGGACGATTAAGAACAGGTATCCGATACCGAGGATTGACGAGCTTATTGATGAGCTCCATGGAGCATGTTACTTCACCAAAATTGATTTACGGTCAGGGTATCATCAAATTAGGGTCCGTGAGCAGGACGTAGAGAAGACTGCCTTCCGATGTCATTGTGGGCACTTCGAGTTTATAGTGATGCCATTTGGGCTCACTAATGCGCCAGCTACTTTTTAGTCTACGATGAATAGGGTTTTTCATTCACAACTGAGGAGATTTGTGTTGGTCTTCTTCGATGACATCCTTATATACAGCAGGACATGGCAGGAGCACTTGGCTCACCTGGAGACCGTGTTGAGTATCTTGGAGAGGGAGTCCTTGTACGCCAAGGAATCCAAGTGTGACTTGGGGATGCCCGAATTGCTATATCTAGGTCACATTATCAGTGCAGATGGAGTGCGTATGGATCCTGAAAAGATCCGCGCCATTGTTGATTGGCCTACACCGGCAAACCTGACACAGTTGAGAGGGTTTCTCGGTTTATGTGGGTTCTACCGCAGATTCGTGAATGGTTATTCACTACATGCAGCCCCGATGACAGATTTATTGAAGAAGGGGGCATTTGTTTGGACTTCTGAGGCACAGGAGTGTTTTATGAAGTTCAAGGAGTTGATGACCACATGCCCTGTTTTGGCACTACCTGACTTTACGAAGCTGTTCGAGCTTCAATGCGATGCATCGGGTGAGGGCATTGGTGCGGTGCTTATGCAGGACAAGCACCCGATTGTGTATGAGAGCCGCAAGCTCAGAGGACCAGAGAGACTGTATAGCATATATGATAAGGAGATGCTCGCGATTATGCATGCCTTAGAAAAATTTCGACAATATCTTGTTGGCAGCAAATTTTGCATTAAAACTGATCATAACAGTTTGAGACGCTTCTTGGGGCAGCGAGATCTCAATGATAGACAGCAGAAGTGGGACAGTAAGTTGCAGGCTTATGACTTTGATATCTCATATATCAAAGGTACACAGAACGTAGTGGCTGATGCACTTTCACGTAGACCGTATTTGAGCACTATGGTTCATATCTCGGAGGATTGGAGGCATATGATAGTGGCAGAATATGCCAAGGATAGTTGGGCCTCCAGTATTGTTGAGGGATCAGCAATTGATACCAGGTATACGCTTGTAAATGACTTGATCATTTACAAGAATAGGATATTTTTGATCCCAGGGTCAGAGGTGAAGAACATTGTTATGTGAGCCTTTCATGACATGCCTACAACAGGACATCCTGGATACTTCAAAACCTACAGGCAGATTCGGGAGAGATTCACCTGGAAAGGACTCAAGGCGATGTTCTTCATCATCGGCATGCGACGCCCCGCTTGTCGTTTAACAAGCAGAGAACACGACTGCAGTTTACTTCGGCCTCGACAGAAGTGGGAATGCCCGTCGATGGACTTTATTACTGCTTGCCTAAAGCTCCAAGGGCGATTGTATATATAGTTGTGGATCGGCTTACGGCGCATGCCCACTTCTTTCCTCGGATCACTAACTCTACACGCCTACTACGTAGCGTGAGGTATTCTTTCGCAGGTATTCTACTGGGTTGCCTCGGAGTATTGTGAGCGACAGAGATAGTCGGTTCCTGAGTCATTTCTGGCAGGAGGTTTTCAGACTTTGTGGGACCGAGCTCACTCCGAGCACTAGTTACCATCCTCAGACTGATGGGCAGACAGAGATAGTGAATAAGTGGGTGGAAGGATATCTCAGGAATTATATTGCGGGGCAGCAGAAGGCATGGGTCAAGTGGATTCACTTGTGCGAGTATTGCTATAATACGACATTCCACATGACTATCCAGATGTCTCCTTTTATGGCGTTGTATGGGTATGAGGCGCCGAGTTTCCTAGATTTGCTACTGAGCGACAGTAGAGTGCCGAGTGCAGGAGATTTATTGCAGGAGAGTCAGGATACTATGAAGGCTCTCAAGGAGAATATCGCAAAGGCACAGAATCAACAGAAACAGTATGCGGATCAGAAGAGGATGTAGAAACCCCTGTTCTCCCTGATTTCTGAAAACTGACTGCTTGATTGTTTTTTTCTTGTTTTTGCGTTTTTTGAAAGAAAATACTGAATAAATTTATATAAAATAATGCAACACCGGAAATGATAAAATCTTTTGAAAATAATGATGCCAGACTATTTATTAATCTTCTGAAATGATTACAAATAAGATCCACTAACATGCAACTAAAAAGGCAACAGTATTTTGATGAAAACCTGATTATTGCAGCAAGCTGAAAGAAAACTCTGTGAACGTTCTGCGATAACTTCTGAATGAAGATATCCCTCTGAATGCAATAGATCAGCTGATATTTCACAGCCTCTGAACTGCAACACTGAAGATGGCTCGTTCTCCAATGCCTGTAGACAACTGAAACCCTCGGCTTCGTTCTCCGGAAGAAGACTTGATCAAAAATCCATTTCATAACATAATGAGCTCCTTTTCCAATGCAAAACTCTTTATCCTCACAAAAGTGCGATTTCCTCCATAATAGGGTTTTAATTAAAATATTCACATTTTAATCTTTTAATAATTCAATAGTCTCTGCAGAATATTTTAATATAATTTAAAAATATCAATTTTGGCCCCTTCTGATGATGGGCGCACCCCTCAATGAGAAATCACTTAAGTTATAATTTAAAATTATAACTTTATATTATAAGCCTTAATTAATTAATATTTAATCAATGCAATTAAATATTAATATTTCACCCGTTAATCATCCGTTTACTGTTCCGTCTGAAGCTGATGAATTCTGAAGTGATTCTGGATGCCGCCAAAGTCATACTGCTAAAAATAGCAGGGGTCTGATACTGCCTGCCCGGAACTGCTAAAAATAGCAATTCTGCAAAAAGTCTCCGATCGAGCCCAAACGAAAGCCAACTGATCAAAACTGCCAATCTGACGCTGAGCCACGCTCCGAAACGCCCCTCTAACCACTCTGTCAGCCTACGAGGGTCTCATGATAGGCCAATCTCACGATCTCTGATGCTAGCCAAAAATGGGGACATGACAGAGGACGGAGAGGCATTTTGAGGTTGGTGATATGGTTTACCTCATGCTTGTAATGTCCCCTTCTCAGCAGTGATCGTTTCTGTTGACCGTTGGCCTATTCCGGAGACCCGTAGGCTGTGCGGATGGTGAAATTAGGGTTTCCTAGTTTTGAGGAGGTTGTTGCTTGGAGTTTGGGTTTCTGATTGCGGATTCTTTCTGGGTTTTCAGAGAGCTTCGCAGTGGTGTGTTCAGTTTGGCATTTCGGGCAACTTCGCGAATTTACTATTTTTAGTAAATTCTATTTCTGGCAGTGGACAGTTCGGGTACAGTTCAGTTGGGTCACTTCTCCAGTTGTTTCAGCTGGCACTTCAGTTCTTGGCCTTGGGCGCATTTTTCTGGGAGAGATAAGTAATTTCATTATAATATTATTATTTTAATATTATACCCCTTGCCTAGCAGTGCAACTTTAAGTTGTTTTTAAAAAAGGGACTTTTGAGGGTCCAGGCGTCATAAGGAGATAAATTATAATTTTAAAATGTCAAATATTGAGACAAGTAAGTGGGACGCCCTTTTGAGAAGATTATTTTATTTTAAAAAATGAAATGTTTTATTGTTGAAAATGGACGCCATCTTTGGAGGGAAAAGGTGAATTTGAAATTAGGGTTTGGGCGCCCTTGGAAGCTTCTAGATGTTTCTCTCTCGTCTATATAATCAGGCCTCAGCTCTTCATTTGGCATCTTCTGTCTACTACACCGTTATGCTGCTGGATTGTATTCAAGCACTCGCTTCGAGGAAAGCACACCTCCTAGCATTGGCTCATCTTCTTGCTTGAAAGATAGCAACTAGTTGAGAGGTTAGCTTGTATTAGGTTTGAATTGCATTTTCTAGTTGAGTAATTGCATTGTTGGAGTTCTAGTTTACATTTTCTGTCATATTTTGATGTTGCTGAATGTCATTTGGGAATGTAAGAATCGCTCATAGCTCATGAAATAAAAATGTTATCATTCTGGGTATTGGATCTTTCAATCTGTTTATGAAGGGCGACCATGCTTGCCAGTTTCCAGATTTTTATTATGTCTCTTTGATTTTATAAAGGAAATTCGCCCTTGCAGCTGGGCCGTACCATCTTGAGGTACATTGGAGTTTGTGCAAAATAAATAAGGCTTGTTTTGAGTGGTTTAGGGATTGCATCTTGGGCGCCTGCATCAGTATAGTAATCTGCATTTGATCTTTCGTCAATAGGATGTGTTTAGAGTGAGTTATGTGCATTTTAATGAGTTTTCATGCTGCTGTTCTGTATCATTTCTGTCAAAAGCAGTCACATCAGATTTGAGAAAGTTCATTGGTGTGTGAGGAGTTGATATTCAGTGAGCTTGGGAGTGTGAAAGGGAGTTCTTAATTTGATATGGCTTCGAAAGGATTCTAATCTTAAGATATTGACAAACTCTCTAATTTATTGTAAGCTGAACAGTAGTACTGTCAGCAATTCTCTCCTCTCATTTGGTATTTACTTGTACTGCCCACTGAATAAGTGGAAGAGGCTGGCCTGCCGCCTTTACTTTCTTGCATTGTAATTTCCTAAGTCTCCGCCATATGGTCGCCTCTTATCCATCACGGATTGAGTAGCACATACTTGGTGTTGAGCTCTTTTCAGTATTGCAATAGATAGGGATCCTCTGACCGAATGCTCGTCGTTCGCCGGCGCATCTCTGGTTAGAGTTCTTGTTCAGCATTTACTTTGAGATCCTCTGACCAATGCTCACACCTTGCCCGCATCGGGATCCTGGTGTACATTCTGGTTAGAGTTACTTTCTGCATCGTTTTGGTTTATGCTAACCTTAACGGGTGCATGTTGCATTGTAATCTTTTATGAAAAAACAAAAAAAATTGGTCCGATTCATTACAGTGGTATCAGAGCCATGATTCTGCCAACCTGTGCCCAACAGTGATTCAGTGGTCAGATGAGTGACAGTGATTGCAGATACTTCACCAGAGGTCAGGCCAGAAGACAACAGATACAGCTTCCGCCAGTGCCAGAAGCAGATACTTTGTCAGAGGCTTTGAGAGAAACAGGAATAGCAGTGGATACGGGTAAAACAGTTGAGAACATGTCAGACAATCTTAGAACAGCCATGGAAGAGAAGGATGCAAGGATGGAAAAGAAGTTTGATGGGATGATTGAGATGATGTCTCGATTACTTGCTAAAATGGATCAGCAAGCTTCTCAGAACCATACTCCGAATCAAAACCATGCTACAGGAGAAAGCAGTGGTGTCAATGGACACAATGGGAATAATGGAAACAATGGAAGCAATGGGAACAATGGGAACAATGGTAATGGAGGCAGCAGAACTATTGGACAGCATGATACTATCTCTAGCGGATCAGCCTCTAGACCGCTTTTCCCTACATTCACTCCAAGGGATGAACATCAAGTTGAAGCTACCGTTCCTTTGGTAGACGATGCTAGGCAAGCCTACATGGAGTACTCCACCCTACCACCTGATCTTAGGGACCAATGGTCCTTTGATCAATTCTTGAATCAGAGAAACAGAAGACACGGAGGAAGAGTTGATAACCGAGCTTATATGGCTCCTAGAACAGATTTTCATCAAGCCTTAGGGAAGGTAACATTGGCTCACTTCGATGGAAGTGATAAGTGTTCAGCAAGATCGTGGGTTCAGAAGTTAGACAACTACCTATCACTTCGTCCCATGCCAGAAGAAGATGCCATCAAATTTGCAACACTTCATTTGGAGGGAGCTGCCCATGAATGGTGGTACCATGGTTTGGTCACTCTTGGCCACAACCTTATTCGAACCTATGGAGAATTCACCAACAAGCTGATTGAAAGGTTCGACACTAAGGATCCTGAAGTAAGATTTCGCGAGCTTGCACAACTCAAGCAGCATGGCTCCTTGGATTCTTACATTGCTGATTTTCAGAGACTTTCTGTGATGGTGCCCAACATCACCGAAAGAAGATTGGTTGTGTTGTTTTCTGAAGGTTTGGTTGAACCCTTGAAAGGGTGGGTTAAAGCTTTCGATCCACCAAGTCTTGATGAGGCAATCAAGAAGGCTCGCAGTATGGAGTTATCAGCCCCTAGGCCTAAATTTCCGCCCAAGCCTTTTGGCCATAAGAAGGATAAGGATAAAAGACATTCTTCTAATCAGCACAAGAAGTTCCCACCTAAATTGACTGAAGAGCAACGTGAACAGCTCAGAAAGGAGGGCAAGTGTTACACATGTTTAGAGCCTTGGACTAAAGGCCATAGATGTCCTGGAAGAGGGCGTTATAATCAAATGGGAACCTATTCTGATTATGAATCAGCATCTGATATGTCTGATCAGCAGTCTTATTTTGGGGACAGCGAGGATGAAAGAGCCTCAGAAGAGTCCGATCATGAACAAGGAGTTGGGGGCCCTATTGCCCAACTCTCTAGTTTCCAAAAGAACGAATCTTTCAAGGTTCGTGGTGGAGTTGGAGGCCATCGCATTGTTGCATTAATTGATACTGGTGCAACGCATAACTTCATTGATGAAGGTGTGGTTGCAAAGAGAGGTCTCAAAACTGAAGAATTTGAAGGCTTCAAAGTCATGGTGGCTGATGGGTTTCACATTTCCTGCACACGAAGAGTTCCTAACATGTCCTTGTAGTTGGGAAACTATGAAGTCAAAGATGACTTCTATGTGGTTACTATTGGTGACACAGATGCAGTTTTGGGCATACAATGGTTACGTTCACTTGGTGAAATCTCTCTCAACCTACAAACAATGGAGCTCAAGTTCCAATCTGATGGCAAGAGAGTTGTTTTGAGAGGAATGTCTAATGGTGGTCCTCGTATAGTTTCTTTCAAAAGGATGGAAAGGCTGATTAGACATGACCAAGTGGAGTGGGCTGCGGAATGCATGGTTCTTCCGGCTAGTCCAGTTGAGACCAAGAGGGAATATCCTCCCGATATTCAATCTATACTCACCAAAAGGAGTAAGGTGTTTGCTGATCTACCACCTGGGCCACCACCAGAAAGGGGTGTTGAGCATGTTATTGAACTTAAGGAAGGGGCCAAACCAGTCATTACAACACCGTATAGATATCCTAAGAAGCAGAAGGATGAAATTGAGAAGAACATAAGAGAACTCCTGGAGATGGGCTTCATTCGCCCTAGCAAGAGTCCCTTTGCTTCAGCTGTGGTTCTTGTGAAGAAGAAAGACGGCACCATCCGCATGTGTGTGGATTATCGTGCCTTGAATCAAAGCACAAGAAAAAATCGGTATCCTATTCCTCGGATCGATGAGCTCATTGATGAGCTACATGGTGCTAAATTCTTCTCCAAAATTGATTTGAGATCGGGTTACTATCAAATCCGGATGAGGGGCTCAGATGTTGAGAAGACGGCATTTAGATGCCACTATGGTCATTTTGAGTTCCTAGTCATGCCCTTTGGCTTGACTAATGCTCCAGCCACCTTCCAGTCTTGCATGAACAGAGTCTTCCAGAAGCAGTTGAGGAAATTTGTGTTAATTTTCTTTGATGATATTCTCATCTTCAGCAAGACGTGGGAAGAACACCTCAAGCACTTGGAGGAAGTGCTTAGCATTCTTGAATCAGAGAGTTTGTTTGCAAAGGAGTCCAACTGTGAATTTGGGATGAAGGAGCTGCTCTACCTTGGCCATATCATCAGCGCTGAAGGGGTGAAGGTTGATCCAGAAAAGATCAAAGCTATAGTAGATTGGCCACCTCCAGAAAATCTAACTCATTTGAAGGGATTTTTGGGCCTTTGTGGCTTCTATAGAAGGTTCGTAAAGGGGTATTCTCAAAGTGCTGCTCCTCTTACTGACCTCACTAAAAAGGGGGCTTTCATGTGGTCAGAAAAAGCTCAAAGTGTGTTTGATAAATTCAAGAAAATCATGAGTTCTTGTCCTGTATTGGCCATACCAGATTTCTCCAAACCCTTCGAGTTACAGTGTGATGCATCAGGGGAAGGTATTGGGGCTGTTTTGATGCAAGAGAAGCATCCAATTGTATTTGAAAGCAGAAAATTAAGAGGGGTTGAAAGAGCCTACTCTATCTATGACAAGGAAATGCTTGCAATCATGCATGCATTAGCCAAGTTCAGACAGTATCTGGTGGGGAGTAAATTCGTGGTCAAGACTGATCACAACAGTCTTAAGCACTTTATGCATCAGAAGGACTTGAATGAGAAACAACAAAAGTGGGTGAGTAAGCTACAAGCTTACGATTTTGACATTGAGTATGTCAAAGGGA